>CM035426.1:150687072-150887072 GCA_020310875.1 Ceratopteris richardii | reverse complement strand
GTAAATACCATTTTCCATTTTTACAGCTCAATTTTGTTCAAGACGAGGAGTCCTCGAGCTTGAGGAGTATTAGAAGTAACATCCTACTAGTTTTCATAATTTTTAGATTCCGTTTGAGTCCCCAAATAAGCCTTGGAACCTAACTTTTAACTAGGTTGGACACTAGGTCTGGATAGGGCCAAAACCACTCAAAAAACTATAAAAAGGGCTGGAAAGCCCATTTGAGGGGTTAGCTTGTTGTATATTTCAGCTTTGTAAGAGAGTTCTTTTGTAATCTAAGTCCTTCCATTGTTCCACTCTTTGCTCTTACTTTGTGCATGTGTGTGTGTATGTGTGTGCATGTTTGTATGCTTTCACTCATGCACTTGTGCACTTCACTTGCTCTTAGTCTTCATATTGGTCCTCACGTCTCCACGGATTGACATTTATGAGGTGAAGCTCCTCACGTTGGTACTTGACATTGTGCTAGAGTGACACCAAGCTCCTTGGGCAAAACCCTCTCCCCATGCTCCCCATCAGGATTGAACCCAAGACCTCCTCCTTCACAACCTTGAGACTTAACCACTAGGCTAAGTGGATCACTTCTTTAAGAGCGCATATGAACTTATGCTTAATCCTATTCTCGAGATCTTTGGCCATACACATGAGTGACCAAACAGTGTTAGATTTCATATCAGTCTAAACTAGCTAGACCCCTAGATCATAGACTTACTTTATTACATTATTCCCCCATTGGGAAAGATTTTTGTCTGTGAAAATAAAGCTATATATAGTAACCATAGGGAATCCTTGAACCTCGTGTTCTTAAACGGGAAGAACATGGTCATGTTCTAAAACTAGAAGAACATGTCTCATCTCTGTGGTGGGATCTTTGCCCAAATGATTCAACACATTGTCTGGCTTTGCACTTTGATAAAGTGATCAAAGTACAAAGGAGTGAATGAATTATAAGGGTGGATCTAGTAATATCCCCTGCCAGTTCATTGTTTCTCGATATGCAATCTAGGCACAAATATATGAAATGGATGGATTCCAATTACTAGTCGATTTCTGGGCATAACTGATGCATGGGCTTAGTAACGAAGGTGGGCTTCTTATCCCTTGCAAGAATTTAAGAACTCTTGATTCATATAAATTTTATTTGGATAACTTGAATTTTGATTGGCCCAAACATCTGACTTGGATGTTTGTACAATGGTTAACTCCCAACCAACAATTACTTGATTTTTTCACCTGATTCAAGGACTAGTTTAACCTAATGGGCTTGAAAATCCTATGTAAATCGCAAGAGAAAGTTTACCATTTACTTTGGATCAACCATACTATAACTTGATCAAGTCAAATCCAAAATGAAAATCATCCAATTTAGGACACTTTTCTCAAATACTTTAGCTAAAAGTTCTTGGGAATTGTCAATCTTATGAGCAATTCCTAACTTCATTGTTCTAGAGTGTAGTGAACTCTCGAAATTCATGAGAGTTATGCTAGTAACTGGAAGGAAACCCAAATGAATAAGTCAATCTTGGACTTGTCATCTTTTCAAGATTGAATAAGTTCTTATAAAGAACATCTATCTAGGATGTTTAATTTCGTTATCTAGTTCCAATCAGTTAACCCTGGACTTTTGTGAAAGAAATCACATACCATATCTAAGTCAATTCCAAAAGATTTGGAAAGTAGAGGGAAATAACTAAAACTTGTTGGAGTTAGATGTCTGTGGAAGCACACAGACAGCACATAGAGGAAGAAGAAGCTTGGAGCACAACACACAATACTCAATCTATGACCACTCAAATGTACAAAGATAAGCAGCCCATTGTTGGAAAGATTTCTACTTTCAAGTTGATATTTAGGGAAATAAAAACTTTTTGATCGGTGATATCTAAACCCCTCTATTATCTTATTGATAAATTGCTTTGAGCTGACCTATTTTCACTCCGAGTGCCTGCAAGTTTAAATTACTGAAGCTCATATGTGTATATGATAGGGTTTTCCCTAAAAAACCATTTCAATGTGTAAATGTACCCTAGAATGTAGGAGTATGGGTAGAAACTTATAGGGTTAGCTAAATAAATGGGTTTGTAAGTATATCTATGAGTATCTTTGAGGATTTCAAAGGGTATATATGTATTTGTAGGTGTTAAATTGATGTGTAAAAACCTTTAATTTAATCATGATATGGATACATTTAATTAAAATCTCTTTTATTTTATACATTACTTAAAATATTTTGACATATGCTTTAATTAGTTATTTTAATTTATTAAAACCTTAGTGTAAAGTTAAATTTAAAGTATTAATGAATTATTAAATTAAAAACCAATTAAATTAAAATAGGATAAATTATGTGTGGTGTAAGTGAGTAAATGTTAAAGTGTGGTGAGAAAAAGATGTGTATTTAAAGTGTGAGAAAAGTAAATTTAAAAGGAATGGTGTGAGAGAATGAAGATCAAAAGAGAGGAGTAGAAGAGTTATGCAATTAAAGTGATTAAAGTAAATTAAAAGTGTGGTGAATGAAACAAAATTAAAGTGTGGATGAAGGAATAAAGCAAAAACCAAAAGAGTGGTATGCACAGGACTCTCTGTGTATATATATATATGGGTTGTGCTCAAGTTTTTCCTGATGTTTCTTGGAGGTACGCATTCTTCTTTGTCTTCTTTTCACCTAGTTCTCTGATATCTTCATTATGCATAGCTTTAGATCATTATCTATCCATGTAGAGAGAGAATGATGGGCATCGGTATTCGAGGATTCTTGAGGGGAGAGATAGAGAGAAGAAGGAAAGGCGGAGTGTTGTTGCCATTACAGATCCCATGTCCCTTCCCAAAAAGCTGTCCTTGCATTGTACCCTGACCTTAAGGTCTTCTCTGATCACAAATCATTGTTAGAAAATGGTATCTATGACGTGCTAGTTGTCTCCACATCCAACAATACGCATGTAGATATTGTATTGGACATACTTCATCATTCAAATGGAGACCATCTACTCGTCGAAAAGTCACTAAGCACCAACATTGAAGAGTGCTACAAAGTCTAAGAGGCTGCAAAGGCATGCCCTGAGGCATTTGTGTAGGTTGTTTTTGAATATAGGTATATGCCCCTGTAGGAAAGCTAATCAGCATAGTAAAGTCCAATGTTTTGGGTAGAGTAAAAATGGTGGCAATACGAGAGCACAGGTTTCCCTTCCTCATGAAGGCTCTGTATAAAACGAGAGTAGGTTTCCAGATCTGGAGCATCATGCAGATATGAGAGAAACATTAACTTCCCCTCCTCTCCTCCCAGCTTCTGGCAATGGTCTGAGAGAGAAGGCCTTTGGCGAGTCCTTTTGACGGCAACGCTAGAGAGAAGAGATTTATCTCTCCCTCCTTCTGATTCCTAGCAATGCATGGCAAGTGACGGCTACTACAAATTGTGTGCAAATACGAGAATGAGAGATATCTGGATAAAGAGAGAAAGGTTAGGCCAGTAGAAAGAGAGAAGGAGATTGGTTTTGATGGCAGCATTTTTGGAAGCACGCAATGGCATTGGATGGAGAGAGAGATAGAGAGAGAGAGAGAGAGAGAGAGAGAGAGAAAGAGAGATGGAGAGAGAGAGAGAGAGAAAGAGAGACGGAGAGAGAGAGAGAGAAAGAGAAAAAAACATATAAAGTGTATTATTTTATATTATTCATATAAATTATTTAGTTAATTAGCTTATTTAGCATATATGCATGAATGAATGACAATGTCAATGCATGCTTGAGCTAACATGTGATCAAAAGTATGAGTATACATAGGATGCATGAGCATATGAGTGTTAGATGCATGTGTGTGAGGGTGTTTGAAGTAGAGAAGTACATATGCTTATGATTTGATATGTGGTTATGTATATGCATATTTATAATTGATGTGTGCATATTCATGATATATTAAGATGCATGTATAAGCGAGGGTATGTTATGAGGATATATGACAATAAATATGTAGAAGGAAGTTAGAAGGTGTTTGCAAGTATAAGTAAGTCTTAGCATATGAATATGCATTCGCATGAACAAAAAGAGTGTATGTATGATGTGACCATGTATGTATGAAGCATGTGCATTCATGAGAGAGTGTGTAAGCATATTAATGTGTGCATAAGAATAAGTAGTGATGCAAGTGTGCATGAGCATATGCATGAGTGTAGTGATGTATATATACATGAGAATGAAAATAAATGCATATATATGATAGGTGCAAGTCATAATGCATGTGTATGCAAATGAGAATTAAAGTAGGTATGCATGTATGCATGATTTTAGCATAGTGTATGAGCATGTATTTCAAAATGCATGAATGCATGAATATGTGAGTATATGTGCATGTTTATAAATTAAATATATGTGTGCATGACAATGAAGTGTTAATGCATGAGCGTAAAAGCATTAATTCATGTAAGTGCATGAGTGCATCTAAGTGTTAGCATGCATGTGATTTTGCATAAAGTGTGTATTAGCATATTCATGAAAGTGTATATTAGCATGAGCCTATGAATATTGTGTTAGCATATGTTAGCATGCATGTTTAAAAGTAACGCATAAGAATGTTTCCTGATTTATAAAGAGAACTTATGTCATAATGTTTTTTGCAGACATTGAAGAATATCAAGAATACAAAAAGAGCAAAGATTGAAGAGTTCAAACGAAGTGTTCAAACATTTTCATTTGAAGAGATTGGAGCTGGAGTTGTTTATCTACTACTTCTCAGACTTCTTTTCCTTTCTTAAGCTTGGATTAAACTTCTACAGGCTTAAATTTAGATCTTTAGCTTTCATAGCAAGGTTTTCATTTAGAAATATAGTTTTCATCTCGATATATTACATTGCTTCTATTATCTAATGACTCAAAGCAATGCAAGTGCAAATGAATTTCCAAATGAATTTACTTTATCTTTTATTTTCAAAACATTGTTACCTTCCCCTCATAACAATACTACTACCCAATATGAATCTAATGAAACTATAGAAGTAGAAGTAGAAGAAGTCATTAAGGATCAAATTACTAGAGAATCGTTAATATCCCTTTCATATGATCGTTGTCTATCTAGGCTTTTAACTTTATTTTCCATTGCATCTCCCGAACCTCAGAATAGTGAAGATTTATTCCCGCTACCTCTAAATAGACGTACTCAACTAAAGCAAATTGAAAACAAAGTAGATGAGATTATTAAAGAACATATAACGGATGAATCATTAATTTTACCATCATATCAGGATGTTATTACTAGGTATAGAGGAGCTCAACCATACGATCCATAGAAGCATAGAGTGATAAGCATTTAATATTAGTTAATTTTAGATATTTATTAGATCTTTCATAACTTAAGTATTTAGTATTTGAACTTTCATTTACCCTAGTTGTCAAGTATACTTAACTTACCCTTGAGTTTGCTCCAAACACCCAGCGTGGGCTGACCGAATTGGCGGATGACTTGATCCATCATATCCGAGCAACCAATACTTCCCAACATCTTTGAACTCGACGTGAAGACTCGGCACAATATATGAGGTATACAGGTATACATTTCATTTATGTTCTGCATATGCATGTATGAAAATTAGCGATTGAAGTAGTTGCATTGACATCCTTGGAAGCGGTAGCTAACTCTCAAACCTTGTTATCTCTTGGTTGTCGAGGGTTGGTCATTATGACCTGAGCACCTCCACGCAGATTGACAAGTAGGAGGATCCTCTTCACATTATCTTTATCTATCAACTTTTGCAGAAGCTACGATTGCACATTCATGCACTAGAATTGATGTATTAAGATTGATTTGATCAACTTAAATGTAAAGAAATTTGCACAAGCACGATCAAAAAGAACCTCTTCAACGAGTTTATTCAGGTATTTCTTTAACTTATATTTACAAAGTATCTTTTACCATGGCATCGCAACAAGAACAAGAAATAGACGTACTGCTACGAGAACTACATACATATATTTTGGTTCTTTCAATAAATTTAGATTTATACAATATGGCTAATCAATTCAAAGAACAATGCATATGGAAAATAATTGATTCAATCAAAGTTGATAGGGGTGAATTCAATGGAGCTAATGCTATTGCATACCTTAGGTATTATGAACAGCTTACTGAACAATATGGGCTACTTGAGGATTATAAAAAGGACACATTCATACGTATTTCCCATGGTTTTACCAGAGAAAGAATTCAACTTAGAGTAGTCCAACCTAATATGACTTGGGCAAACTTTAAAACCCAACTTCTTACTGAATTCTCACATGAGGATTATAGTAAGAATAATAGGGCTACATTTATGAGATGGGTAGGAACTACTAAACTTGATCAACATATAACTCAAGGATTAACTGAATTTGATGTTAAATTTAACTAAATGCCTCAAACGGACCGAACAACTTTAGAATGGGATAAATTACGAAATTTTCTAAGCATGCTAGACATCTCTCGTAGACGCGAGCTTGAGCCATGTTCGAGGACGGAGCGACTGCTAGTGGGTTAACTGGCAATTGGGAGATTGTACGAGCAGTTGTCAATAGGCTAGCTCAAAGACAAGAGCGTAATCAAATGCAAACCCCTAGGATAAATGATAGAGATACACTAGTCAAGGTAGAAAATGATCACACTTCTCATAACCCTAGTAAGGATGAATCGGAAATTGCTATGCTGAAAACTACAGTAGAATCAATAGCCAAACATATGGAGATTTTAGCAATTGAAATGGCAACCATAAAAATCATGCAAGAAATTAGACTAATAGAATAGGAAAAATCAAGAGAGCTAGAGCAAAATCCTAGGACTGAAATGCCAAGTAGGAGAACATTTAATCAAGCCCGTAGATGCCTCTGGTGTGATGAAGTAGATCACCCACACTGGACATGTAACCTATTTAAAGAGGCCAAAGATAGGAATTGGGTCATTGAGGTTGATATATGTGATTATGTGACCAAAAGACCTCTATCATCAAACTATGGAAAAGAGGGTATGAAGAATTTCTTTGAAGCATCTACAAGTCAAAACACATATGCTTGTAGGCTTGAAAGTGATGATTCCAATTGTGAGTTTTGGAATCAAGTTTATGATATTGCTAGTAGGGGGAAATTAACAGTTGAGTCTTTATATGCTATGAGTTCTAATATCAGAGCAAAGACATGTTGGAATGAGCCAGTCGACATGTTCTGTATCTATGCTCATGAAATCAATATAGATGAGAAAAGGAAGCACGATGAAGAGGGGCAATCTAAACGTACGACTAGGGCTAGAAAAGAGAATGAGGCTACTGAATCAATTAATGAACCACCTAGAACAAAGCCTAGTGAAGAAACTAAACAATAAGAACAGGATAAGAAACCTCAGAACAAGGGAAAAGTAAAAAAAAAGTGGTAGAAAACTTAGAAAAGAAAGCAATAAATGGACAGAAGTCAAGATAAAACCAATGTGAATCAACCAATACGTGAGGATGGTGTTAAAGAAGAAAAAGCCAAAAATAAGCCGCCTACTTTTCGATTGATCTCTCAAATAGAGAAACAGATAGATATTCAGAAGGTAATGGATGAGAAATTTATGAAAGCAGAGGTGACTATGACATTAGAAGAATGGTTAGCATTTCACGAACGGATGTTAAAGAAGATTTTATGAGTATTATAAAAGGATGAAGAGAACCTATAGAATATAAAACTGAGGATATAGAAATGGAAGAGAGAAAAGAATAGGATGAACCTAAAGTTAACATATTTCAAATTAATGAATCTGAATATCGAGAACCATTTGAACATAAAAATTATTTGGGACCAATGCTAGGACATATAGAGAAAGGAAATGGAGTCCCAAATAGTCATTTTACTCAAAAACATTGGGCTAGGGGAACTATTGAAACCATGGTTAAAATTGGAAATAATAATAAACCACAAATAGCTTTGATAGATTCAGGATCTGAAATAAATGTTGTCTCAAGGGAGTTGTACAATAAGGGGAAATGGCCTATAGATAGAGACCATGGGTGGAAGATGAAAGAAGTTAATAATGCTTCTGGATATTTACTTGGTGCATGTGCAAATGTTTCGATTACTATTGGAGATGTTAGAGAGGAGCATAACTTCTTTGTTCATGATGATTGCTCATACCCAATTATTTTGGGATAGCCATTCATTTGTGAATAGAGAAAAAAGTACTTGATGATGGTAGTGCTTTTTCTAGAATTCGTTCTCGTGATGGCCTAAAATTTGTTTAATTTATGATGCTTTGCATTAAACATCGTCGTATCATAGGTCCTTAAGAAAAACCCCTTTGACACATTTAGATCAGGATTTCGAGTAAATGCCACTGTTGTGCGAGATGATGATGGACTTTGGTTCGATATCTCGCAAACTTTTGTACATAATTTAGATAAGATGTTTGTTTATGTTCAATCTTCTGTTTTAAATATTTTGCATTTCAAACAAATTCCTAAAAAACTCATAAAAACATATGAAAAACATTTAAAAAACAAAGGATACATGTTATCTGATGAAAACATTGAACATGGTATTGAAACCACTCATTGTTTATCAACACTTGAAGAACTAGAAATTTGTTGTCAGAATAATTCTAATTCTTATATTCTCTTGTCTTCACTTTATATGTATGCATTAATTCAATAATATGCCTCTAATATTGATAAAGAATATGAAGCTTTAGTGGACACAAAATATAAAACTGTTAGTAAGAAGGTTAAACGAGTAGCACAACCACTACCTCAATTCAGTGATGAAATTATAAAGAATGTAAATCATGAGCCAATCCTTAGAGATTTGACAAATATTGGACATGTATTTACTAAAGGCTCATTAAACCAAATCAAATTTGATGCTAGTGGTTTCCTTTTTCCAGCAGAAAAAGAGTATTTCTTGAAAATTATTGAGCAACATGGAAGAGCATTTTCTCTTGAGCATACAGAGATAGGATGTGCAGATCTTAGGATAGTTCCTCTGATGATTATTTTTACTATTTCCCATATTCCTTGGAATTTGTGCCCTATTCCAGTACCTAAAGCTCATCTTCCAGAGTTGATTAGATTACTTAAAGAGAAAATTAATATGCATATTCTAGAATCTTCTTCAGCTCCCTATTCAAACCGTTGGTTTACTATGCCCAAGAAGAATGGAAAACTTTGGTTTATCCAAGATCTTCAGCCGGTTAATAAAGTGACCATTAGAAATGTGGGTATAGGTTCAATTGTGGATGAATTTACGGAAGCTTTTTTAGGTAATTCTATTTATTCAATGGGCAACCTCTACTCTGGTTATGACCAATTTCAATTGGCACTAGAAAGTAGAGACATTACTACCATGAAAACACCTCTTGGATTAGTTAGGATGTGTACATTATCTCAAGGTGTGACCAATTCAATAGCACACATGATGAATGCAATGAATTTGGTTTTGCATGATTTTATTCCGCACATTATTATGCCCTTTATAGATGATATTCCCATTAAGGGTTTCTTGGAAGAAGAGAAAGATAGCACTCTGGATTATGATGGATGTCGTAGATTTGTGAAAGCTCATATCCTTGATTGCCAAAAGATCTTTCAGCAGTTTATTCAAGTTGGCTTAAACTATAGAGAAATCTATTTTTGGTGTTAACGAGGTCCTTATTGTCGAACATCTTTGTGGACATTATGGACGCAAGCCATATCCTCAAAAAATTGACACCATTAGTAAGATCTCGGAGACATGTCTAAATGTGAGTGAGGTCCGTAGATTCTTAGGTGCTTGCATCTTTTATGTGATATGGATACCACATTTTGCGCATGTGGCCGATTGTCCCTATGACTTGTTAAGAAAGAAAAGAAATTTTTTATGGACTGAAAAACATACTCATGTGATGCGTAAGTTAAAGAAGTTGTTGCAAGAAGCTTCGATTCTTAAGCGTGTAGATTATATGGGAAATAAGCCTATCATATTGACTGTTGATACTAGCCCTATTGGGATAGGTTGGGTCATAAGTCAGGAAGATAGTGATGGAAATAGATATGTGACTAGATTTGGGGCAAAAATTTTACATGAAACTCAATGAAAGTATCCTCAAATTAAAAGGGATCTATGGGGTATGGTAATGGCTTTAAAGACTGATAAAGAGTACTTTATAGGTGCTAATGTTAAAGTTGAAACTGACTGCTTACCTCTCATAGGACTCATAGCAAATTGTTCATCCCTAGATATAGCTATGCGTAGGTGGATTTCATATATAAATTATATTAATCCAGAGCTAGTTCATATTTCAAGAAAATCAAATGCAGTAGCAGATATGCTATCTAGAGCTAGATATATGAAGATAATTTGGAAAATGAACTAATAGAAAGTGTGAATTTGTGTAATTATGATCCACAGGTTTATGTGTATGAGCAATTTCATGAGTTAGAATACGATGATGAATGGACATATATTGGCAAGTATCTGAGCACATTGAAACCATTACCAAGCTGGTCTACCCAAAGATTCCCGAATATTAGAAAATGAGCTTATAATTTCTTCTTACGAGATGGTTATCTTTGGAGACACGTGAAAGGTAAGGTCAAAATTCCACAACGAGTTATAGGAAGAAAAGATCTTCAATTGCAAGTTATGAAAGCAATGCATGAATCATTATGGGTTGGTGTGATGAAAAAGATAAGAAGCACCCCGAGGTCGCTCGGCGACTCGCACCGGCCCATCGGTAGGGTGTCTTGCTTGAGTGTTTGTTCACTTGCTTGAAAGCAGAAAGTCACTTGTTGAATGAAAAACTTGCTTGCATTAGAAAGAGAACGATTACAGAAAGAACGGCCTAAGCCGGCCCGCGTTGAGCGTCGCGGGTAAACGCGTTACAGTGAGCCGGCCCGCGTTAAGCGTCGCGGGCAAACGCGTACAACGGCCCCTCGATGGCACAATGGCACTTTCGAGAGGTGCGTGCGGAGGGGACTAGCACGAAGGCTACCGCACGTTGAGTGCAAGGGTCACTTAGTTCGCTTGGGTCACTTGGGTCGGAGGCTCACTATGTCCCCCTATAAGTACTTGCAATTTGGCACCGGTCGGCAAACCACACAAGCACCAACAGGGGCTAGATAGAAATACAGGAAGGGGGGGGGGCTCTTGCCCATGGGTTGTCACATATTCTCCCCTGCTTTGAAGAGCTTTGCGTCCTCATAAAGCTAAGGTACTCGTGCCTGGGATGTTGAAGGATGAGTCGTTTCATACACCTCAATCAGGGCTTGGGCTGTCGGAGGCATGCTGTTCTTACTTACCCATGTTGCTTCTTTGAGGGGTCTTCCACGCCACTTGACCAGAAACTGAGTGCGATTGTCCTTAAGTATCAACTGTGCTTGTCTTTGTTCAATTGGATCTTCCACCAAAGTGACTTGACGTCCGAAACGAGTATCAGGGCGGAAGCATTTTAGTAGACTAACATGGAATGAGTTGTGGATATGAATTTCGGGTGGAATATCAAGCTGATATGTAACTTGATTGAATCGGTGACGAATCCAGTACGGCCCATAGTACTTGTGATTAAACTTTGGAGTGAAATTTCTTGGTAAAATGATATTTTTGGCATTCACAAGGACTAAGTCTCCCACTTGATAGTCTAGAGCTTCTGTTCTATTTTGATTAGCAATCCTAACCATCCTTTCTTTGCTTTTTATAAGAGATTCCTTTGCTTGATGAAGCTTGGACTACCAATCTCTTAAAAAGTTCCCACATTCATGATCTGCTGCCACTAGCACCTCATCTGACATGAGTGCCATGGGTGTGATTACACTTTTGCCGATAGCCACTTCAAACGGCGACATGGATGTACTGGAATGGATGGAGCTATTATAATGGAATTCTAAAATGTCTAAGTGTTTGGCCCAATCCTTGTGGTCTGCTTGTACATAACTCCTCAAGTAATTTTCTACTGTTTGATTGATTCTTTCTGTTTGCCCATCTTTCTCGGGATGATACGCCGATGAAAATCTAAGTTGCGTACCCAAAATGAAGAATAACTCACGCCATAAATCACTCATAAATCTTGTATCCTGATCTGAGACAATCGCCAACGAAAGGCCATGATATTTGAAGACCTTCTGAAAAAACGTTTGTGCTACCACCTTTGCCGGCATGGGTGGCTTCATAGGTATGAAGTGCGCTTGCTTTGAAAAATAATCTACCACTGCAAGAATTGCATTGTGGCCATCTGACGTTGGCAGATCAGTTATGAAATCCATACTTACAATGTCCCATGGTCTGTTCGGGACGGGCATGGGCTGAAGTAGGCCTGCCGGTTTGACCTTCTGTTGTCTTACGAATTGGTAGGTTGGGCACGTTTGGACATACTCAATCACGTCTTCTTTCATCTTCGGCGAAAATACATGCTCCTTTAAATGTTCGTAACTTCTTCGTTGTCCTCCATGTCCGGCTAATTGACAATCGTGTGCTTCCCATAATGCATTTTCTGTAGTTCTGCATTATCTGGTATATAAATCCTCCCCTTTCTATATAACATGTTGTTCATAATTGTGTATTTCCCTTTATGGTCTAAGCCCGAGTGTACATCTTTGACTATCCTCTGTATTTCCAGATCTGTTTGTTGCAATTTACGAATTTGATCTTTCGTCTTACTCTCGGCCATGGAAATCACGGTGAGCATCGGTCTTCTACTCAGGGCATCTGGCATGACATTTTGCTTGCCTGGTTTGTGAATTATGTCTATGTCAAATTCAGCCAAGAAATCTTTCCATCTTGCTTGCTTGGGAGATAACTTAGGCTGAGTACAAAAATACTTGAGTGAAATATTGTCGGTGTAGATCTTTGAGTGTTTGTCTTGCACATAGTGATGCCACTTTCGCAAACAGTGGATCACCGCGAGCATCTCCTTCTCGTGAGTGCTCCATCTTAACTCTGTACCTAAAAACTTGTGTGACTCATAAGCCACAGGGCGTCCTTCCTGCATAAGGACCCCTCCAATTGCTAATCCTGATGCATCTATGTGGATCTCGAACTCTTTGTCAAACTCTGGCAACTTCAACACAAGAGCTTCGCACATCACCTGTTTGAGTTGCTCAAAGACGTCTTGTTCCTTAGGCCCCCACACAAAGCAACCCTTTCCTTTAGTTAACTCTGTGAGCGGAGCAGCCACTTTACTGAAATATTTTATGAATTTTCTTGGAAACTGGCAGAACCCTATGAATTCTCTTACTTCTCTCATTGTTTGCGGCGGAGCCCATTGACGCACGGCGGTGATTTTGTGAGGATCTATCATCACCCCTTTATCTGAGACTATGAAACCGAGGAATTCAACTGATGTCATGGCAAATTCACATTTCTCTGGTTTTGCATATAGTTGCCTTTCTCTTAGACGTTGAAGTACGGCTCTCACATGATCTAAATGATCTTCTAGAGTACGGCTGTATATCAGCAAATCGTCTATATAAATGATCAGGAACTCATCTAGCATGTCCCTGAATCCATCGTTCATCTCTTGACAGAACGTCCCTGGCGCGCTTGTGAGCCCGAAAGCCATAACTAACCATTCATAACTGCCATAGCGTGTTCTGAATGCTCTTTTCAATGTCCTGCTCTGCTATGCGAATCTGATGATAACCGGACCTTAGATCTATTCGTGTAAAAAATTTTGCCTGGCCTAACCGGTCCATCAACTCATCCATGACTAGCACTGGATACTTTGTTTTCACTGTAATTTTATTCAAGGCCCGATAATCCACACATAATCGCATGCTGCCATCTTTCTTCTTGACGAATAGGACAGGAGCACCATAGGGTGAACTACTGGGTCGGATGAAGCCTTGTTGTTCCAGTTCTACTAATTGCCTTTTCAACTCTTTCAGATCTGTTTCATTCATTCTATAGGGTGCTTTGGCCGGTGGAGCTTGGCCTAGCATCACTTCAATCTTATGTTGGACTTGCCTAAGTGGTGGCAGCCCGCTTGGTAACTGACTTGGTAGGACATCTTCAAATTCCTTTAGTACTTTATGCACTCTTTGATCGCCGACCTTCATCCTGTCGTTTTCCCTTTCTTCTAAGTCAATGGTGTTACATTTTATCAGGCACAAATGGGCCTCAGCCCCTTACTTCATTGCTTTTTCTACCTGTTTGGCCGTTAATGGCCCTTGTGTTTGCTGTCTTTTCTCTGCTCTTGTTACTGTGACTACTGATTTCATTTTTCCTGGTGGTAAATTCACTGCCTTGTTCCCTTTATTTTGACTACTGGATGGCACACTCTCTTGATGCATAGGTGCCTTTCCTTTTCTCTATGTGTCCAACTCCTCTTTGGATGTGGGAGGAGCGACGGCCTTGTGTTTCCACTTCTTGCGACTTTGATCCTGGGTTCTCTACCACTTCTGACTTGCCTTGTGGCTCTTTACTTCCATCTGGGATCCTTTTCGGAACTCTGTGACAATCTACGACCACTATGTTGCCTTGCATGTCAAGCAAGAGTTTATCAGTCCCCTTACCTAACATGCTCACCATATAACGGTCCATGAAAGATAGTCCCACTATTACATCGAACGATTCCAATGGCACTACTAGAAATTCTAGCTTTTCCGACCACTCCCCCACTGTCATGCGGACGTTGAGGGCAATCTTTACATTATCATCCCGACCTTGAGCAAAAGTGACTGATATTTCGAGAAGTTTACTCGAGGCCAACTACAAATTTGCTGCACATTGTGGCGACATGAAGTTATGCGTCGCACCTGAATCAACTAGTACTGCTTTTCTTTTGTTTCCAAAAGTTCCCCAGAAGTACATGTTCTGTGTCATTCGTAACGTCATCGGGAAGCACCTTGGCATTGCTGCCACAGTACCTACATGAGGCGCATTGTTACTCGCTTGTACTTCTTCTTCGTTGTCATCTAACTCTGTCAGGACCACATTCGTGTTATGTCTTTGTGACTCTTCTTCTACTTGAGCCGTTTGCACTCGCGTTTGATTGTTATTGCGCGTGCATTGATGTGTCCAATGATTCCCACGGCATACTCTACAAAACGGCCGGGGATCGTTCCGTTGCCATTGGGGCGCTGGCAACGCCCTCTGCTTATTATTTCCAAAATTGTTTGTATTTCTCTGTACTTGAGCATTGCCCGTATTTTGAGTTGTGGCCGGGCGGGTGTTTGTGTTAGTGTTTCCCGCACCTTGCTGATTCCTTCGTGGTGATACATTGTCCGTTTTGCGCATGCTTTGAGCCCTTTGGTTGCTCTCAGCATCTTGGTACCTTTCCGCCATGACAATCCCGTCCTCCCATGTGTTGGGCGATTGCTTTTCTATCTCGCGTCTTGTCCAAACGCTACACTCGTATAGGAACCCATGCAGCCGATCGAGATCATGCATCTCCGTTATCTGCAACATGAGCCTTCTATACTTGCGTATGTATTCAGACAACGGGCCTTCTTGTTTGAGGCCCCTCCACTCGTCCCTGAGTTTGAAGGATTCATTTTGAGGGATGAAGTACTCCTCAAATGCCGCCTTGAAGTCCTTCCATGACGTGAATTCCTCCCTTGCTGAATCTGCCAAGAACCATGCATCGGCATCGTCGTCCAGGAAGGATGCGGTGATTTTTACCCAGTGCCGTTTGCCCACCCTTTGTAGGTCGAGGTATTGCTCCATGTCTCGTAGCCATTTGGAGACTGCGAGAGAGTTGCGTCTACCCCAAAACTTTTCTGGTGGACATGGCTTGAACTTTCCATAGGAATCCGAGTCGCTCCCATCGTCAGAGGAGGAGACGGGCTGACGTCGCCGTGTATGTGGCCGACGGCCCTGTCGGGATGTTCGTCCCGAGGTCTCACCCTCTTGTGCCTCTGGTTGCTTCCCCATATCCTTATTCTTATCTCCTTTCGGTTCCACCTGACTTTTGAGGAGCTGTGCTAAGTCGGCAATGGTGGATTCAAGACGGCCCATGCGGTGCTCTTGAGCCACCATCCAGTCTAGCGGCTCGTCCTCTTTATCTTTTTCCATCGTCCCAAAATCATAATTTTGTGTGACGGGAGGCGGGGTCTGAGGTCGTTTCCCCTTGTTCCTCCGTCTTTCTTTTCCCGTTTCTTTGTGGCCGCCACCGCACGGCTCCACGTCGCTGAGAAAGGCATCGTTACCTTCACCCTCCATCACAGTGTACTAAGTAGGACCTTAAGACGCGGTCCCCAGCACTGGTGTGACAACCGGTCCGTCCTCTTTTCCAAGGCCGCTTGGATCGAGCGAGGCTCTGATACCAACTGTGATGAAAAAGATAACAAGCACCCCGGGCTCGCTCGGTGACTCGCACTGGCCTGTCGGTAGGGTGTCTTGCTTGAGTGTTTGTTCACTTGCTTGAAAGCAGAAAGTCACTTGTTGAATGAAAAACTTGGTTGCATTAGAAAGAGAACGATTACAGAAAGAACGGCCTAAGCCGGCCCGCGTTGAGCGTCGCGGGTAAACGCGTTACAGTGAGCCGGCCCGCGTTAAGCGTCGCGGGCAAACGCGTACAACGGCCCCTCGATGGAACAACGACGCTTTCGAGAGGTGCGTGCGGAGGGGACTAGCACGAAGGTTACCGCACGTTGAGCGCAAGGGTCACTTAGTTCGCTTGGGTCACTTGGGTCGAAGGCTCACTATGTGCCCCTATAAGTACTTGCAATTTGGCGCCGGTCGGCAAACCACACAAGCACCAACAGGGGCTAGATAGAAATACAGGAAGGGGGGGGCGGGCTCTTGCCCACGGGTTGTCACAGTTGGGCATAAAGGCTTTTATGGTACATATGAAAAAATTAGATCTACCTATTTTTGGCCTAGAGTGTATGTTGATATTAATAGTTATGTATCTACATGTTTTGTTTTTCAATTTCATTGTTCGGTTAAACATAGGGATCCGCTACATCCTACCTATCCACCATGTATACATTATAAGTGGGTAGTTGACCTAGTGACCATGCCCAAAGGTATAGATAAAATGAGGTATATAGTTCTTGCATGCGAAGACCTTACAAACCATGTAGAAGGTCGAGCCCTATAATCTAAAACAACATTCAATGTATGTAAATTTCTACTCGAAGATGTAATATCAAGGTTTGGTTATGTTGAGAAGGTAGTGGTTGATAGGGGTGAATTAAACGCTCAAGAGGCTAGAGATTTCTTTTCTAGGCATGGAATTTGTGTAGCTCTTACCATTGCTTATAACCCTGAAGCTAATGGGAAAATAGAAAGAGGGCATTCTCCAATTATTAAGGCGATTTCTAAAGTGTGCAATGGTGATCTTAAGAATTGCCCAAAATTTCTACCATTTGCATTATGAGCTGATAGAATAACCTGTATTAGAACAACGGGGTATATGCCAGTAGAGTTAATGTACTGCCAGAAACCTATTTTTCCTGTTCATATGCAAATACTTACTTGGCCTACTCTTCCATGGCATGACAATCTATCTACAGAAGATCTTTTAGCTCTACGAATTAAGAAACTTGAGCAAGGAAATGAAAATATTGAAGAAGCTATAGCTAAATTAAAAGATTCTCGACTTAACAATAATAAATACTTTGATAAATCGCATAGGTTAAGGCCAAAGCCAATTCAAATTGATGATCGGGTTTTAATTTATGCTGGTACATTTGATTCCCAGTATGATGCTCGTAAGAAATTAAAACGGCATTAGTTTGGACCTTATGTGGTGCTCAAAGTTTATGATAATGGAACGTATGCCTTACGGGAATTAGATGAACACCTCTTAAGAACTTAATTGCTGGTAAAAGGATTAAATTGTTTAAACAAAGGAATGATGAAAATTATGAAGTAATGTATGATGAAGAGAATGAATGATTTATGGATGGTTTGTTTTCTCTTAATATGGATTTTCTTTTACAAGTATGAATATTACTTGTGTGTCTAGATGTTGTTGACTTTTAACAGGATTTGAAGATGTTTTTGAGCAAATAAATTAAAGATTGTTTTATGATAAATTTGAAGATGAGAAGATTGAGGAAGAAGTTAATTTCAGGTTGTATTTTTCTATGTTCTAAATTCTCTATGGTTTTAATCTATGCATATCACTTGCATTCATACTAAATATAATCGTAAAATCTGGATGAGAATTATCAAATTATGAAGTAATTTATTTAACCACATTAGGAATACAAGCATGATTTAGATTTCTAAGTTTATGAATTGAGTGAGATTTCCATTATGGGCAAAAGGATTTGTAGTTCATTTCAAATAAAGGAAGTAATTATATATATGTAGGAGCATATAGATGCATGATCCATCTCAGTGAAATCCTTTTTCCTTATACATATATCTAGAACCTTAGCTCGGAATAAGGGGTTAAGCCTTTCCCCTTCAAAACAAAAAAGTTGCGAATGTAAAAATAGAAAAATAGAAAGAAGAAAAGAAAAGAAAAACATTATGATGATCGGAAGTTATACCTTCTTTCACCCCAAAAAGGTATCACTTATATGAAGATTTCACATCATATTTGCATGAAACCAAAGATGAACGAAGCTAGTTGTGGAAAACACATCTAGCGAATAAAATTGGGCAAACAAGGCAGATGTCTGTATGAGTAGATTTAGTTTATTTCTTTGCCATGTTTGATTGCCTATATGTAAGTGCATGTATATGATGAAACCAGACTTTGAGTAGATAAAGAAGACTTTTGTTTCGCAGTGATATTTACAAAGTTTATAAACGAATGAAATTTAGATTAATGTTTGTTGACTGACCTGGTTGATAGCTTAACTTTATAATTTGATATATTTCCATTACAAGATTGAACTTAAATAAAATTCATGTGCATTTTGCATAAAAGATTGTTCTATTTGATAAATTTACAATTAATTTATATAAGAGTTGATGTTGTGATATGGTTGATTTTTAGGATGATCATCACAATGCTGCTTCCCTCCATCTGCAGCTTGGTCCATCAGGATGATGTGCAGGTTTGATGGGGGAGAATGTCGAAAAGATTTCTACTTTCAAGTCGATATCCAGGGAAATAAAAAATTTTTTTATCAGCGATATCTAAACCCGTCTATTATATTATTGATAAATTGCTTTGAGTTGACGTATTTTCACTCGGAGTGCCTGCAAGTTTAAATTATTGAAGCTCATATGTGTATATAATAGGGTTTTACCCTAAAAAGCCATTTCAATGTGTAAATGTACCCTAGAATGTAGGGGTATGGGTAGAAACTTATAGGGTTAGCTAAATAAATGGGTTTGTAAGTATATCTATGAGTATTTTTGACGATTTCAAAGGGTATATATGTATTTGAAGCTATTAAATTGATGTGTGAAAACCTTTAATTTAATCATGATATGGATACATTTAATTAAAATCTCTTATATTTTATACATTAGTTAAAATATTTTAACATATGCTTTAATTAGTTATTTTAATTTATTAAATCCTTAGTGTAAACTTAAATTTAAAGTATTAATGAATTATTAAATTAAAAACCAATTAAATTAAAATAGGATAAATTATGTGTGGTGTATGTGAGTAAATGTTAAAGTGTCGTGAGAAAAAGATGTGTATTTAAAGTGTGAGAAAAGTAAATTTAAAAGGAATGGTGTGAGAGAATTAAGATCAAAAGAGAGGAATAGAAGAGTTATGTAATTAAAGTGATTAAACTAAATTAAAAGTGTGGTGAATGAAAGAAAATTAAAGTGTGGTGAATGAAAGAAAATTAAAGTGTGGATGAAGGAATAAAGCAAAAACCAAAAGAGTGGAATGCACAGGACTCTCTCTGTATATGTATATATATATATATATATATATATATATATATATATATATATATATATATATATATATATATATATATATATATATATGTGTGTGTGTTGTGCTCTACTTTTTCCTAATGTTTCTTGTAGGTACTCATTCTCCGTTGTCTTCTTTTCATCTAAGTTCTCTGATATCTTCATTATGCATAGCTTTAGATCATCATCTGTCCATGTAGAGAGAGAATAATGGGCGTCGGTATTCGAGGGTTCCTGAGAGGAGAGATAGAGAGAAGAAGGTGAAAGGCGGAGTGTTGTTGCCATTACAGATCCCACGTCCCTTCCCCAAAAGATGCCCTTGCATTGTACCTTGACCTCAAGGTCTTCTGTGATCACAAAGCATTGTTAGAAAACGGTATCTATGACGTGTTGGTTGTCTCTACATCCAACAATACGCATGCAGATATTGTATTGGTCATACTTCATCATTCAAATTGAGACCATGTGCTCGTCGAAAAGTCAATGTGCACCAACATTGAAGTCTGCTACAAAGTCTTAGAGGATGCAAAGGCACGCCCTGAAGTATTTGTGCAGGTTGGTTTAGAATATAGATATATGCCCTTGTAAGAAAGCTAATTAGCATAGTAAAGGCCAATGTTTTGGGTAGAGTAAAAATGGTGGCAATACGAGAGCACAGGTTTCCCTTCCTCATGAAGGCTCTGTATAAAACGAGAGTAGGTTTCCAGATCCGGAGTACCACACAGATATGAGAGAACCATTAACTTCTCCACCTCTCCTCCCAGCTTCTGGCAATGGTCTAAGATGCCACCCGCGACTGCGGGTAGAGAGAGAAGGCATTTGGCAGGTCCTTCAGACGATGATGCTAGAGAGAAGAGATTTATCTCTCCCTCCTTCCGATTCCTAGCACCACATGGCAAGTGATGGCTGCAAAAAATTGTGTGCAAAAAAGTGATGTGCAAGAGAAAGAGAGAGATTGGGATAAAGAGAGAAGGTTTGGCAAATAGAAAGAGAGAAGGAGATTGGTTCTGATGGCAATGTTTTTGGCAGCACTCTATGGCGTCGGATGGAGAGAGAGAGAGAGAGATAGAGACAGAGAAAGAGAAAGAGAAAAAAATACATATAAAGTGTATTATTTTATATTATTCATATAAATTATTTAGTTAATTAGCTTATTTAGCATATATGCATGAATGAATGACAATGTCAATGCATGCTTGAGCTAACATGTGATCAAAAGTATGAGTATACATAGGATGCATGAGCATATGAGTGTTAGATGCATGTGTGTGAGGGTGTTTGAAGTAGAGAAGTACATATGCTTATGATTTGATATGTGGTTATGTATATGCATATTTATAATTGATGTGTGCATATTCATGATATATTAAGATGCATGTATAAGCGAGGGTATGTTATGAGCATATATGAGAATAAATATGTAGAAGGAAGTTAGAAGGTGTTTGCAAGTATAAGTAAGTGTTAGCATATGAATATGCATTAGCATGAACAAAAAGAGTGTATGTATGATGTGAATGCATGTATGTATGAAGCATGTGCATTCATGAGAGACTGTGTAAGCATATTAATGTGTGCATACGAATAAGTAGTGATGCAAGTGTGCATGAGCATATGCATGAGTGTAGTGATGTATATATACATGAGAATGAAAATAAATGCATATTTATGATAGGTGCAAGTCATAATGCATGTGTATGCAAATGAGAATTAAAGTATGTATGCATGTATGCATGATTTTAGCATAGTGTATGAGCATGTATTTCAAAATGCATGAATGCATGAATATGTGAGTATATGTGCATGTTTATAAATTAAATATATGTGTGCATGACAATGACGTGTTAATGCATGAGCGTAAAAGCATTAATTCATGTAAGTGCATTTGTGCATCTAAGTGTTAGCATGCATGTGATTTTGCATAAAGTGTGTGTTAGCATATTCATGAAAGTGTATATTAGCATGAGCCTATGAATATTGTGTTAGCATATGTTAGCATGCATGTTTGAAAGTAAAGCATAAGAATGTTTCTTAATTTATAAAGAGAACTTATGTCCTAATGTTTCTTGGAGACATTGAAGAATATCAAGAATACAAAAAGAGAAAAGATTGAAGAGTTCTGACAAACTGTTCAAACATTTTCATTTGAAGAGATTGGAGTTGGAGTTGTTTATATACTGCTTCTCCAACTTCTTTGCCTTATTTAAGCTTGGATTAAACTTGTATAGGCTTAAATTTAGATCTTTAGCTTTCATAGCAAGGTTTTCATTTAGAAATATAGTTTTCATCTAGATCTATTACATTGTTTCTATTATCTAATGACTCAAAGCAATGCAATTGCAAATGAATTTCCAAATGAATTTACTTCATCTTTTATTTTAGAAACGTTGTTACATTCTGCTCATAACAATACTACTACCCAACATGAATCTAATGAAACTATAGAAGTAGAAGAAGTCATTAAGGATCAAATTACTAAAGAATCCTTAATATCCCTTTCATATGATCATTGTCTATCTAGGTTTTTAACTTTATTTTCCATTGCATCTCAGAATAGTGAAGAATTATTCCCGCCACCTTTAAATAGACGTACTCAACTAAATCAAATTGAAAACAAAGTAGATGAGATTATTAAAGAACATATAACTGACGAATCATTAATTTTACCATCATATCAAGATGCTATTGCTAGGTATAGAGCAGCTCAAGCATACCGTCCATAGAAGCATAGAGTGATAAGCATTTCATATTAGTTAATTTTAGATATTTATTAGATCTTTCATAACTTAAGTAATTAGTATTTGAACTTCTGTTTACCCTAGTCGTCAAGTATACTTAACTTACCTGAGTTTGCCCCAAACACCCAATGTGTGCCGATCGAATTGGTGGATGACTTGATCCATCATCCGAGCAACCAATACTTCCCAACACCATTAGGGCGATAGGTGTATATCAAGTTGGGAGGAAAAAACCTCCTAAAGAGGGAAAAATGTGCCTCGGTGGTCCTAGAGTGTTCACACAAATCACTACCTAAATATATCAACAAATCCCCCCTAGGAGTAATGTGGTGAATAAGGAGCTGAAACTCATATATAAAGAAGTTCCATGCTATGTGGAATCAATCCACAAAAGGAAGGAAGCCCAAAGCTTTGCGAAAAGCTTCAAACTTCTTCCTAGGTAGAGCCTTCATGAAAAGGTCTCTAATGTTCTCTTGTGTGGGCACGTATGCCAAGCTGGTCACTCCAACAGAGAACCTCTCCCTAACATAATGATAAGGCACCTCAATGTGCTTAGTGCGAGCATGGAACACAAGGTTCCTCGCAATTGCCAATGCACTTTGACTGTCAGTGAAGATGGTGGTGGCAAAAGACTAACCAACACCCAAATCAGCCATAAGATGTCTGAGCCACACACACTCAAATCGTTGTGAAAGCTACCCTATACTCAGCCTCACACCTAGAAGTGGCCATAGTAGCCTGCTTCTTGCTCAACCAAGATATGCATGAGCTACCAAGCATGAAGCAAAAACCACTACTGGACACACGAGTGTCATAGCAACCAGCCTAGTCAGTCAGAAAAAACATGCAAATCTGGCAGTAGTGATCCCCCTTGGGATAAGACAACCCAAGTAGCCGTGTACCACTCAAAAGCCATTCCACCATCAATGTGCATAAATTGAATGACCCAAATCAAACATCTCAAATGAGGCATGTAAATCAGCCTTGAATCATGCTTCTCATGAGGACTAGTGAGCAGCATGTCATCAAAATACACCACAATGATCAGAAGCACATCATTAGCATGCTTAATTTATAAGGTTCTCTCAATTGGAATGTTCTTCAAAACCATGTGCACTCAGATAGGCATGTATCTTTTCATACTAAGCATGTGGTGCTTGCTTTAAACCATATAATGCCTTCTCTAACCTCCACACCTAGTTCTCATGCCCTTTCTTGCACAAAGCCATGGGGTTGAAAAACATAAACTTCTTCATGCAAGTCACTATTCAGAAATGCAGTTTTAATGTCCAACTAATGTACATTCCAACCATGATGAGCTACAAGTGCACAGATGCTCCCAACATTAGTCATACGGCATTTAGGTGTAAAGGTCTCATTAAAATCAATGCCTCTTTCTTGCGCATAACCCTTTGCAATAAGCCTAGCCTTATAGTTGTCAATTGTTCCATCAATCTTACACTTCAGCTTGTATACCCACTTTGTGCCAATGGCCTTCTTGTCAGGAGGCAAGTCACATAAATACTAGGTATCATTCTTCATTATAGCGTCACATGCAGATTGGATAGCAGCCATCCAATTTTTTGAATTTTGTGCTTCTTCAAAAGAAACGGGCTCATTCTCCTCACAAAGACTAGATGCAACCATAGCATAGCAATCGGATGCAAAAGAGGCACTATGAGAGCCTAATCGAGTACGATATGACAGAGGTGCATCTAATTTGTTGTCACACAAAGTCTGCACCAGCCATTTTGGCATAGTTTTGGCTATTCAATATCATCTCTCTCATCAACAAGTGCATCATGTAAATTTGCATTAGAAATGGAATGATCTGCATCATCACATGAAACCTACAAAGGCTGAGTAGTTGCCTCATTAGGACCCGCACTAGACTGTCCACCTGTAAAAAGAGGCAGCGAAGTATCATACATGTCTTTGGAGCTAACAGATATCTCCTTAGTACATGAAAGTAAGGGTTGAATAGCATCTTCCACAAACCAACATCACGGCTAACCAGAATGCATTTAGTTTGTGGATGATATAGATGATAGCCTTTGCTTTCAGAATTGTAACCAACAAAGATACATTTTACTACTTTATCATCCAATTTTTTGCGATCTTGTTCAGGCACTAATGCATATGCCAAACAACCAAAAACATGCAGATGAGCAACGTATGGCTTGCGACCATGCCAAGCCTCATATAGAGACCACAGTGCTTTAGTCAGACACTGGTTAAGTACATATGCTGCACACATGATAGCTTCAAGCCACAAACCATGTGGTAAAGCATGACTCTTGACCATATATCTCGCCATCTCCATGAGTGACCTGTTTTTCCGTTCAGCAAATCCATTCTGTTGAGGTGTATATGGCACTATACACTGATGTTTTATCCCACGTTTAGCCAAAAATGCATTAAAGTCCGAAGACATATATTCCCCCCTCGATCAAAACGGAGGGTGCCCATTTTACATGCTGATAGATTTTCAGCCAAAACCAGAAACTCTTTGAAGCATATAAACACTTCCAACTTTGCCTTCAATGGATATACCCATGCATGCTTGGAAAAATCATCGATGAAAGTCACGAAGTAAAGGTAGTTCCCAAAAGAAGGTGTCTACATAGGACCACAAACATCACTACATACAAGCTGCAATTTTTTAGTAGCCCAAACTGAACCATCTTTTGGAAAGGAAGAACGTTGCATTTTGCCCAAAATATAGCCTTCACAAACATGTTTTTTGGGTGCTTCAAGTTTGGGAAAAGATGACACCATTTTAGATTTTTGCAGGCATAGCAAACTAGAAAAATTCAGATGACGAAAGCGTGCATGCCAAAGCTTTGCATCTGACATAGCCTGAGAATCATGTACTGCACATGTCAAATCATTTATAGATCTTTCATAGTCTATGAGCTTATACAACCCATGACATAAAATGCGAGAAGCAATAATGACGTTGCCATTTGACAGATCATGAACCGTACATCTATTCATCAACAAATTTCACAACCAAGCCAATCTTGGCTAATGCAAAAACTGACAATAGATTTTTCTTGATCCCTAGCACAAACAAAGCATCTGACAAAGTGAAAGAACTGCCATCAGCAGTAGTCAAAATGATCTTACCAACTCCCATAACAGGATAAGAGGAGTTGTTGGCACATGTAATAGTATTCCCTGTAGAGGCAGGCTCGAGTGAAGAGAAGAAATTGCATTGTGAGGTAATATGTTTGGTTGTCCCATGTTGAAGCTACAAAGCATGGAAGTGCATCAAAGAAGTGGACACACAAGAAAAAGGAGCAAGTAGGGAGCTCCAAGAAGTGTATGTCAAATTTTCACAAGAATCCCCTACAAAAATAGCGATTTTCATCACTAAAAACCATTGTAAATACCATTTCACATTTTTGCAACTCCATTTTATTCAAGTCGAGGAGTCCCTGAGGTTGAGGAATATTAGAAGTATCATCCTACCAATTTTCATAATTTTTAGACTCCGTTTGAGCCCTCAAATAAGCCCTGGAACCTAATTTTTAACTAGGCTAGACACTAGGTCTGGACAGTGCCAAAACTAGTCCAAAAACTATAAAAAGAGCTACAGAGCTCATTTTTTAGGTTAGCTTGTGAGAGAATAGAGCTGTTGTAAGATAACTCTTTTGCAATCGAAGCTTTCCATTGTTTCTCTCTTTGATCTTACCTTGCACGCGTGTGTGTGTATGTGTGTGCATGCTTGTGTGCTTTCACTCATGCACTTGTGCCTTCACTTGCTCATGGTCTCCATATTGGTCCTCATGTCTCTACGGATTGACAAGTAAAGGAGGTGGTGCTTACGCTTGAGCTACACCAAATTTTGGCACCGTTGCTGGGAGAGAGCTTCGAGGACGAGCATTGTGATGGTAAGATCGTAGATTTGCAACGTTGGAAGGTACAAAAACTATCATTTCTGTTCATTTTCTAATTTTTCTTCTTCATCTTCATCATCATCACCATCTCCATCTTCTTCCATCTTCTTTTTCATAGAGATTTCTTGTTTTTTAGTGCATTTTTACCATTTTCACACCATTTTTCATGCATTATTGTGTGAGAAGGAGTTAAGAGGTGCAAGGGAGAGCAAGTGCCTGTGTTTCTTCATGATTTTCTGCACATACGGAGCTCGCCATTGCTCGGTGCTTAAAAATTTGAATTTTCTGCCAAAAAACACGATTCTGACTGAAAATTGTGATTTTCATAAGATTAAAATTTTTTCAAAAAAATACGATTTTCTATTTCCTGCCTAAAAGCTTTCTGAAAAGAACACGATTCTGAGGTCATTCTCAGAATTGCGATTCTCTGGTTGTGCTCAAAATCACGATTTTCAAGTAAAAACACGACTTTGAGAAGACACGATTTTCATTGGGCTCAAAATCGCGATTTTCACAAATCACGATTTTCAGTCAAAAATACGATTCTCAGTTGGCTCCAAAATCGCGATTTTCAAAAAAAAAACACGACTTTCATCCAAAATCGCGATTTTCACGATTTTCAAAAAAACACGATTTTCACGATTTTCAAAAAAACACGATTTTCACTAAGGTACAAAATCGCGATTTTCAAGAACAGGATTTTCAATCAAAATTGTGATTTTCTGGTCATTCTCAAAATCGCGATTTTCAAGTCAAAAACACGATTTTGACCAAACAGGATTTTCATTCAAAATCGTGATTTTCAGGCCAAAAACACGATTTTGATCAAACACGATTTTCATTCAAAATCGCGATTTTCACTTAGAACACGATTTTCAATCAAAGTCGCGATGTTCTGGTAATTGTCAAAATCGCAATTTTCATGTCAAAAACACGATTCTAAGAAAACACGATTTTCATTCAAAATCGCGATTTTGTGATCATTCTCAAAATCACGTTTTTCACGATTCTCACTTAAAATCACGTTTTTCATGATTCTCACTCAGAATCGCGTTTTTCATGATTTTCATTCAAAATCGCCTTTTTTGGGATTGTTCAGAATCGTGACTTTCATCAGTGCTCAGCATCGCGATTTTCATGATTTCACAAAATCGTGATTTTTGTGGTTGCTCAGCATCACGATTTTCATTATCCCTCAGAATCGCGATTTGCATAAGAGCTCAACATCGCGATTTTCTAACCTCCCAAAATTGTGATTTTCACACAAAATCGTGATTTTTCCTAAAGGTCCTGTTTGCCTGTTTTGAACCTCAGGAGCGTGATTTGACATAACTTTTTCATCAAAAGTCCATTTTTTGAGCTCTATAGCTTGTTGGAAAGCTCGTTTCGAATCCTACATGGCCTCAATTGTTTTCTATAAGAATAGTGCATTGATTTTCAAAAAGGATAATTTGAAGTTGACCATCAGGGGGGACCAAGAACCCAAGGATTTTGAACCATACCAAGGGGAAATTTTGGACTCTTAACCAAGACTTATGAACCTGAGATGACACCTAGGCAAGGATAGACAAAGCATTAGATCTTCTGAGGCTAGTGTCAACCATACAGCTAAGTCTTGGGCACAACAGCAAAGTAGATATCCTTACGTACTAAGCTCTAACACAAGTGACTCAGAAATGTCTTTTTTAGCATGGGGAAACCTACAGGTGGCTCACTAACTGCCTATCTACAAACACCAGAAGGTCCATATAAGACATAGTTGGAATATATTATGTCCAACCAATTAGGTGCTTGCATCTATGAGGATGGTCTGAGGTGATCAGTGGTCCAACTCAAAAATCCACATCAACCCTTTGGACTTGAACACCCAGTAGTCAAGTTCGAAGAGGGTTCATACATTGATAAGGAAGGAACCATGTATGTGGTCACCAACCTACCAGATAGGACCAATGAGTTTGGAAATATCATTCCTGAGAATGAGATAGGAGACCTAGAACAAGGAAATGTAGGACAAGGACCCTAGACTCCTAGAGGTAAGTCAGTTTTGACCATAATGATCACTCCAGATTGGATCCCTCAAGACAACAAAAGCATAGAACTATTCTTGAATAGGGAAACAGAGGAAGCCTTTTGGAGATTCAAAACAGATCAACCTAGCCAATTGGGCAAATTCATCATCTACGAGCTCAAGGATCCAGAGATACCAGGCAAAGTTGTCTACCTGGATAACACATCAGAGAAAATATTCTTGGTAACAGAACATGATATAAATGCATGTACTTGGAAGAGTGAATTGATATTCCCTCCACCAAGATCCAATGTTTCCCATGGCCTCCAAGGAGTAGGGTCATCCCAAGCTCGTGAAGCCTAGAGAGAAAGAACTAGAGAGAGACCTGAGGTAAGTTTTGCACACACTATGGGTAGAAATAGATCAGGATTTGAAAATGAAAGACCTGAAAGAGAGAGACATCAAGCACATAGGCAACAAAGAGATGAACATGATTTTCCATTGCCTAGACCCCGAGAGCACCCAAGAACCCTTAGACCCACTCAAGTGATCAAGGCAATGAAGAATTATTTTGAGAGGACAAGAGAACCTTATGATCATGTGGCCGAGTTCAAACAAGTGTTAAGAGATGAACAGGTTGAGGATTTGTTCACCCAATATGAGGCATTTGGTTTGACTCTTAAGGGCACTTCCTTAGCTTGGTTTCAACCACTGAGTAGTTGCAACTATCACGATATAGGTCAATTGCTAGAGGAATTCATTGTAGAATTTTCCAAGAGTGGTATCAGGCATAGCACATCATCCTTGATCCATAGCTTCAAGCAGAAACCCCAAGAAATAGTGCGACTAGCAGGAAGAAGGTTCAGACAGTACTTAGAAAGATGCCCTACTCCAGAGATACCCACACCAGCCAAACAAGTGGCTTTGTTTTTAGACGGCTTACTAAGCACCAAGTTAAGATCATATGTGTACTTGAAAGAGCCTAGAAGCATAGAAGAGTGTGTGCGGACCTGCATTGACATAGAAAATAACTTGGGTGAGGAGTTAGGACTCTCCAAACTCTATAAAGACTGACAGTTCTACTAGTCATACCTCCAAAGCCCCCACTGAGTTGGATGAGATAGCAAAGCAAGTTGCCAAGAAGCTAGGAGTTCAAAATAGACAAATGCCAAGAGTCACCTCATTGAATCGGTGTTATACTTGCGGAGGCGACCACATGGCTAATGTATGCCCATTGCACAACCAGAACATGAGAGAAAGGAATGCTCCATATTGCACTATTGAGAGAAAATACACGAACCACACGGCTCAAGATTGTCCATACAATAGACACGCCATTAGACAGAATTATCAACAACCTCACCAACAAGGTAGGTATCAAAACCAATACCAATAGCCATATTATAGACCACAACAACAATATCAGGCACCATATAGGCCACAACCAGTCCTAGGAAACCAACCACCAGTGCCTGCCAATGTAATTCCAGTTAAGTATACAGTGACAGAAGAGAACCTTATTACACAGAGTCACCTGAGCATAGTGAGATTTACTCGTATCAATATGAGACACCACATATGGAACAAAATTGGGAGCCTGAATACTCAAATGTCATGTATACAAATCCTAACTCGAGGCCCCAATTGAGACAAATGAGACCATAAGCCCCTAGGGGACCATGTTTTAGATGTCAGGGTGATCATTTCATTCGTGATTGTCCCACCACCCACCATGTCCGAGTCAAGGACAAAACATCACAATACAAGCCTTTTGCCCGGAGTGCGGCAAAGACCATCTCCCGAGAGATTGTCCAAGGAACCCCTCTAGTGTGCTCAAGGTCATGCCCATTAATGTGGTAGGCTTAGTGGTGGATTCAAGTGCTAGTAGCAGTAATGTGGCTTCTATACAGGCAGTCACTAGGGCACAAGCCTCAAAATAGGATAAGCCAACTGAACAATCGGAGTCAAGTGAATCAAGAGAGCCCAGTAAGAGAAAAACAAGAACATGAAAGGATACTAGAGAGAAGGCCAATCGCAAGTGGAATAGAAAGTTATCTGAACTAGAAGAAAGCCTGAGAGAGGCGAAAACAAAGATAGAAGACATTGCATCTCAAAGTCCCTTGCATGCCAAAAACCCATCCCACCACTTCATCCCACCCCACCACCCATTGTAAATAGGCCGCAACCAGGATCTGTTCTCGCATATCCAACCCTAGAAGGCATGGACATGATGTTCAAGGCCTACCAGGCTCGTCTTCAAGAAGGGCCAACAGCTGCAAACCTAGACAAGAGTTACCCTAGAGCATATTTAGAGATTGAACAGACAAAAATGTGCATGAAAATGGTAGAACTAGCTCAAGCTATGCTCGAGACTAGTCAAAAGTTTAATCAGAAAAACTCTGTCAAACCAGATTTGCATTTCCATGGCATACTAGATAGATTAGAGCAGTTTGTAAACAAGCCACATGTTTCTTTACCTCCATAGGCTCAACCAATTGTTGAGAGAGAAACCTCTCCACCAAAGAAAACTTATGTTCCTAATTCCACAAATGTTGGAACACCTCTCTCAATTCAAGAGTACTCTCAAGAGTTCTTGTGGGAAATACAAGAAGAGAAATGGGCCAAGGAGAAGGGTAACCCCCCTCCTATTCATGAGATTGATGATCTTCATGATCAATTTCCCCAAGACATTCCATCTATCTATGGAGACCAAATAGAGCAACAAGAAGATGGAAGATTAGATTTTGAATCTAATTCTTTACAAGAGTTGCCACAATTCATAGGCCCATGGGAATCTGAATCTCTTCAGATCAGAGCTCCCACAATACTGGTAAGACATGAAGACTCAGTGGTCCCAAGGAACACTGATGTCGTGAAGAACACTAAGGTTCAATGTCATCTCACTGTAGAAGAGCTGCTCAAAGCAAAACTTGAGCTATGGAATCATGTGAAGGATCAGGTCCCAGAACTTGATTCCAATATGCCAAAAGGAGGCTCTAAGCAGAAAGTACCAGAGATACCTCTAGACAAAATAGGGGACATGAGTGAAGGTGAAGAAGGTAATACTTATCTTCCAATCACCTACCAAGGTTACACGACCAAGGCGATCGTAGATTCAGGTGCTGGTGTTGCCATTGCGACCACCTCCTTGTGGAAGTGATGGGGCAAACCCACATTAAGACCAACTAGAATGAAGCTTCAAATGGCAGACGGTCATTTTGAAAAACCTCTAGGATTGCTAGAAGGGATAACTCTAACCACCCGTGGTGTAGAGTTTCAACATACATTTGCTATATGTGACTTTGAGAAAAATAATGTCTATAAGATGATCCTAGGAAGACCCTTCCTAAGACAATTGCTCACAAGTATTAAACGGTAAATTCAAAGGATGGAAGTGAGAGTAGTCAAAAGAAAAAGAAAAGAAAAGCAATGAAACAAGAAGAGGAGTCATTGTTTGAAGTACCAGAAAAATTCAAGAAATATGAAGTTGAAGACCAAAAAATTTTGGTACGCCGATGCCGAAGAGAGAGGCCATCATAGGAGAATCATATGATAATAAAGAAAAGACCAAGAAGATTGTAGTGACCATCGAAGAGAATGAAGAGAGATGCACGTATATAGGAGATGACCTAAGTGCAAGAGAAGAAATGGAGCTCGTAGCTCTATTAAGGGAATATAGGGATGTGTTTGTGTGGCACTATAGAGACTTGAAGGGGGTAGATCCAAGAATATGCTCTCATACGATCCCCATGACTGTTGATGCTAAGCCCACCAAACAGAAGCCCTACACATATAATGACACTTATGCGGCCAAGATAAAAGAAGAAATTGACAGGCTGATTGAAGCTGGATTTATCTATGAGATTGAGCATACTGAATGGGTGTCCCCCATTGTAGTGGTGCCCAAGAAGAATGGGAAGTTGCGAGTGTGTATTAACCTTAAAAAAGTTAACGCCGCTACGATTAGAGATATTTATCCGCTTCCAATCACGGAACACCTATTGGAGCGTGTTGCAGGCAAGGAAGTTTATAGCTTCCTTGATGGATTTTCAGGTTACAATCAAGTAGTCATTGTCCTAGAAGATCAACACAAAACAGCTTTTGCCACAGAGTGGGGAATTTTTGCATTTCGTGTGATGCCATTTGGGCTAACCAATGCACCTGCAACATTCCAAAGGCTCATGTGTCATGTCTTCAAAGAGTTCTTGCGGAAGAGCTAAGAAGTATATGTGGATGATTTATGTGCTCATTCCTAAGAAAAAAGATACCACATCCCTAAGCTCAGACAGATCTTCAACAAGTGCAAAGAATATCGAGTGTGTCTGAACCTAGAAAAGTGTGTGTTCATGGTACGACAAGGTAAAATCTTAGGTCATATTGTTTCTAAGAACGGAATATCTACAGATGAGGATAAAGTAAGAGCCATAGCAGAGCTCCCAAGGCCAAGGAATGTTAAAGAGGTAAAAGCCTTTATGGGCCCTTGTGGATATTACCGTAGGTTTATCCACATGTATGTGATCATAGCTAAACCTCTTTATGGTTTGTTGACAAATTTTGAGTGGAATGATGAATGCGAGAATTCCTTCCATGAGCTGAAGAGACGTTTGTGCATGGCACCAATACTAACCACTCCTGATTGGAATAAGCCATTCCATGTCCATGTGGATGCCTCCAATCATGCCATAGGATGTGTGCTAGCACAACCCACAGGTGAAGGAAATTTAGATTTACCCATAGCATACACTAGCGGACACTTAACTGCAGAGCGAGAGGGCTTAGGTATGGTATACATTGTGAAGAAGTTTAGACACTTCTTATTGCCAATAAATTCAAGTTTTTCATTGATCATCAAGCTTTATTATATTTGGTCAATAAACCTTGCAATACAAGACGATTAGTAAGATGGTTCCTCTTACTAATGGAATATGACTTTGAAGTTGTTATTAGGAAAGGTAGAACCCACCTCAGAGCAGATCACCTTTCTCGCATCACTTCAAGAGAGTCACTGCAAGGAGTACCTGATGAACTACCTGATGCTTATCTGTTCAATTTAGAATTTTTTCCTAAATGGGCAAATAAGTTGGTACCAGTCCTAACCTTCGGACCCGCAAATAAGAATGTGAAAACATCACAAGAAGAAATTGTAAAATCACAAAAATATCACATACTGGCAGGAAGCATGTACAAACAAGATACGGAGGGTGTACTCGCTTGTTGTGTTGAGGATAATGAACATACTAGCTGGTTGCAACAAGCCCATGAAGGATTGCTAGGAAATCACTATTCTAAACAACGAACATTGCAGAATCTAAAATGTTTAGGAGTGTATTGGCCTAGCATGGACAAAGAAATACATGAGTGGATTAAGAATTGTCCAACGTGCAAAGAGAGGCCCCCAGTGGAGCATGCCACCCTTTATCAAGTGTCATTAATTCCAGATAGGAGTGCTCCATTGGTAGAATTTATGCGATCGGGAACATTACCCAAAGAGGCTAGTCTAGCAAGAAGACGATGCATGGAGCAAGAGGCACAAGACTATGCCTTAGTAGGAGACAACCTATACCAAAGAGGCAAAGATGGTTACTTAAGACTATGCGTTCATCAATCAGACTATTTGAAAGTCCTAGAAACTGCACACAATGGTGTTGCAAGTGGACACTTTGGTCCTGATCAAGTAATCAAGACCATTCTATTCTTAGGACTTTAGTGGCCCACTCTTCATATGGATGCACATACCTATGTGAAGAAATGTGACACATGCCAACGTGCACAATATCCGGTTAGAAAAGATGAGATGCCTTTGAGGCCAATGATGGGAGGACGTGCATATTCAAAATGGGGTATAGACTTTATACGTCCTATTAACCCCCCAGCTAGGAACTCCCATGCAGAGTATATTAATGTAGCCACAGATTACCTTACAAAGTGGGTAGAAGTGAAAGCCACAACAAAGAATGATGCTCAAACAACGGCTAAGTTCTTATTTGAGAATGTGTTCACGAGATATGGGTTACCAATTGAGCTAGTAAGCAATAGAGGCACACACTTCTTGAATGAAGTCATTGAAAATCTTCTCCAAGATTTCTTGGTGATACATAAGAAGTCTGCCCCCTATCACCCACAAGCTAACGGACAAGCAAAGAGCACCAATAAGATCCTCTGTAATGTATTGACAAAACTGGCCAATAACAAACGCTCTAATTGGGACAAACAACTTCATCATGTTGTTTGGGCTTACCGAGTTGCCTATAAAACGGTACTCAATGCCACTCCATTTCAGATGGTCTTTGGACAGAATGTTGTGCTACCATTAGATTTCCTAATCCCAGCATTAAAAGTAGCACAACAGCATGAGTGGAATGGACATGAGTTGTCCTCCAGGATCTTTGATCTAGAACGCTTAGGTGAGACAAGGCTACGAGTAGCTGCAGGCATCTATGCTGCAAAGAAAAGACAAAATCCATACTTCGATGCGCACATCAAGGACAAGGGATTAAAAGAGGGAGACCTAGTGTTGGTTTACACACTAAAGCAACATGCCCGTAAATTGGAAAAGCGAGGATATGGACCCATGATCATTAATAGAATTTCCACTAGTGGTGTTGTTCAATTGACCACTTTAGAAGGTGATATCTTGCCAAAATATATAAGTGGTTGTCGAGTGAATTTATACCAAGAACCCCTTACAGAGGATATGCTAATGAGACTCAACACTGCTAAGAAGCGAAAAGAAGAGGAGTTAAGGGCGAGAGAAGAAGCACAGGCAGAGGCCAGAGAGCATATTAGGCGAAATAAGTTAAGGCGACTAAGCCTAGATGTCAACTCAAAAACCCCAATTATCACATAGATATGTGCCAAAAATCAAGCATAATTACTTCTCAAATCATTGACTGATGTCCCTTTATGACCATAGAGATAGGACAAGGAAAGAGTGCAAGGACTGTGCAAGCATTGATTGACTCAGGTGCAGCAACTAGTGTGTCACAATAGTTATCTATCACTTAGTGATAGATAACTATTGTGACATTTCCTTCCCCGTGAAATCATTTTCATCCTTGAAAATGTAGATGAAATGTCCATAATGGTAGAAGAAAGTGCTCAGACTCCCCTAAACCCCATATACTCTATGTACATGGTCATCTCTGTGTGTTGTTTCCCCATATCCTTCCCCTTAAGAAGTCTCGTATGAGATCATCTCAAAGGTGGGAAACCGTCTGAGTGGTGCCTACTATCTCCCATGTACACTCCACCTCCAAACTATCACTCCCATAACATACAACATTATCCAAATGACCTAAGTCCATATGATGTATCCTCTATGGAGTAATAGTATGAGAAGCAAGTGTAAAGTGTCAAACTTATAAGCTTGACCGTACCATAATGGAGATAATAAACCATAGAATCCTCTAAAGCATAGAACAAAGTACCATAAAAAGTGACTCCAAACCCATTTAGGACTAAATCATAGATTGCCCATATAACACTCCAGGTTTTCCTAACCTTGAGTGTGCTCAAAAAGAAATAGTTTACTCTAAACTACCTTGTGACTATGCAATTCCATTATCTAGTTCATATATAAGAATTTCTTGGTAGTAAAATGCAATCTCTACATTCCACCAACCAAGAAGTCTATGGTTTGTCATCCTTTACCATTGGACTAAGTTCTATTGGAAGAGCATCTATTGGCACTAGTGCAAACTCTAATATTTCTCTTCCCTGTAGTTTGTCATATGAATGCAAAAAAACATTCCCTTCGAGATTCAGATAATCCCTTAGTACCAATCCTCCTAACTGATGCTCACACATCATCCCCATGATGAAGCAACAACTGAGAGTTTGGTACCCTTCTATCTCCTATAAACCCTAAAGAGAAGCGTCATAACTCTACTCTCAGTCTAACTAATGTCAATAACTAGATCATCTCATCTAGTCAAGGACCATCACTAGAACATCATAACTAATTCTCTCTAGAGTCTCCAGGTGGGACTCAATCTAACCATCATGATTAACTGATCTCCCTCTTGTCTTTGATAGAAGAGTGCCACTTCTATCTAGACAACCTAAAAGTGAGAAAGTGAAACTCTCTCTTTCCCTATTCAATCTCTTCTAAGGAAAAGAGCTCTAGCAGTGGAACCTATTCCACTTTCCCTTTCCCTTTGAAAGAGATTCTGTTGAATCCATATACTATGCTCATACCTGAGAACATGTACATAAGTTATCCATGTTTTCCTTCAAAACTAGTGGAGAAAGAGACTCCCATGTGAAGGAAAATTACATTGAAAAGTAGAGTAAATGAATTCATTCTAAAATAAAGACTAAGAGATGTTTCCCAAACACCTCTTCTGTCTAAACAAAAACATATTCTGTTCTTCTTCTATGAAGAAATCATGTTTTCCTTTCCTTCTTTCTCTCTCAAAGAGCAGGAGCTAAAGTGAGACCACTAAACTAAAGTGAGATCTCTCATGGATCTCTGAGCTGATTCCCACTTTCTCCTTTCCTCAAAAGAGAAACTCATGAATTTATTTAGTCCTCTCTTCCATAACTAATGCATAATCCTCACTACACATATTCCTAATATGAAGATGGAGAACAGATCTCCCCTAACTAATAAAGGTGTATGTAGTGAAGAGTGGAGAAAATAAATTCCTAATAAGGGTCAAAGCCCTCTACTAAAATGGTCAGCAATGATGTGACATGATGCTATAAACACGTGTATCCATAATGAAGAACTATCTCTGCCAATCATACTCTGTGCATGGATCTATACGATCCAATCAAACTGATGGAATTATCCTTCCTGGAAAACTCAAAATGAGTATGTGATACCAATGGTGATAAAATCACCTATCACATTCTCTACTGGAAGAATAAATATTCCCTAAACTATGAAGGATAACTCCCAATCCTAAGGAGATGTCTATTAAGAGCTCTCCTCTTATCTAGTGAGAGATGACGCTATGAATGATGAGTCATTTTCTTCCTGGCCATAGAAGAAGAGTGCTCAAAGGGAAGTTCTTTCCACCATCCCATACCAGTGGAGCCTTCTTCCAATCCACAGTGTCATACCTACACTAAACCGAATATATATTCCATGTAATGGAATATGTAGGTGGACTGTAATGAATCCCATATCCTTAAATCATGTCGGTGGACTCAAATGAGTCCCATGTCCTCGAACTAGTTAGTTTGGTTCTAATCAACATGTGACAATGGATATCCCTTTCTTTTCCAAACTAACTTGTTCCTAGGTACCAAGAGTGACCCTAGGTACCTCTCTATAGATCCCGAGATACATATATGTATTGGGTACCCCAACTACTCTTAACTAAGGGATCTATGTTCTAAATCATAGAGCTAGTGCCATACCTCTGGCCTTCTTAACCATCACTCGAATCACATAAGCACCCGTCAATGCTGTCTAATACCCCATAGTCTCCTACTCATATTGTGAGACTCTTGTGAAGATAAGTAAATCTTCACTTCTTTGGAGAGTATCATATATGTATCTCCCGTGCCTATATGCAACTTCCTAAAAACTATAGGATTGCTCATGCACATTACTAATGGTGAAGGTGCAGCTCCTTCCCTTAGCAATCCTATGGTCTAAATCCATAAGGATTATGTGTAGGGATCCTGTTACTACTGAAGTTGCCTTCTATATATTACTATGATGGTACTAAGTCCATCTGCAAAAGCCATTTTAGGACCTGTAAATAATCAAAAACTGAAATATATAGCATGTGGAAAGAGCTCGAAGTGAAATTACTCAAATCGCCTTCCCGGTCTAAAAGATATGGCTCCCAGAAGGTAGTCGCCAAAAATTGTCAGACTTTGCAGAGCTGTAGAGACCTCCAAAAATTCATATTTTCCAAAACTTTTTCTAATAAACTGAAATTAGACCTTGTGCTCTTTGAAAAGAGCCATAGCACATCCAATTTGGAGTTTTCTAACATAAGATATGGCCATTCCAAGTGGGACATGCTAAACTAGTGGACTATTGGAGGGGCTGGAAAAAGTGAGAAAAAGTGATTTCTGGGGTGACCCAACGCATTCTTCCGTCAAGAAAATGCTAAAATTCTCTCCATAGCCTCAGAGAGTGGTATTTGAAGATGCTTGGGCCTATTTTTTCCTTTCCAAATCCTCCCTTCATGTAAGCTAATTCGCTCCCCAAAAGAGGCCTAAATCAAGATTTTTACTTTCATGCGAAAACGTAAATGGGAACTTTTAGCAAGCTCCTAATCCACTCCTAACGTGGATTTTTCTTGGATTTTCTCATTTTTCAAGGTAATTCATACACCATACGTCATGTGTGTATGCATTAATCCCTAGGAAGCCTCTTAAACGGTCTTTTTCCTTACTCCCAAAAGTGGAATTTGATCAAAATCAACATCTGAAATTTTTGCCAAAAGTGCGGGAAGGGGGTTTTTGAGGAACTAAAACTCCTCCTTAACTTATCATTTTAATGAATTCTAGGATTCCATTGTGAAGTCCATATAAGATACTCTCAGTATATATAATTTTTCCCATCCATCCATAGCTACCGCACCTCGTTTTCCCTCTTCCAAAATGGGAATTTCTTAGATTTAGGTGCTGAAATTTTTTCTCAAACTGTGATGGAAGGGGGTTTTGTGGAGCTTCAAACTCCCATCAAACTGAGATATATTTTGGATTTCTTAGTCTTATATGGAAGTCAATACACTAGACTATAGGTATGCATGATTTTTCCTACCAAAGTAAGAAAAATCCCGCTTCGTTTCCCTTCCCCAAAATGGATGCTAGTCAATATAAGCACTAAAATCTATATAAAAAATCATAAAAATAGAGTATTTTGGAGATACCCTAAACTTGGCCCTCTTGTATTTTTGAGGTAATCCTTGACTCCAAATGAGAGTATATACCTCATACTCTCTATACATATGATTTCCCTCCAAAATCTTGGCCCGTTAGCGCTTCATTATCGTTCTTAAAAATAAAGATTTTACTAAAATTCAAAAACATTCAAACCTGGAAATGAGGCCATAGCTCCTCCTCCTTGCTATAATCATGTAGGATACCATAAAGATCCTTATCTTCCATAGAGAAGAGTGTCATCTTCTACCTTTGCTCGTTGCCTCAACGATCGTCTCGCCTCCCTCACACCTGTGTGTGGGCATGTTCATTATGTCGAGGACTATTTTGCCGAGGCACATGTTTCTTTGTCTTCAACTCCATCAAGGACATAAGTGACATCGAATGTAACAAATCCAAAATGGTAGGCAAGCCTTCTGATGAGTGATGGTTGCCTGAACGTGAATAATTGATGCGTGGGTGTGTCCGCTCGTTGCCTTGCCTTGATGATCGTCATGCCCTCCTCGCATATCCGTGTGTGGGCGGCGGGGATGGCAGCCCAGCCTTTTGACGAGTGTTCCCAACAACTCCTTTACTATCATGCCGTCAGTTTTGAGTTTTGCCAAAGCTCTTCAGGTCGAGCCCCTCCGTGTTATGACTTCAAGAATTAGCGGGCGTGAATATATTTCAGTAAGTGATCATGGCCTAATGGATCAGCATGCGCCTATCATTGCCTTGACAAGGGCTCAAATCCTCTATACAGCGTCGCGTGAAGCTCCTGGATCGCGCTCAAATACCAGTGATAGATAACTATTGTGACATAGTGCAGTTAGACTTTCCTACTGCCAAGACTTGCAGTTGAACATCAATCCCATAGAAGCTTATCTCATAGGATTGGGAGGTGTGGAAACCCCTTGTTTGGGCGAGGTGGAATTTCCCATCTACCTTCAAGATGTTCCAATGAAAGTCAAAATGCTAGTGTGTCGCGATGAAGACCTTACAGAACCACTTGTCTTGGGTCAAGATTGGATTTATGACCATGCAGTCAATTTGAACCTAAGAAGTCAACTTCTTCAAGTTTGGGTACAGGAACAATGCATTACATTAGAATTAGAGAATTGCATGCTCACAGATCATGGCACCTCACACCCTCTTAGTCCCTCTAAGACTGATCTTCACGAACAATATGTTGTATGTGTCAAAAGCTTTGTATTCCAGAAGAACTCAATCATGGGAGAACTAGCTCAAGGACAAGCGGAATCCTCCTCTCATGCAAGGATGCAAGGACTGCTGCTGCAACCACAACTCAACCCAAAAGGCAAGCAACACAGTATAGGACAATGGCTATATCAAATACACAAAGAGATGTCAAGAAGCAAGTAGTGATGGGCATGCGGCAGATCTGGGACGAAAAGGAGAGCAACCACCAGCCTTGCCACAACAATTTCCATCTGGGCAAGCCAACCAGGCCAGAAGATGAACGTAGCAACTAGGACAAGCTCAACCACAAGGTATCCGACAAGTTTGGGTGCCTAAAAAATTAGTTGCAGCTCAACAAGGGCAATCACACATATGGGCACCCAAGAAACTCTTACGTGCACAACGCCCTATGCTCTCCACCATGCAAAAGGTCTCAACAAAGAAGCCAAGGAGGGAAAAGGGTCAGAACCAAGCACAGAGACCGAAAGAAGATCAAATCACCTATTTCGCAATGGTAAGAAGACAATTATCAAGGATATGTGTTTGGAAGCCAAAAGCACCCAAGGCCCCCATAGAACCAAAGAGCCAACCACGAAGGATCAGACCCTCAAGAAACCATCCAAACATGAAGCAGTCAAAGGAGATCACTAAACAGTCGAAGACCATTCTCACATGGATCCCTATAAGGAGGAAGGATCAGTTGTCATCTCAAGATCCAATGGATACCTCCACGATAGATGGCATCAACATCCGCAAATAACATCGAAAGCCTCCACGAACGACAACCATGTGCTCCTTGCACAACCCTGTCTTTTGCACTATTCAGGTCATGCATTTCCAAAGTATGCATTAATATAGGGCCACATTACATGGCCGTGCATAGACACAATTGAGAGTCCCATGCACAAGTGCACATTGACACATGTAAACTATTTTTTGATACTAACATTTGTCTTCTTGTTTTGTGACATTGTTCCTCTTAAAAAAACATAAAAAAGGGGGAAGAAAAAAAGGGAGAGAAAGAACTTGTTCCCAGGTTTAGCTCATGGAACATGAATGAGTCATGTTTAGTTGAAGGTGGAACCATTGATTACTAGGCATTTATGAGTTTGGATAGAAGTGTGTCTCGGTTAGAGATGATATTATTGTTGCCTTATCTGGTAGACGTCAAGCGCTTGGCATGCACATGGCATCCACAACTATTGTTTCCCCTTACCTTAGTAGGAGGGAAGAGCTTGAAGGTCCGCAATTTGAGAGATGCTTAACTACTGTATGCATGAGAGCATTCAAGGAGATATCTACAAGGGGTGGTTTTGGTACCCTGCAGATTCTTGCATGTATACTAGATGAGAAGACTCCTGCTTATGGTGAGCTAAAGAGAATATGTGAAACCAAGCTTGGTGTAGTTACCCAATGTTGTTTGCCAAGGAATATAAAGAAATTCAATTCTCAGTATTTGGCAAATGTTTCTTTGAAAAGAGGAGAGAGGACCACGCACTCAAAAAATTTCATCAGTGGACCATCAACACGGACATTCATCGACAATGTTCCATCACAAATGCCGGGTGTACAACACGAAGAGATAAACATCGATCAAACCTTCACCATGGTAAGTATCTTTACTTTGGCAACACCATAACCATGATAGATTAGGAAACTTCTTTGTTGGCATACCCTTAAGCACTTAGCTCAAGACCCCCAATTTTTGCACCATACTTCTTCCAATGCATTTTCCAAGTAAGCATGCATAGGGCTACATTACAAGGTCGTGCACAAGGCACGTATTTTCCTCAACCCATGCACAAACACACTTACCCATCATTCATTATGGGTTATGAGTACTTGGCATGACTGCTCTAAACATCATCTTTGGAAGAGCTAGACGACATCATGGGGACAACATCAATACCTAGAAAGCAGTACATACAAAGGTTGGACACTACCTCTCTACACGGAACAACCCTTACAACAAGGGTCTGTCAAGGACGATAGACTCGAGAGGGGGGGGGGAGTGTTGAAGCTCAAGGTCAAGGACAAAGCATGGAAGTGCATCAAAGAAGTGGACACACAAGAAAAGGGAGCAAGTAGGGAGATCCAAGAAGTGTATGTCAAATTTTCACAAGAATCCCCTACAAAATAGTGATTTTCATCACTAAAAACAATTGTAAATACCATTTCACATTTTTGCAACTCCATTTTGTTCAAGTCAAGGAGTCCTCGAGCTTGAGGAGTATTAGAAGTATCATCCTACCAATTTTCATAATTTTTAGACTCCGTTTGAGCCCTCAAATAAGCCTTGGAACCTAATTTTTAACTAGGTCGGACACTAGGTCTGGAGAGGGCCAAAACTAGTCCAAAAACTATAAAAAGAGCTAGAGAGCTCATTTTCGAGGTTAGTTTGTGAGAGAATAGAGCTGTTGTAAGAGAACGCTTTTGCAATCAAAGCTTTCCATTGTTCCTCTCTTTGATCTTACCTTGCGCGCGTGTGTGTATATGTGTGTGCATGCTTGTGTGCTTTCACTCACGCACTTGTGCCTTCACTTGCTCATGGTCTTCATACCGGTCCTCATGTCTCCGCGGATTGACAAGTAAAGGAGGTGGTGCTTACGCTTGAGCTACACCCCACTATCAAAGTACCAAACATTTCAGTCTACTACAGACATGCACTACTCATGAGAAGATGGGTCAAAACTGCAAACAGTAGTAAACACCCATTCTTCATCCTGCACAAGATTAGCAGACTCTGTTTTCGGTGTAGAGGCCTCTGTAACAACCATTCCGGCCTCTTTCTTCTTTGCCTCTTTAGCAGCTCGTTTTGGACAGCTCTTAATGACATGATTAAACAATATTTGCAAAACAATTTTTGTTTTTCTGATTTCTTCTCATCTTTGTCTTCCTTCTTCAAATGTGCAGCATTTGCCAATTTCTACTTACTTGTAGAAGAGCTCCATTTTCCTTTGCCCTTCTCACTAGCCAGGAAAGATTAATTTGCAACACACATAATCGACCTGTTCTGCCTAGATTGGTCTTCCTGCAACAAAACAAAAACTAACTCTTTGTTGATATATTTAGGTAGTGATGTGTGTGAACACACTAGGACCGCTGGGGCACTTTTTTCCCTCTTTAGGAGGTTTTTTCCCCCGGCTTGTATATACGCCTATTGCCCTAATGGGCTACTTATCTTTGTACATTCTCTAGTAATACACTCACTATTATGTGTTTGTGCTCCAAGCTTCTTCTTCTTCCTTGTGCTGTTCGCGTGCTTCCGCAGACATCTATCTCCAACAATTGGTATCAGAGTAGGTCGTCACTTCATCTAGGGTGCCGTCGACACTCCTCCGTTTGCAGTCTCAAAATCGCACGAATTTTGGTGAGCATACTCAGCGTGTTTCCCAGATCAAAACAGCTTTGCTATGTGGTGCCGAAATCGCGATCTGAGCTCGTTTCGACCTCCGAACGCACTATCGTAGCACTTGTGCAGGCTATTTTGTCTTTTTGTGCCAAAGGTATATACCAGTTTTTGTTCGCCAGTTTAAGCGTCTCAAAGTCTGCTACAGGTCTAGCAGAACTCGGTTGGGCAGTTTTGTTCAACTTTTTGAGATACAGTCAATTTTCTGCATCAAGGTATTTTAGTCACCGACCATGGCTGAAAGCAGTGATGTATTCCGTATGTTGGCTGTTGAGGATAAGTTGGATGGTACCAACTACCCATTATGGGTTTATATGATGCGACATGTATTGGTTGCAAAAGGACTGTGGAACATTGTGCAGGGTGTGGAAAGACGTCCTGTTACACCTGCAACTACAGGTACTGCAAATACAGGTGCTAGAGCTCTTGAAGATGGTGTCGAAGATGATATTCCGCAGATTCCTGTTCGTGCTACTGTTTCTGTTGCACCTACTGCAGAGCAAATTCGTTGGGATGGCAGAGATGCCCAGGCACATGCATTGATAGCTTTGTCTGTCAAACGTGCCATTATTCCTCATATTCGCTCTTGCAGAATAGCTAGGGATGTTTGGGATACACTAACCACATTGTACCAAGCTAGGAATGAGGCTCGTGTTGCTTATCTTCGAAAACAGTTGGAGAGTTAGCACATGAATGAAGGTGATTCTATGGAGAGTTTCCTAACGAAGATCAAAGATTTGAAGGAACATTTGATTTCTGCTGATGAGGTTATACCAGATAGCTCACTTGTGCAGACCGTTCTGAATGGTCTTCCTGATTCATATCAGAGCTTTGCTTCTACTCTTCGGTTGATGATGAAAGGCAATCCGAATGCCTTATCATTTCAGGAGTTAGTCTCTGTTCTGTTGCAGGAAGATCAGTCCAGGCAGAACAAGTCCATTATGCATGTTGCAGATCAAGCTTTCCTGGCTAGTCAGAAGGGCAAAGGAAAACGGAGCTCTTCTACTAGTAAGCAGAAATTTGCAAATGCTGCACATTCGAAGAACCAGGATAAAGATGAGAAGAAATCAGAAAAGCAGAAATTGTTTTGCAAGTACTATAAAGGGAATGATCATATCATAAAGAACTGTCCAAAATTGGCTACAAAAGAGGTAAAGAAGAAAGAGGCTGGAATGGTTGTTGTAGAGGCCTCTACACCAAAAACAGAGTCTGCAAATCTTGTGGAGGAAATGGGCGTTTACTACTGTTTGCAATTTTGACCCATCTTCTCATGAGCAGTGCATGTCTGCAGTGGACTCAGATGTTTGGTACTTTGACAGTGGGGCGACCAAACATATTACCTCGCAGTGCAGTTTCCTCTCTTCACTGGAGCCTGCCCCTACAGGGAATACTGTCACATGCGCCAACAACTCCTCTTATCCTGTTATGGGAGTTGGTAAGATCATTCTGACTACTGTTGATGGTAGTTCTTTCACCTTGGCAGATGCTTAATTTGTGCCAGGGATCAAGAAGAATCTGTTATCAGTTTCTGCATTAGCCAAGATTGGCTTGGTTGTGAAATTTGTTGATTACAGATGTACAGTTCATGATCTGTCAAATGGCGATGTTATTATTGCTTCTGGCATTTTATGTCAGATGCAAAGCTTTGGCATGCACGCTTTGGTCATCTGAATTTTGCTAGTTTGCTACACCTACAGAAATTTGAAATGGTGTCCTCTTTGCCCAAACTTGAGGCACCTGGAAAACATGTTTGTGAAGGCTGTATTTTGGGCAAAATGCAGCGTTCATCCTTTCCAAAAGATGGTTCAGTTCGGGTTACGTAGAAATTGCAGCTTGTACACAGTGATGTCTGTGGCCCTATGCAGACACCCTCTTTTGGAAATTACCTTTACTTCGTGACTTTCATTGATGATTTTTCCAGGCATGCATGGGTATATCCATTGAAGGCAAAGCCCGAAGTGTTTTTGTGCTTCAAACAGTTTTTGGTTTTCGCTGAAAATCTGTTAGCATGTAAAATGGGCACCCTCCGTTTTGATCGAGGGGGGGAATATATGTCTTCTGATTTTAATGCATTTCTGGCTGAACGTGGGATAAAAGACCAGTGTACAGTGCCGTATACACCTCAATAGAATGGAGTTGCTGAACAGAAGAACAAGTCACTCATGGAGATGGCGAGGTGTATGGTCAAGAGTTAGGCTTTACCACATAGTTTCTGGCTTGAGGCTGTCATGTGTGCAGCATATGTACTTAACAGGTGTCCCACTAAAGCGCTACAGTCTATCACTCCATATGAGGCTTGGCATGATCGCAAGCCATCTGTTGCTCATCTGCAGGTTTTTGGTTGTTTGGCATATGCACTATTGCCTGAACAACATCGCAGAAAATTGGATGATAAGGCAGTAAAATGTATTTTTGTTGGGTACAGTTCTGAAAGTAAAGGCTATCGTCTGTATCATCCATAGACTAAATGCATTCTGGTTAGCCGTGATGTTGTCTTTGTGGAAGATGCTATTCAACCATTGCTTTCATGTACTAAGGAGACATCTGTTAGCTCTAAAGACATGTATGATACTTTGATGCCTCTTTTTACAGGTGGACAATCTAGTGTTGGTCCTAATGAGGCAACTTCTCAGCCTTTGCAGGCTTCATATGATGATGCAGATCATTCCATTTTTTATGCAAATTTACATGATGCACTTGTTGATGAGAGAGCTGATATTGATCAGGCAAAAACTATGCCAAAATGGATGGTGCAGACTTTGTGTGACAGCAAATTAGATGCACCTTTGTCATATCGTACTCGTTCAGGCTCTCATAGTGCCTCCTTTGCATCAGATTGCTATGCTATGGCTGCGTCTAGCCTCTGTGATGAGAATGAGTCTGTTTCTTTTGATGAAGCACAGAATTCAGAAAATTGGATGGCTGCTATGCAATATGGATATGATGTTATAATGAAGAATGGTACATGGTCTTTATGTGACTTGCCTCTTGGCAAGAAGGCCATTGGCACTAAGTGGGTATACAAGCTGAAGCGTAAACCTGATGGTACAGTTGATAGGTATAAGGCTAGGCTTGTTGCAAAGGGTTATGCGCAAGAAAGAGGCATTGATTTTGATGAGATCTTTGCACCTACATGCCGTATGACTACTGTTCGGAGCATTTGTGCACTTGCAGCCCATCATGGATGGAATGTACATCAGTTGGACATTAAAACAACATTTTTGAATGGTGACTTGCATGAAGAAGTGTATGTTTTTCAGCCCCGTGGCTTTGTGTAGAAAGGGCATGAAAACCAGGTGTGCAGGTTAAAGAAGGCATTATATGGTTTAAAGCAAGCACCACGTGCTTGATATGAGAAGATACATGCCTATCTGATTGCACATGGTTTTGAGAACAGTCCAATTGAAAGCACCTTATATGTTAAGCGTGCTAATGATGTGCTTCTGATCATTGTTGTCTATGTTGATGACATGTTGCTCACTGGTCATATTGAGATGCATATTGATGATTTTAAGGCTGATTTGCATGCCTCATTTGAGATGTCTGATTTGGGGCATTTGCATCACTATTTGGGCATTCAGTTTATGCAACTTGATGGTGGAATGGCTTTGTGTCAAATGAAATATATTGACACATTATTGCAGCATTTTGGCCTTGAAGACTGTAAGTCTATTGCCACTCCTATGGAGACAGGTTTACGATTGAGTCTTCATGATGCTGGAGATGCATTTGATGCTGTTCTCTATCAGCAGGCTGTTGGATGCTTGATTTACTTATGCATTACTCGCCCAGATATTTTGCTACTTGAGTGGTACTCGACTACTTGGGTTGTTTTATCTCAAGGGGGATCACTACCACCAGATTTGCATGCTTTTTTTGACTCAGATTGGGCTGGTTGCTATGACACTCGTGTGTCCACCAGTGGTTTTTGCTTCATGCTTGGTAGCTCATGTATATCTTGGTTGAGCAAGAAGCAGCCTACTGTCGCCACTTCCAGTTGTGAGGCTGAGTATAGGGCATCTTTCACAGCGACTGTTGAGTGTGTGTGGCTTAGATGCCTTATGGCTGATTTGGGTGTTGGCTAGTCTTCTGCTACCACCATCTTCACTGATAGTCAGAGTGCATTGGCAGTTGCGAGGAACCCTATGTTCCTTGCTCGCACTAAGCACATTGAGGTGCATTATCACTATGTCAGGGAGAGGTTCTCTGTTTGGGAGATCAGCTTGTATATACGCCTATTGCCCTAATGGGCTACTTATCTTTGTACATTCTCTAGTAATACACTCACTATTATGTGTTTGTGCTCCAAGCTTCTTCTTCTTCCTTGTGTTGTTTGCGTGCTTCCGCAGACATCTATCTCCAACACTTTTCAAATGTTAAGGCATTTGGAATTCCTATAATCATCAAACAAAGAGTAGAAGCAAAACTCTGATATGAGTTGGGAAGACCATTGAGAACATTCTGCACAAGTGAACTGTCAGGAAGGACTTCATCTGCAGAAATCAATTGTTCCTTAAAATCCTTGATCTTTGTTAGAAAATTGTCCATAAAATCACCTTCATTCATGTGCTCACTCTCCAACTGTTTTCGAAGGTAAGCAATACAAGCCTCATTCCTAGCTTGGTACAATGTGGTAAGTGTATCCCAAGCATCCTTAGTTGTTCTGCAAGAGCAAATGTGAGGAATAATGGCATGTTTGATAGACAAAGCTATCAATGGATGTGTTTGGGCATCTTTGCCATCCCAACAAATTTGCTCTATAGTAGGTGCAACAGAAATCGTAGCACAAACAGGAATATGCAGAATATCATCATCTTCAACACCTTCTGCATTAGCTTTAGTACCTGTAGTTGTAACAGTTGCAGGTGTGATAGGACATTTTTCAACACCCTGCACAATGTTCCACAGTCCTTTTGCAACCAATACATGTCGCATCATATAATCCCATAATGGGTAGTTGGTACCATCCAACTTATCCTCAACAACCAACATACAGAATACATCACCACTTTCATCCATGGCCGGTGACCAAAATACCTTGATGCAGAAAATTGATTGTATCTCAAAAAGTTGAACATAACTGCCCAAACAAATTCTTCTAAACTTATAGCAGAATTCAAGACACGTATACTGACAAACCAAAACTGGTATATACCTTTGGCACAAAGACAAAATAGCCTGCACAAGACTTGTGATAGTGCGTTTGGAGGCCGAAACGAGCTCAAATCATGATTTCGGCACCACAAAGTGAAGATGTTTTGATCTTTGAAACACTTAAGTATGCTCATCAATTTTCATGTGATTCTGAGACTGCAGTTGGAGAGGTGTCGACGATGCTCTAGATGAAGCGACGACCTGCTCTGATACCAATTGTTGGAGTTAGACGTCTGCGAAAGCACACAAACAACACAAGGAGGAAGAAGAAGCTTGGAGCACAACACACAATACTGAATGTATTACCACTAGAATGTACAAAGATAAGTAGCCCATTAAGGCAATAGGCGTATATACAAGTTGGGGGAAAAAACCTCCTAAAGAGGGAAAAAAAAAGTGCCTTGGCAGTCCTAGAGTGTTCATACACATCCCTACCTAAATATATCAACAAAACTCTGTATAAGTAATTCAAAGTTCTAAGATATAAACTTGTTATGAGTCAAATACTTGATGATCCAAGACTTTAAATCAAGAATTTAACTTCTTAACAATCTATTTCAACAAGTTATTGAAGCATTTTTTCTTCTATCTTTAAGAGAAAGGAACTAGATTCTCAAAAAGATTCATAGAGTAAATCTAAACATCATCCACCCACAAGATGCTAGTGTGGTATCCAACATGAGTGTGTCCACCCACTGAGGTTCTATTGATGCATTTTTTGCTCAAATAATGCTTCACTTGAGATGAAGTTCATGCCTATATTCAGTCTTTATGACTCCTTACAAGGAATGCAATTCTTGTGCATTTCTTTGATTCAAAGGATTGAATTTACCAAGTTACACAAGGAACTTAGTGCTTGACTTACTCAATCTATTCCTTAGTTGAAAGGATCATTTCAATGTCAAAGTATGATTTCTTCAAAAATTTATCAAATGTTTTTGAATCAACAACACTTTAGCTTGAAGTGTTTCAAAAAGATCTTGGAAGTTACTTCCTTCGTATCCTCTTATGAACTTAATCTTCAGTATCTTGAGATCATACTTTTATCCTCATTGAATTTAAACTCCTCATTTGAAGTTTTAATTCCCTTGACAATCAAATCTAACTTCAAAATCCATTCTCAAACTAAACGATAATTATCATCCCACAGTCCAATGTCCCATACCATCTTTCCTACATCAATCTGAGTATAAAGTCTAGTGTCCCATACCACTCTATTTTATATTCACATTAATGTATGGGTGATACTTATCCTAAAGTCTAAACATATCTTGATAGATTACCTCTTCACTTCAACTCTTTAAAAGAATTTTGAAGTTTCATGCATTACCTCTAAGTTTGATATTCTAGGTTTTGATCCCTTCACATGATCATTTCATGATCTTGTGCTTTCCTTTGGGAACTTGAAAACCAATTGATAGAATATCTATTCTTCTTTGTGTGGATTTTCAAACAAAAACCAATTATAATTCCAAGTACTTGAATTTTCATAATTTCAAGTCCAATTGGTTTTTTCTTGAATAATTTGTAGTGACAAGAGATTTTTACTTCTTGTGTTGGCAATAGTCAAGGCACCCAAGGACCCACAAGACAAGGAAGCCAAAGAAGGGAGTCAGAGCAAGGAACAAGCAGGCAAAGCAGTCAACACAGATCTGGCAAATAGGCCTATAATTTTTCATGAAGCTGAAGGTCAAGGACAAAGCACAGGACCACATCAAAGAGGTGGACACACAAGAAGAAGGAGCAAGTAGGGAGCTCCAAGAAGTGTATGTCAAATTTTCAGAAGAAATCCCTACAAAAATAGTGATTTTCATCACTAAAAGCTATTGTAAATACCATTTCATATTTTTTTAGCTCCATTTTGTGCAATCCAAGGAGTCCTTGAGCTTGAAGAGCATTAGAAGTACCTACCTATCAATTTTCATATTCTTAGACCCTAGAACCTAATTTTTAACTAGGATGGACACTAGGTCTGGACAGGGCCAACGCTAGTCAAAAAGTATAAAAAGAGCTAGAGAGCTCATTTTTGAGGTTAGCTTGTTGTATATTTGAACTTGTATGAGACTTTTTGAGTAATCAGAAGAACTCCATTGTTTCTCTCTTTGTTCTTGCCTTGTGTGTGCGTGTGTGTATGTGTGTGCATGTTTGTGTGCTTCTCACTCACGCACTTGTGCCATCACTTGTTCGAGGTCTTCATACCATCCTCATGTCTTCCCGGATTGACATTAAAGGAGTGCTACTCATCACTGAGCTACACACCAAATTTTGGCGCCGTTGCCGGGGATCGAGCTTTGAGGATGAGCATGTGATGGTAAGACGTAGAGTTGAGACGTTGGAGTCATAGGTATTTTCTTCACTTTTATCTACTTTCATTTGTTTTATTCATCACCATTATCATCATCACCATCTCCCATCTCCATCTCCACCTTCAGTTTTTTGGTCATATCACCCATCCCATACCATTCCCCTCAATTCATTTGTGAGAGAGAGCGAGAGAGCATTTGCGTGCTTGTGCTTTTCTGTGTTTTTTGAGATTTTCTGCAGGAATCCACATCCCTAGCAGCTTCACCAGCTTCAGCAGGTATAAATTTTTTACTCTGCAGGTCCCGAGGCATTGACCTCTGTCAATCGCGACCGACAAAAAAATTGACCTTTTTGCAAAACAAAGTGCATAACCATGATGTGTAGGCCTAGAGCATTCCAAAAGTGTGTTTAAAATTTTAACTTCCTCAATTTTCTATCAATCGTGATCAACAAACGACGATGCACACTTGCCAACTGATCTGTCGATCGTGACCGACAGAGTCAATGACTGTTTGACCACGACTGACAGAGCCTTCGCCTGCCACATGTCAATCACGATCGACCCATCAATCACGACCGACAGTCCCGACGGACCTGTGAATCGTGACTGACCCAGTCAATGACTGTTTGACCATGGCTGATGGAAATATTGGGCCATGTGTCAATCGCGATCGACAGCCACAACGGACCTGTCAATTGTGACCGACACGTCGATCGCGACTGACACATCAATCGTGATTGACAAACCACTCGATCGTGATTGACAGGCAAATTCGACATTTTTTAGGGCAAGAGATATTTGGTCTATTTTGGCTAATATTTGGGAAACACTAAGGGCTATTAGAGCATTGCAAGGATGCTACACAAGTAATTCGAGAAATCTTATTTGCCTGTTAGCCTATTTTAACCCTGTTTTAGCCCGAGAACCTTGAACTGGCAGAACTTTCTCATAAGAAATCCGTTTGCTGTGATTTTGGGCTTGTTGGAAAGCTCATGGGGATTATTAGATACCAGGATTATTATTTGTTATGGTAAAATTAATACCAAGATTATTAGATATAGTATTTTTAAGTTGACCATACCCAGGGGGAAGAAAACTTAGGGATCTTTAGGATTGTTTTCCATAAAGACCAAAGGACAATTTGATCTCTGAATTGCATGAATGAACATGGTCTATTGTGCAATTGAATTCAAATCTTGAGCTAACTTTGGGACTTTTACAAGTCCATTGTGATCATCGAAGGGCATTCCAAGCAAGAGTAAGTGCAAGCTTGGGAACATGCTTCCTGGGCACACAAGAGCAACCAAGAAACGAAACTAAAGGTTGGAAATTCTCAACACCCTCTTTCAATTCCTAGCTTAGGCTAAGTACGGATAGAGATTTTGATTCATTAGGGTTACGTTAAGCATGATCAAGTCCAAGAACTCTAATCACTCAAGTGCAAGTACAAAGAGATTACATTTGTGAAACAACATAAGGGAAAAGAATTTAAATCAAGCGACCAAACTCAAGTACGATAAAACCTAAGTATTCCTCACAACGAAGATTGTTTGGACAAGAAGTGACATCCTAAGAAAAATTAAAAAGAACAAGTGATTAATACAAAAGAACTCAGCAAAGAGTTGTACTTGGGAAATTTGGGGTTATTCAATTGGGCATATGAACCTTAGATCAGGATGACACCTAGGAAGAGATAGACAAAGCCTTAGGTCCTCTGAAGCTAGTGTCAATCATACTGCTCGGTCTTGGGCCCAGCAGTTGAGCCACTATTCGCACTATCCTAGCTCTGAAACTAGCGAGTCCGAGATGTCTCATGGTATGGAAAGATCCATAGGAAGTTCAGGCGTGCCATACTTACAAAGGGTCGAGGGCCCTTACAAGATGCAACTCGAATACCTTAGGACCAACCGATTAGGTGCTTGCATCTATGAGGACGGCATAAGAAGAGCCGTGGTCTAAATTAAAAACCCTGACCAACCCATTGGACTCGAACATCCAGCAGTCAAGTTTGAAAATGGTGCATACCTGGACAAAGAAGGAACCATGTATGTGGTCACCACCTACCCAGATAGGACAGATGAATTTGGTAATGTGATCCCAGAAACGGACACAGGTGACCTAGAGCAAGGAAACATAAGTGGAGAGCCTAGAACCCCTCGAGGCAAATTAGTTCTCACTAGAATTATCACACCAGTGTGGGTTCCCCAAGATAATAAGAGCATAGATCTGCTCTTGAACCGAGGATGAAGCCTTTTGGAGGTATAAGTCTGATCAGTCGAATGAGGTAGGAACAATCACAATCTATGAGTTCAAAGATCCTGATAGCCCAGGCAAAGTGACCTATTTAAACAATTCTTCAGAGAGGAACTTTGTGGACACAGAGCATGGCAGGCATGCCTACACTTGGAAGGGTGAATTTATTTCTCCCCAACCAAGATCTAATGTCTCTTATGGCCACCAAGGAGCTGGAACGTCCCAAGCTCATGGAGCTCAAAGAGACAGAAGTAGAGACAGGCCAGAGGTAAGTTTTGCCAACCCTTGGGAAGAGAAAGGATGAGAACAGAGACAGATAGAGAAGAAACCGAGAGACCTAGAGCACGAAGGAACCTAAGAAATGTTGATGATTTTCCTTTGCCGAGGCCTAGGGAACACACTAGAACCTTGAGGCCACCCCAGCTGGTTATGCCCATGAAGAACTACTTCGATGGCATTGGAGACCCCTACGATCATGTGGCCAAGTTTAGGCAAGTCTTGAGAGCTGAACAAGTTGAGGACCTATTCACGCAATACAATGCATTTGGTCTAACCCTTAGGAACACAGCCCTTATGTTGAAGCTCAAAGTCAAGGACAAAGCATGGAAGCACATCAAAAGGTGGAAGCTCAAAGTCAAGGACAAAGCATGGAAGCACATCAAAAGGTGGACACACAAGGAAAGGGAGCAAGTAGGGAGCTCCAAGAAGTGTATGTCAAATTTTCAGAAGAATCCCCTACAAAAATAGTGATTTTCATCACTAAAAACCATTGTAAATACCATTATCTATTTTTATATAACTCCATTTTGTTCAAGCCGAGGAGTCCTCGAGCTTGAGGAGTATTAGAACTATCATCCTACCAATTTTCATAATTTTTGGACTCCATTTGAGCCCTCAAATAAGCCCTGGAACCTAATTTTTAACTAGGCCAGACACTAGGTCTGGACAGGGCCAAAACTAGTCAAAAAACTATAAAAAGAGCTAGAGAGCTCATTTTTGAGGTTAGCTTGTTAGAGAATAGAGCTTTTGTAAGAGAACTCTTTTGCAATCAAAGCTTTCCATTGTTCCTCTCTTTGATCTTACTTTGTGCGCGTGTGTGTGTATGCGTGTGCATGTTTGTGTGCTTTCACTCACGCACTTGTGCCTTCACTTGCTCGTGGTCTTCATACCGGTCCTCACGTCTCCACGGATTGACAAGTAAAGGAGGTGGTGCTTACACTTGAGCTACACCAAATTTTGGCGCCGTTGCCAGGGAGAGAGCTTCAAGGACGAGCGTTGTGATGGTAAGATCGTAGATTTGCGACGTTGGAAGGTAAAAAAACTGTCATTTTTGTTCATTTTCTGATTTTTCTTCTTCATCTTCTTCATCATCATCATCTCCACCTTCTTCCATCTTCTTCTTCATACAAATTTCTTGTTTTTTAGTGCATTTTCACCATTTTCATACCATTTTTCATGCATTATTGTGTGGGAAGGAGTTAAGAAGTGCAAGGGAGAACAAGCGCCTGTGTTTTTCATGATTTTTTGCTCATACGAAGCTCGCCATTGCTCGGCGCTCAAAAATTCGAAGTTCCTGCCAAAAAACGCGATTCTGTGATGAAAATCGCGATTCTGTGAAAATTCAAAATTTTTGAAAAATCACGATTTTCTGTTTCCCGCTTAAAAGCTTGCTGAAGAATCACGATTCTATGGTCATTCTCAGAATCGCGATTCTGTGGTTGTGCTCAAAATCGCGATTCTCATAAATCACGATTTTCAGCCAAAAACACGATTCTGTGAGAACAGGATTCTCTAAAACACGATTTTGTGAAAACACGATTCTCTGCTCAAAATCGCGATTCTCACCAATCACGATTTTCAGTAAAAACACGATTTTGTGAAAAAGGCGATTCTGTGAAAACACGATTTTTTGCTCAAAATTGCGATTCTCTAAAAACACGATTCTGTGCTCAAAATCGCGATTCTCTAAAAACACGATTCTGTGCTCAACATCGCGATTCTCTCAAAACACGATTCTGTGCTCAAAATCGCGATTTTCATAAATCACGATTTTCAGCCAAAAACACGATTTTGTGAAAACACGATTCTCAAGGCTCAAAATCGTGATTTTCAAAAAAACACGATTCTATGCTCAACATCACAATTTTCAAAACACGATTTTCTGCTCAAAATCGCGATTTTCAAAACACGATTTTCTACTCAAAATTGCGATTTTCAAAACACGATTTTTTGTTCAAAATCGTGATTTTCAAAACACGATTTTCTACTCAAAATCGCGATTTTCAACACACGATTTTCTGCTTGAAATCGCGATTTTCAAAACACGATTTTCTGCTCAAAATTGCGATTTTCAAAACACGATTTTCTGCTCAAAATCGCGATTTTCAAAACACGATTTTGTGAAAACACGATTTTGTGAACACGATTCTCAAGGTACAAAATCGCGATTCTCTTGAAGTTCACAAAATCGTGATTTTTTTCAAAAGGTCCTGTTTGCTTGTTTTGACCCCCAGGAGCATGATTTGACATAACTTTTTCATCCAAAGTCCATTTTTTGAGCTCTATAGCTCGTTGGAAAGCTCGTTTTGAATCCTACACGGCCTCGACTGTTTTTTATAAGAATAGTGCGTTGATTTTCAATAGGATATTTTGAAGTTGACCCTCAGGTGGGACCAATAACCCAAGGGGACTCCAAAGGATTTGTGAACCATACCAAGGGGAAATTATGGACTCTTAGCCAAAGCTTATGAACCTGAGATCTGGTAGACACCTAGGAAAGGATAGACAAAGCATTAGATCTTCTCAATCCAGTGTCAACCACAGAGCAAAGTCTTGGGCACAACAACTAAGTGGTTGTCATTACGTACTAAACTCTGACACAAGTGACTCAGAAATGTCTTTTAGCATGGGAAAATCTGCAGGTGGCTCAGGAACTGCCCATCTACAAACACCAGAAGGAGCCTATAAGACACAATTGGAATATATTCGGACCAACCGATTAGGTGCTCGCATCTATGAGGATGGCCTGAGGCGATCAGTGGTCCAACTCAAAAATCCAGATCAATCCTTTGGACTTGAACACCCGGTGGTGAAGTTCGAAGAGGGTTCATACATTGATAAGGAAGGAACCATGTATGTGGTTACCAACCAACCAGATAGGACCGATGAGTTTGGAAATGTCATTCATGAGAATGAGATAGGAGACCTAGAACAAGGAAATGTAGGACAAGGACCCCAGACTCCTAGAGGTAAGTCAGTTCTGACTAGAGTGATCACACCAGATTGGATCCCTCAAGACAACAAAAGCATAGAACTCTTCTTGAATAGAGAAACAAAGGAAGCCTTTTGGAGATTCAAGCCAGATCAACCTAGCCAATTGGGCATAGTCATCATCTATGAATTCAAAGATCCTGAGATACCAGGCAAAGTTGTCTACCTGGATAACACATCAGAGAAGATATTCTTGGTAACAGAACATGATAGACATGCATATACTTGGAAGCGTGAATTGATTTTCCCTCCACTAAGATCCAATGTTTCCCATGGCCTCCAAGGAGTAGGATCATCCCATGCTCATGAAGCCCAGAGAGAAAGAACTAGAGAGAGACTTGAGGTAAGTTTTGCACACACCGTGGGCAGAAATAGGTCAGGATTTGAAAATGAAAGACCTGAAAGAGAGAGACATCAAGCACATAGGCAACAACGAGATGAACATGATTTTCCATTGCCTAGACCCCGAGAGCACCCAAGAACCCTTAGACCCACTCAAGTGATCACGGCAATGAAGAATTATTTTGACGGGTCAGGAGATCCTTATGATCATGTGGCCGAGTTCAAACAAGTGTTAAGAGTTGAACAGGGTACATAGGAGATGACCTAAGTAAAGAAGAGGAAGCAGAGTTGGTAGCCTTATTAAGGGAGTATAGGGGCGTGTTTGCATGGCACTATAGAGACTTGAAGGGAGTAGATCCAAAAATTTGCTCTCATACTATCCACATGACTGCTGATGCTAAACCCACCAAACAAAAGCCCTACACATATAATGACACTTATGCAGCTAAAATAAAAGAAGAAATCAACAAGCTGATTGAAGCTGGATTTATCTATGAAGTTGAGCATACTGAATGGATGTCGCCCATTGTAGTGGTGCTCAAGAAGAATGGAAAGTTACGTGTGTGTATTAACCTTAAAAAAGTTAAGGCCGCTACGATTAGAGATGGCTATCCACTTCCAATCACCGTCCATTTATTGGAGCGCGTTGTAGGCAAGGAAGTTTATAGCTTCCTTGATGGGTTTTCAGGCTACAACCAACTAGCCATTGCCCCAGAAGATCAACACAAAACAGCCTTTGCCATAGAGTGGGGAGTCTTTGCATTTCGTGTGATGCCATTCGGGCTCACCAATGCACCAAAATGTGACACATGCCAACGTGCCCAGTACCCAATTAGAAAAGATGAGATGCCTTTGAGGCCAATGATGGGAGGACGTGCATTCTCAAAGTGGGGCATAGACTTTGTAGGTCCTATTAACCCCCCAGCTAGAAACTCCCATGCCGAATACATTATTGTAGGCACCGACTACCTTACAAAGTGGGTAGAAGTCAAAGCCACAACAAAGAATGATGTTCAAACAACGGCAAAGTTCTTATTTGAGAATGTGTTCACGAGATACGAATTACCAATAGAGTTAGTAAGTGATAGAGGCACACACTTCTTGAATGAAGTCATTGAACATCTTCTCCAAGAATTCTTAATGATACATAAGAAGTCAGCTCCCTATCATCCACAGGCTAGCGGACAAGCCGAGAGCACAAACAAGATCCTATGTAATGTACTAACAAAACTAGTCAATAACAAACGCTCTGATTGGGACAAACAACTTCATCATGCTTGCTTAGGTGAGACAAGGCTACGAGCGGCGATAGGCATCTATGCTGCAAAGAAAAGGCAAAAGCCATACTTCGATGCACATATCAAAGATAAAGGATTGAAAGAGGGAGACCTAGTGTTGGTTTATACACTAAAGCAACATGCTTGTAAATTCGAAAAAAAGAGGATACGGACCCATGATCATTAATAGAATTTCCACTAGCGATGCAGTGCCCCAGTACAAGGCATTTGGTCTGACTCTTAAGGGCACTGCCTTAGCTTGGTTTCAACCACTGAGTAGTCGCAACTATCGCGATATAGGTCAACTGCTAGACGAATTCATTGTAGAATTTTCCAAGAGTGGTATCAGGCATAACACTTCATCTTTGATCCACAGCTTCAAGCAGACACCCCAAGAAACAGTGCGACTAGCAGGTAGAAGGTTTAGACAGTACCTAGAAAGATGCCCTACTCCAGAGCTACCCACACCAGCCAAACAAGTGGCTTTGTTCTTAGATGGCTTACTGAGCACAAAGTTAAGATCATATGTATACTTGAAAGAGCCTAGATCCATAGAAGAGTGCGTGCGGACATGCATTGACATAGAAGATAACTTGGGTGAGAGTTAGGATTATCCAAACTCTATAAGGATTCAGATAGTTCTACTAGTCATACTTCAAAAATCTCCACGGAAATAGAGGAGATAGCTGAGCAAGTTGCCAAGAAGCTGGGAGTCCAAATTAATCTAACACAGAGAGTCACTCCATTGAATCGGTGTTATACTTGCGGAGGCGACCACATGGCTAATGTATGCCCATTGCACAACCAGAACATGAGAGAAAGGAATGCTCCATATTGCACTATTGAGAGAAAATATACGAACCACACGGCTCAAGATTGTCCCTATAATAGGCAGGCTGTTAGACAGAATTATCAACAACCTTACCAACCAGGTAGGTATCAAAACCAATACCAACAACCATATTATAGACCACAACAGCAATATCAGGCACAATATAGGCCACAACCAGTCTTGGGAAACCAACCACCAGCTCCTGCCAACGTGATTCCAGTCAAATATGCTGTGGGAGAGGAAAATCTAAATAGAGCATTGGTGCCACTAACCCCATTGATACCAGATAATGACTCTCATGCTCATAGTTCAGACTACTCCCATGAAGGTAGTCCACATGCTTATTACAAAGTCACCTGAACATAGTGAGATTTACTTGTATCAATATGAGGCACCACCTATGGAGCAAAATTGGGAGCCAGAATACTCCAATGTCATGTACACAAATCCTAACCCTAGGCCCCAATTGAGACAAATGAGACTACAAGCCTCTAGAGGATCTTGTTTCAGATGTCAAGGTGACCATTTCATTCGTGACTGTCCCCACCCACCATCTCCAAGTCAAGGACAGGCTATCACAATACAGGCTTTTTGTCCTGATTGTGGCAAAGACCATCTCCCCAGAGATTGTCCAAGAAACCCCTCTAGTGCACCCAAGATTACACCCATTAATGTGGTAGGCTTAGTGGCAGATTCAAGTTCAAGTAGTAGCAATGTGGCTCCTATACAAGCTGTCACTAGAGCACAAGCCTTAAAACAGGATAAACCAGCAGAACAATCAGAGTCGAGTGAATCAGGAGAGCCTAGTAAGAGGAAAACAAGAACATGGAAGGATACCAGAGAGAAGGCCAATCGCAAGTGGAATAAAAAGTTATCGGAACTAGAAGAAAGCTTAAAAGAAGCGAAAACAAAAATAGAAGACATTGCATCTCAAAGCCCCTCACATGCCGAAACTCCATCCACTCCACCTCATCCCACCCCACCTCCCATTGTAAATAGACTGCAACCAGGGTCTGTTCTTGCAGATCCAACCCTAGAAGGCTTGGACATGATGTTCAAGGCCTACCAGGCTCGACTTCAAGAAGGGCCTACAGCTGCAAACCTAGAGAAGAGTTACCCTAGAGCAGATTTAGAGATTGAACGGATGAAAATGTGCATGAAAATGGTAGAACAAGCTCAAGCCATACTTGAGACTAGTCAAAAGTTCAATCAGACAAACTCTATCAAATCAGATTTGCATTTCCTGGGCTTACTAGAAAGATTAGAGCAATTGGTAAACAAACCACAAGTTTCTTTACCTCCACAGGCTCAACCAGTTATTGAAAGAGGAAGCTCACCACCAATGGGAGCTTATGTTCCTAATTCCACAGATGCTAGAATATCTCCTTCAATTCAACAGTACTCTCAAGAGTTCTTGCGGGAAATACAAGAAGAGAAATGGGCCAAGGAGAAAGGTAATTCCCCTCCTATTCCTGAGATTGATGATCTTCATGATCAATTTCCCCAAGACATTCCATCTATTTACGGAGATGAAGCAGAACAACAAGAAGATGAAAGATTAGATTTTGAATCTAATACCCTAGAAGAACTGCCTCAATTTCCAGGTCCATGGGAATCTGAATCTCTCCAAATTAGAGCTCCCACAATACTGGTAAGAAATGAGGACTCAGTGGTTCCAAGGAACACTGATGTCGTGAAGAACACTAAAGTTCAGTGTCACCTCACTGTAGAAGAGCTGCTCAAAGCAAAACTTGAGCTATGGAATCATGTGAAGGATCAGGTTCCAGAACTTGAGTCCAATATGCCAAAAACAGGCTCTAAGCAAAAAGTACCAGAGATACCTCTAAACAAAATAGGGGACATGTGTGAGGGTGAAGAAGGTAATACTTATCTTCCAATCACCTACCAAGGTTACACAACCAAAGCAATCATAGATTCAGGTGCTGGTGTTGCTATTGCGACCACCTCCTTGTGGAAGCAATGGGGCAAGCCCACATTAAGACCAACTCGAATGAAGCTTCAAATGGCTGATGGTCATTTTGAAAGACCTCTAGGATTGCTAGAAGGGATAACTCTAACCACTTGTGGTGTGGAGTTTGAACATACATTTGCTATATGTGACTTTGAGAAAAATAATGTCTATGAGATGATCCTAGGAAGACCCTTCCTACGACAATTGCAAATAGTACAGGATTGGGGAACTAACTCCTTGTACTTACAGCACTTAGGGGTCACCACCCAGGTCAATTTGAAGGATTACACCTTCAGAGATGTACCACCCCTACAATGGAATTCTATCCACAAAGCGAAAGAAGATTCCATCTCTGTGCATTCTGAAAGTTCACCTGATCCATCATGGTTGCATGAAGATACTCATTTGTGGATGTGCAAGGTCGCAGAGGAAGAGGAAAAACGTTTAAAGGCAAGAGAAGAAGGAACTTCGCCAGGAGATAGACCAATTAAAGACCCAGCCTATACACCGATGATCTTTCCAGATGAGGAATTTGAGCCTCATGGCTGGCCAGAAATCTTAGCCACCATGGACATTGCTGTCAATGAAGAACAATGGACACCTCATTGTGATGAGGAGGGTTATGATATCTCAATGTTCATGTGTCAGCCCTTGCTAGAAGAATGTGACCCTAGTGATGTCATAGAAGAAGAAGAGAATGACGATGATATAGAGTCCATTGTGATGGATAGTTGCTTTAACTCAGAGCAGCACTATCTAGAAGATATAGGAGTGTTCACCAGAAAGAAGAAGAACCTCTCACAAGTATTAAAACGGTAAATTCAAAGGATGGAAGTGAGAGCAGTCAAAAGAAAAAGAAAAGAAAAGCAGTGAAACAAGAAGAGGAGGAATCATTGTTTGAAGTACCAGAAAACGTCAAGAAATATGAAGTTGACGACCACAAAATTTTGGTACGAATGCCTAAGAGAGAGGCCATCATAGGAGAATCATATGATAATAAAGAAAAGACCAAGAACATTGTAGTGACCATCGAAGAGAACGAAGAGAGATGCACATATATAGGAGATGACCTAAGTGCAAGAGAAGAAATGGAGCTTGTAGCTCTATTAAGGGAATATAGGGATGTGTTTGCGTGGCACTATAGAGACTTGAAAGGGGTAGATCCAAGAATTTGCTCTCATACTATCCCCATGACTGCTGATGCCAAGCCCACCAAACAGAAGCCCTACACATATAATGATACCTATGCAGCCAAAATAAAAGAAGAAATTGATAGGCTGATTGAGGCTGGATTCATCTATGAGATTGAGCATACTGAATGGGTGTCCCCCATTGTAGTGGTACCCAAGAAGAACGGGAAGTTGCGAGTGTGTATTAACCTTAAAAAAGTTAATGCCGCTACGATCAGAGATAATTATCCACTTCCAATCACAGAACACCTATTGGAGCGTGTTGTAGGCAAGGAAGTTTATAGCTTCCTTGATGGATTTTGAGGTTACAATCAAGTAGCCATTGCCCCAGAAGATCAACACAAAACAGCTTTTGCCATAGAGTGGGGAATCTTTGCATTTCGTGTTATGCCATTCGGGCTCACAAATGCACCTGAAACATTCCAACGGCTCATGTGTCATGTCTTCAAAGAGTTCTTGTGAAAGAGCTTAGAAGTATATGTGGATGATTTATGTGCTCATTCCCAAGAAAGAAGATTTCACATCCCTGAACTCAGACAAATCTTTAACAAGTGTAGAGAATATCGAGTGTGTCTGAACCCAGAAAAGTGTGCAGAGCTGCCACGGCCAAGGAATGTTAAAGAGGTACAAGCCTTTATGGGCCATTGTGGATATTACTGTAGGTTTATCCACATGTACGCAATCATAGCTAGACCCCTTTATGCCTTGTTGTCTAATTTTGAATGGAACGACGAATGCGAGAATTCTTTCAATGAACTAAAGAAACATTTGTGCACAGCACCAATACTCACCACTCCTGATTGGAATAAACCATTCCATGTCCATGTGGATGCATCCAATCATGCCATAGGATGTGTGCTAGCACAACCCACCAGTGAAGGGAATTTAGATTTGCCCATAGCATATGCTAGTAGACAACTAAACCCAGCCGAAAGAAATTATACCACAACCGAGCAAGAAGGGTTAGGCATGGTATATGCTGTGAAGAAGTTTAGACACTATTTATTGGCCAACAAGTTCAAGTTTTTCACTGATCATCAAGCTTTGTTATATTTGGTCAATAAACCTTGCAATACTGGACGCTTAGTAAGATGGTTCCTCTTACTAATGGAGTATGACTTTGAAGTTGTTGTCAGGAAAGGTAGAACCCACCTTCGGGCAGATCACCTTTCTTGCATCACTTCAGGAGAGTCACCGCAAGGAGTGTCTGATGAATTACCCAATGCTTATCTGTTCAATTTAGAAGTTGTTCCTAAATGGGCAAATAAGTTGGTACCAGTCCTAACCTTCGGCCCTGCAAATAAGAGTGTGAAAACATCACAAGAAGAAATTGTAAAATCACAAAAATATCACATATTAGCAGGAAGCATGTACAAACAAGATACTGAGGGTGTATTAGCTTGTTGTGTTGCGGACGATGAACATAGTAGTTGGTTGCAACAAGCCCATGAAGGAATGCTAGGAAATCACTATTCTAAACAACGAACATTGCAGAATTTGAAACGTTTAGGAGTGTATTGGCCTAGCATGGACAAAGCAATACATGAGTGGATCAAGAATTGTCCAATGTGCAGAGAGAGACCACCAGTGGAGCATGCAACCCTTTATCAAGTATCATTAATTCCAGATTGGAGTGCTCCATTGGTAGAGTTTATGAGATCGGGGAGATTACCCAAAGAGGCCAGTCTAGCAAGAAGACGAAGCATGGAGCAAGAGGCTCAAGGCTATGCCTTAGTAGGAGATAACCTATACCGAAGAGGCAAAGATGGTTACTTAAGACTGTGCGTTCATGAATCAGACTATTTAAAGGTCTTAGAGACTGCACACAGTGGTGTTGCAGGTGGACATTTTGGTCCTGACCGAGTGATCAAGACCATTCTATTCTAAGGACTTTGGTGGCCCACTCTTCATATGGATGCACATACCTATGTGAAGAAATGTGACACATGCCAACATGCACAATATCCAGTTAGAAAAGACGAGATGCCTTTGAGGCCAATGATGGGAGGGCGTGCATTTTCAAAGTGGGGCATAGACTTCATAGGTCCTATTAACCCCCCAGCTAGAAACTCCCATGCAGAATATATTATTGTAGCCACAGATTACCTTACAAAGTGGGTAGAAGTGAAAGCCACAACAAAGAATGATGCTCAGACTACGGCTAAGTTCTTATTCGAGAATGTGTTCACGAGATATGGACTACCAATAGAGTTGGTGAGCGATAGAGGCACACACTTCTTGAATGAAGTCATTGAAAATCTTCTCCAAGAATTCTTGGTGATACATAAGAAGTCTACCCCCTATAAACCACAAGCTAACGGACAAGCCAAGAGTACCAATAAGATCCTTTGTAACGTATTGACAAAATTGGTAAATAATAAACGCTCTAATTGGGACAAACAACTTCATCATGCTGTTTGGGCTTACCGAGTTGCCTACAAAATGGTACTCAATGCCACCCCGTTTCAGATGGTCTTTGGACAGAATGCGGTGCTACCACTGGATTTCTTAATCCCTGCTTTAAAAGTAGCACAAGAGCATGAGTGGAATTGACATGAATTGTCATCTAGGATCTTTGATCTAGAACGCTTAGGTGAGACAAGGCTACGAGCGGCTGCAGGCATCTACGCTGCAAAGAAAAGGCAAAAGGCATACTTCGATGCACACATTAAGGATAAGGGACTGAAAGAGGGAGATCTAGTGTTGGTTTACACACTAAAACAACATGCCCGTAAGTTGGAAAAACGAGTATATGGACCCATGATCATTAACAAAATTTCCACTAGCGGCGCGGTTCAATTGGCTACTTTAGAGGGTGATATCTTGCCAAACTATATTAGTGGTTGTAGAGTCAAGTTATATCAAGAACCTCTTACAGAGGACATGCTAATGAGACTCAACACTGCTAAGAAACAAAAAGAAGAAGAGTTAAGAGTGAGAGAAGAAGCACAGGCAGAGGCCAGAGAGCATATTAGGCGAAATAAGTTAAGGCGATTAGGCCTAGATGTCAACTCAAAAGCCCCAAAATATCACATGGATATGTGCCAAAAGTCAGGCATAGCGACTTCTCAAGTCATTGACCGAAGACCCTTTGTGACCATAGAGATAGGACAAGGGAAGGGTGCAAGGACGGTGAAAGCATTGATTGACTCAGGTGCAGCAAGTAGTGCAGTTAGACTTTCCTACTGCCAAGACTTGCAGTTGAATATCAATCCCATAGAAGCTTATCTCATAGGATTGGGAGGTGTGGAAACCCCTTGTTTGGGCGAGGTGGAACTTCCCATCTACCTTCAAGATGTTCCAATGAAAGTCAAAGCGCTAGTATGTCAAGATGAGAACCTTACAGAACCACTTGTCTTGGGTCAAGATTGGATCTATGACCATGCAGTTAACTTAAACCTAAGAAGTCAAATTCTTCAAGTTTGGGTACATGAACAATGCATTACATTAGAATTAGAGAACTGCATGCTCCTATATCATGGCACCACACACTCTCTTAGTTCTTCCAAGACTAATCATATGAAAGAAGATGTTGTATGTGTCAAAATCTCTATGATGCAGAAGGAGTCAATAGTGGAAGACCAAGTCCGAAGGCGGGTGGATCTTTCTTCTTCTCCAAAGAATCAAGTAGCCACAGTAGTGAGTCCACCACACAAGCAAACACAATTGTTCACGATAACTGCTACATCAAATAGAAAGACACCATTCGATAAGAAAGCAGTTCCGAGCATGAAGCAGATATGGGTACGCAAAGGAGAGCAACCACTAGCCTTGCCCTCACAAAGCCCATCCAGGCAAGCCAACCAGGCCAAAAGACGAAGGAAGCAGCTCGAACAAGCTCAATCACAAGGTATCCAACAAGTTTGGGTGCCTAAGAAGTTAGTTGCAGCTCAACAAGGACAATTACAGATGTGGGTACCTAAGAAGCTCCTACATCAACAACAACCTATGTTCTCCCACATGCAAAAGGACTCAACAAAGAAGCCAAAAAGAGAAAAGGGTAAGAACCATGTACAGAGACCAAAGGAAGATCAAATCAGCTCTTCAACATTAGTAGGAAGACATGCAAAAAGGATATGGGTTTGAAGCCAAAAGTACAAGTAGCCTCCACCGAACCAAAGCGCCAACCACACTGGATACCATAGTTTAGAAAGCATCCAAAGAGGAAGACGCCTGCAGTGACCTCTACAGTGCCAAATGATGTTCTAAAATGGACTCCAATAAGGAGGATTACATCGGTTCGAGACTCAATGGATACCTCCACCAAGGTCAGCATCAACCTCCGCAAATAACATCGAAAGCCTCGAATGAGCGACAACCATGTGCTCCTTGCACAACCTTGTCTTTTGCACCATTCAGGTCATGCATTTCCAAAGTATGCATTAATATAGGGCCACATTACACGGTCGTGCATAGACACACTTGAGAATCCCAAGCACAAGAGCATAGTGACATATGTCAAATATTTCTATTGATACTAACTTTTGTGTTCTTGTTCTGTGATATCTTTTTCCTCAAAAAAAAAAAAAGAGGAAGCACTTGTTCCCAGGTTTGGCTCATGAAACATGAATGAGTCATGCTTGGTTAAAGGTGGAACTGTTGATTACTGGGCATTTATCAGTTTGGATAGAAGTGTGTCTTGGCTAGCAGATGATATAATTGCTGCCTTATCTCATAGATGTCAAGAACTTGGCATGAGCATGGCATCCATAACTATGGTTTCCTCTTACTATGGTAGGAGTGAAGAGCTTGAAGGTCTGCAACTTGAATGATGCATAACTATTGCATGTACGAGAGCATCCAGGGAGATATCTTCACGGGGTAGCTCTGGTACCCTGCAAATCTTTGTATGTATATTGGATGAGAAGACTCCTGCTTATGGTGAGCTAGAGAGAATATGTGAAACTAAGCTTGGTGTAGTTCTCGAATGTTGTTTGTCAAAGAACATAAAGAAATTCAATTCTCAGTATTTGGCAAACGTTGCTTTGAAAAGAGAATACAGAGCTAGGCACTCAAAAAAATTTTCGGTGGACCAGCAACATGGACATTCATCAACAATGTTCCATCACAAAGGCCGGTATACAACATGAAGAGATAGACATCAATCAACCCTTCACCACGGGAAGTATCTTTACTCTGGCAACATCATAACCATGATAGATTAGGAAACCTCTTCGTCGGCATACCCTTGAGCACTTAGCTCAAGACCCCGATTTTTGCACCATACTTCTTCCGATGCATTTTCCACGTAAGCATGCATAGGGCTACATTACAAGGCCATGCACAAGGCACATATGTTCCTCAACCCATGCACGAACACACTTACCCATCACTCAATATGGGTTATGAGTACTTGGCATGACTACTATGAACATCAACTCTGGAAGATCTAGAAAACATCAACGGAGACTCACAACGACATAGTCATGCTGGAATCCAAAGAAGAAGCACATACCAAGAGACTACAACTTGCAAAGACTCGCAGTGATAGATGAAGAACCAGACACATCTGGAAGTCAGACGACTTTTGTTCATACAAAAGGGACACTCCCTCTCAAGGCACTACTTGGAACAACCACTACAACAAAGGTCTGTCAGGGACGACAGACTCGAGAGGGGGGGGAGTGTTGAAGCTCAAAGTCAAGGACAAAGCATGGAAGCACATCAAAAGGTGGAAGCTCAAAGTCAAGGACAAAGCATGGAAGCACATCAAAAGGTGGACACACAAGGAAAGGGAGCAAGTAGGGAGCTCCAAGAAGTGTATGTCAAATTTTCAGAAGAATCCCCTACAAAAATAGTGATTTTCATCACTAAAAACCATTGTAAATACCATTATCTATTTTTATATAACACCATTTTGTTCAAGCCGAGGAGTCCTTGAGCTTGAGGAGTATTAGAACTATCATCCTACCAATTTTCATAATTTTTAGACTCCATTTGAGCCCTCAAATAAGCCCTGGAACCTAATTTTTAACTAGGCCAGACACTAGGTCTAGATAGGGCCAAAACTAGTCAAAAAACTATAAAAAGAGCTAGAGAGCTCATTTTTTAGGTTAGCTTGTTAGAGAATAGAGCTTTTGTAAGAGAACTCTTTTGCAATCGAAGCTTTCCATTGTTCCTCTCTTTGATCTTACTTTGTGCGCGCGTGTGTGTATGCGTGTGCATGTTTGTGTGCTTTCACTCACGCACTTGTGCCTTCACTTGCTCGTGGTCTTCATACCGGTCCTCACGTCTCCGCGGATTGACAAGTAAAGGAGGTGGTGCTTACACTTGAGCTACACCTTACATGGTTTCAACCACTAAATGAGAGACAGTTCTAGAGCATAGACCAACTTCTAGAGGCTTTCATTACCGAATTCTCTAAGAGTGGCATACGGCATAACACTTCCTCACTGATTCACAGCTTCAAGCAGACACCTCAAGAGACCATTAGACTGGCAGGAAGAAGGTTTAGGCAATACGTAGAGAGATTCCGTGTTCTTGAGTTACCCACACCAGCCAAACAAGTGGCTTTATTCTTGGATGGACTGCTAAGTACCAAATTGAGATCATATGTGTACCTGAAGGACCCTAGGACCATAGAAGAATGCGTACACATGTGTATAGACATTGAGGATAATCTAGGAGAGGAGCTAGAGCTTTCAAAAATCTACAAGGATTCAGATAGCTCTAGTAGCCTCAGTTCCGTTCAATCCACATCTATCGAGGAACTTGCAGAGAAGGTAGCTCAAAAACTAGGTGTCTCTAGCAAACAAATCCCAAGATTTGCCCCAGTTAAGCGGTGCTATACTTGTGGAGATGACCATATGGCGAATGTATGTCCCATTATGGCTCAACCCCAAGTGAATCTCAGTAGCCAATACTGCACCATAGAACGGAGATACACTAATCACACTATGCAAGATTTCCCATACAATAAGCAAGTGGTTAGGCAAACCTACCCTTAGCCCTATCCACCACAGGGAAGATACCAAAACCAGTACCCACCACAGCAATATGGAAGACCGCAACAACCCTATCAGCAACCCTACCAAACCCAGCAAAATCCTCAGCCTGTGTTAGCTCAGCAACCTCCAACCCCATCCAATGTGATTCCTATAAAGTATGCAGCTGTAGAAGAGAACCTGAATAGAGCCATAGTGCCAGTGACACCACTACTTTCAAAAAGTGACCCGAGTGATCATAGTTTTGACTCGACTTACATGGATAGTTAGGCTTACTACATGCAGTCACCTGAGCATAATGACTCATATTACTCTGAAGATCCGAGTGACTCTAGTTGGGAGCCAGAATATGCAAATGTCATGTACGCAAATCCAAACTCTAGGCCTCAACCTAGGTAGGTAAGACCCCCATTCCCTAGAGGACCGTGCTATCAATGTCAAGGAGATGATCTCATTCGTGATTGCCCAATGCCTGCCCCTACACAACCCCAATTGGTGACAATTCAAGGTTTTTTTCAAGATTGTGGAAAGGAGCATCTCTTACGAGATTGCCCAAAGAACCCCAATAATATGCCAAAAATCACTCCTATCAATGTTATTGGGTTAGTAGTAGACTCTACAGGCAGTGTGACTTCAACTACGCCAGTGCAATTGGTCACCAGAGCTCAGGCATTGTAGCAGAACCAAGGTTTAGGCCAAGAAAAGAGTGTCGAGGTTAGTGAAACAGAGAGCGTAGCCAAGAAACGGACGAGAGCCTAGAAAGATAGTCAGGAAAGGATGAAAAGACAATGGTCCAAGAAGATGAGCGAATTAGAAGAGAGCATAAGAGAAACAAAGGCCAAAATTGTGGAATTCACCTCTCAAACAAACTCTCACATACCACCACCTTTGTCCCTACCACCACCTCATTCACCACCTTCCAACCTCCCACATACAACTCCACCACCCCCTAGAGTAGGATCAGTATTAGCTGACCCCACTCCTAAAGACAAAGACATGATGCTTAAGGCATATCAAGCCAGAATCCAAGAAGGGCCAAATGGGACAGACCATGACAAATGCTACCCTAGAGCTGATCTAGAGATAGAGAGAACCAAGCTTTGTGCTAAAATGGTAGCATTGGGTCAGCCCATGTTTGAAGCCAGTAGCCTCTTCAACTACTCTTGCTCAGCTAAGGCACAGTTGCATTTTGATGGACTATTGGAGAAGTTGGAGAGCATAATTGCAAGATCGGATAAGGAAGCCATCTCCCAAGGAAGAGCCAAGGAAAGCGAAAGAATAAGCATTCCTCCACAGGAAGCTTATGTGCCTAATTCCACCAAAACAGACACCTCTTCTTCTATGAATAGGTATTCATCAGAGTTCCTGAGAGAGATTCAAGAAGATAAATGGGTCGAAGAGAGTGAGGCTCCTCTTCCCATTCAACTTGTGGATGATGCACATGATCAATTCCCACAAGACATTCCTTCCATTTATGGAGAGCATGAGAGTACCCAATCCCACGAGAGATTAGATTTTGAGTCTAATTCCTTACAAGAATTGCCCCATTTCACAAGCCCATGGGAAACCAAGTCTACTTGCATGAGGGCACCCACTGTCATGGTAAGAAATGAAGACTCGATCATACCTAGGAGCACGGAGGTAGTGAAGAACACTAAAGTGTAGTGCAACCTCACTTTAGAAGAGCTACTCAAGGTTAGGCCAGAGTTATGGAAACATGTAGCCAACCAAGTGCCTGAGATAGCTAAACCTCGTTCCCAGGTAGGTTCTCAAAGAATAGTGCCAGAAATACCCCTGGACAAGATAGGAGACATGAGCGAAGGAGAAGAGGGAAACACCTATCTTCCCATTACCCATCAAGGATACACAACCACGGCAATTTTGGACTCAGGTGCAGGAGTTGCAATTGCTACCACTTCCCTATGGAAGCATTGGGGCAAGCCCTCACTCAAGCCAATGAGAATGAAATTGCAGATGGCCGATGGTCACATTGAAAGACCCTTAGGACTGCTAGAAGGAATCACTCTCACTACATGTGGTGTGGATTTTGAACATACTTTTTCTATATGTGACTTTAGCAAAAATCATCCCTATGAGATGACTTTGGGAAGACCATTTATGCGACAGTTGCAAGTGGTACAGGATTGGGGAGCCAATTCCTTGTATTTGCAACACTTAGGTGTCACAACCAAAGTTAATCTCAAGGATTACTCTCATAGAGATGTACCCCCATTCCAATGGAATCCCATCCATAGAGCTAAAGATGATACGGAATCATTGCATTCCATAGGATCAGGATCCTCATGGATGCATGAAGAGACTCACTTGTGGATGTGTAAAGTAGTAGTAGAAGAAGAGAAGAGAGAAAAAGCCAGAGAGATAGGTGTGAAGGAAACCCATAGATCAATTCAAGACCCAACCTATGCACCTGTAGTTTTTCCTGACAAAGAATTTGAACCTCACAACTGGGCGGAAATTTTAGCAACAATGGATGTAGCCATCAATGAAGAACAATGGACACCCCACTGTGATGAGGATGGCTATGACATTTCAGTCTTCTCCATAGAACCAATCATGGGAGATCCGGTTCTGGAAGAATGTGAACCTAGCACTGAGGCATTTGAGGATGCAAGTGACTCTGATCTAAAATCAATTCTTATGGACCTCCCTTTTGCATCAGATGAGGAATATTTTTATGAAGTAGAAGCTCACCCTTAGAGACACACAGAAATTATGAATGAGGTGAGATTAACCACACAAGTGACCACTAAGAATGAAGGCAAGAAAAGAAAGAAGAGAGAAGTCACACCCGAGGAGGAAGACTCTTTGTTTGAGGTCCCTGAAAACTTTAAGAAGTATGAAATAGATGATAGGATAGTCCTGATAAGAATGCCTAAATGCGAGGCACAAGCAGGAGAGGCTTATGATAACAAAGAAACCACCAAGAAAATAGTTGTAGCCATAGAAGAAGGAGAAGAAAGGTGCACATACATCGAACATGATCTGGCAGAAGAAGAAGAGCAAGAGTTGATAGCATTGCTAAGAGAATACAGGGATGTATTCGCTTGGAGCTACAAAGACTTGAAAGGTGTAGACCCTGACATATGCTCACACACGATTCCCATGACCTCAGATGCCAAACCCTCTAAACAAAAGACATACACGTACAATGACAACTATGCTACCAAGATCAAAGAAGAGATAGATTGCTTGGTTGAAGCTGGATTTATCTATGAAATTGAGGACACTGAGTGGGTATCCCCCGTTGTAGTAGTGCCCAAGAAGAATGGAAAGTTACATGTGTGCATTAACTTGAAGAAGGTTAATGAAGCCACTATTCGAGATAACTATCTGCTTTCACTAAGCATCTATTAGAAAGAGTACTAGGCAAGGAAGTATACAGCTTCCTTGATGGATTTTTTGGCTACAATCAAGTGGCCATAGCTCCAGAAGATCAGCATAAGATGGCTTTTGCCACAGAGTGGGGCATATTTTCTTTTCAGGTAATGCCATTCGATCTCACCAATGCACCCGCAACCTTCCAGAGACTGATGTGCCATGTGTTTAAGGAATTCCTAAGGAAGAATTTAGAAGTCTATGTTGATGATCTCTGTGCTCATTCAAACATTAGACAGACACACATACCTGAACTCAGCAAAATCTTTGACAAATGTAGAGAATATCTAGTCTGCTTGAACCTAGAAAAGTGTGTTTTCATGGTCAGGAAAGGCAAGATTCTAGGACACATAGTGTCAAAGAATGGCATATCCATGGATGAGGAGAAAGTGAGAGCCATTTCAGAACTACCTAGGCCAAGGAATGTCAAGGAGGTATAGGCTTTCATGGGGCATTGATCTATTATCGCCGATTCATTCATATGTATGCCGTCATTGCAAAGCCTCTGTATGCTCTATTGACTAACTTTGAGTGGACTGAAGAATGTGAAAAGGCCTTCAATGAGCTTAAACGGCGATTATGTTCAGCACCAATTTTGACCACACCCGATTGGAATAAACCCTTTCATGTTCACGTAGATGCATCCAATTATGCTATTGGATGTGTGCTAGCACAACCTACGGGCAAAGGTAATATGGATCTTCCAATTGCCTATGCTAGTAGATAGTTGAATGCAGTTGAACGGAACTATTCATGTTCACGTAGATGCATCCAATTATGCTATTGGATGTGTGCTAGCACAACCTACGGGCGAAGGTAATATGGATCTTCCGATTGCCTATGCTAGTAGATAGTTGAATGCAGTTGAACGGAACTATAAGACCACTGAACGAGAAGGATTAGGCATGGTTTATGCGGTTAAAAAGTTTAGACACTATTTGCTTGCAAAAAGTTGTATTTTTTTACGGATCATCAAGCACTGCTGTATTTGGTAAACAAGCCATGCAACACAGGCAGATTAGTAAGGTGGTTTCTCTTACAAATGGAATATGAATTTGAGGTTGTGGTAAGGAAAGGAAAAACCCATTTGAGAGCAGATCACCTCTCAAGGCTCACATCTGGAGAGGCCCTGCAAGGAGTATTAGATGATCTCCCTGATGCTTACTTGTTTAATTTGGAAGTTGTACCTCAGAGGGCTAAGACATTAGTGCCAGTATTGACATACGGGCCTAACCACCCAATAATAAACACTCAAGATAGGGAGATAGTAAAAGCCCAAAAGTACCATATCATGGTAGGAAGTATGTACAAGCATACAGATCAAGGAATGTTAGCTTGTTGTGTGGAAGAGGACGAGTACGCTAAATGGTTGCAATTAGCACATGTAGGTGCATTAGAGCAACATTACTCAAGGCAACGAACCCTACAAACACTAAGGAGACTCGGAGTGCATTCGCAAACTATGGAAGCAGATGCTCATAGGTTGTGCAAGGAATGCCCAGTCTGTCGTATTAGACCACCTGTGGAGCATGCTACTCTATACCAAGTGTCTTTAATACCAGATTGGAGTGAGCCATTGGCAGCCTTCCTGAGGACAAAGACATTCCCTCAAGATATGACCCTGGCTAGGCAAAGAAGTTTAGAACAAGAAGCTCTAGATTATGCACTCATTGGTGATAATCTATACAAACATGGTACATATGGTTACTTGAGACTATGTGTCCATGAGAGTGAACATCTTAAGATCTTGGAAACTGCTCACCAAGGTGTGGCAGGAGGACACTTTGGATCAGACCAGGTGATTTAAGCAATCCTATTCACAGGCTTGTGGTGGCCAACCCTTCACATGGATGCACATACCTACGTGAAGAGGTGCGATGTTTGTCAGTGAACTCAGTATCCTATACGTAAGGATGAGATGCCATTGAAACCTATGATGGGTGGGCGTGCATTCTCTAAGTGGGGAATAGACTTTGTAGGTCCTATTAATCCCCCAGCCAAGGGTTCACATGCTGAATACATCATTGTTGCCATTGATTATCTAACCAAATGGGTAGAAGTGAAAGCCACAACAAAGAACGATGCTCAAATGACAGCTAAGTTCTTATTTGAGAATGTGTTCGCTAGATACGGGCTACCTATCAAGCTAGTAAATGATAGAGGCACTCACTTCTTGAATGAGGTTATTGAAAATCTTCTTCAAGAGTTCTTAGTGGTACACAAGAAGTCTGCACCCTATCATCCACAAGCAAATGGGCAAGCCAAAAGCACAAATAAGATTCTATGCAATGTGCTCACCAAATTGGTGAATAATAAACGCTCTGATTGGGACAAATAGCTACACCATGATGTTTGGGCATTCAGAGTTGCCTATACAATGGTACTCCAAGCGACACCCTTTCATATGGTATTTGGCCAAAATGCAGTGCTACCATTGGACTTCTTGATACCTACATTGAGAGTAGCATAGGAGCACAAGTGGACAGGCCATGAGCTCTCATCTAGAATCTTGGACCTTGAACGATTAGGTGAAACAAGATTAAGAGCTGCAATAGGAATTTATGCAGCCAAGAAAAGACAAAAAGCATATTTTGACGCACACGTGAAGGATAAGGGCTTGAAAGCAGGAGACTAGTCCTAGTCTACACCTTGAAACAATATGCACGAAAATTAGAGAAGAGAGGCTATGGACCAATGATTATCAATAGGATCTCAACGAGTGGAGCAGTTCAATTGGCTATGCTAGAAGGCGATGTTCTCCCTAATTACATTAGTGGATGCCAAGTCAAATTATACCAAGAACCTCTCACGGAGGAGATGTTAAATCCACTCAATACTGCAAAGAAACGTGAAGAAGAAGAAAAGCAAATTCGAGAAGAAGCACAGGCAGAAGCATTGGAATGCATCCGAAGAATGAAATTGAGAAGACAGGGTAGGGATCAGCATAGGAGAGATGCCTATGCAGATCTAGGGTATCATATGGCTATGTGCAAAGTCTCAGGTGTAAGTTCCAATAGAATAATTGACCGATGTCCTTTTGTAACCTTAGAGAAAGGACAAGGAAATAGTGCAAGAGCCATACGAGCCTTGATTGATTCAGGTGCAGCCACTAGTGTTGTTAAACTTTCTTACTGTCGAGAATTGAACTTAAATGTCAATCATATAGAAGCATACCTCATAGGATTGGGAGGTGTGGAAACCCCTTGCATGGGCGAGGTGGAACTTCCCCTCTACATCCAAGATGTTCTTATGAAAGTTAAGGTGTTAGTGTCTGAAGACGAGGACCTCATTGAGCCTCTTGTATTGGGCCAAGACTGGATCTATGATCATGCAGTTAACCTAAACCTAAGAAGTGGACTTCTTCACGTCTCGGTAAATCAGAATCACATTGCGCTTGAGTTAGAAAATGAAGCACCCAAGGAACTAGGAAAGGCACAAACTCCTAGTCCTTCCAGGAGTACACATGAAGATGACGATGCTATTCTTGTCCAAAACTATGTGATGCAGAGGGGTGGTTGTCTCAACAAAGAATTCAAGGATGCGACGGAACTCCCTTCTTTTCCAAAGGCCATAGGGATAGGGCAACCAAAGGCGGATCAAATGTAGAAGAAGCAGATGACCTATGCTCGAAGCCAAAAGAAAGTACGAAGCATGGTATCTCAACCACCAAAACAAGTGTGGGTGCGGAAAGGCGACCAACCTGTTGCAATCAAGCCACACCCACTGGCTCAACTTCATATTAGTGCTCAACGACAGGACACTAATAAGAAGTCTTTCAAAATTTCTTTGTTGGAACTAAAGACTATCTGGGTACCCAAGAAGTCAATGAAGGCTGACCCACAATCAAGACAAATTTGGGTGCCTAAGGCTTGTGTCACTCTAGCACAATGGTGAGTACCAACGTGAGAAGATTCACCTCATAATTGTCAATCGGTGGAGACGTGAGGACTAGTATGAAGACTATGAGCAAGTGAAGGCACAAGTGTGTGAGTGAGAAGCACACAAGCATGCACACACATACACACACACGCGCACACAAGGCAAGAACAAGGAGAGGAATAATGGAGTTCTTTGCATTAGTCAAAAAGTCTCTTACATAAGCTCAATTCACCAACAATCTACCCCAAAAATGAGCTTTCTAGCTCTTTTTATAGTTTTCTCACTAGCTTTGGCCTTGTCCAGACCTAGTGTCCGGCCTAGTTAAAAATTAGGTTCTAGAGCCTATTTGAGGGCTCAAACGGAGTCTAAAAACTATGAAAATTGGTATGTAGCTAATTCTAAGGCTCCCCAAGCTCGAGGACTCCTCGGCTTGCACAAAATGGAGCTACAAAAAGATGAACCGGTATTTACAATGGTTGTTAGTGATGAGAATCACTTTTAAAATGAATTAATGATTGGAAAAAAATGATGGGTTGCCTCAGTGCTAGATCTGTATGTATGCTCGTACTTGCTTCCTCTGCCAACACTCTCCATATGATGCCAACACTTTCCCCCCCCTAGCGTCTGTCGCCTCTGACAGACCTTTGCTCCGCGGTTTGATCGATGTAGTGTTGCAGTATGTCGGTTGCCAGTTCTTGTTCTTTGATCCGTAGTCCCCTGATCAGGTCTCGTTGAAGGGCATCCCAATTGACTGCTCCCGGTATGTCCGGTTGTGCATTGTGTAGAGCTCTGAATGCATCGTTTGTTCGCACGCGAAGAGTTGTAGCAAATGAGTGGGCCGTGGCGCGAACACTTCTGAGTGTGCTTCCCAGAACCCCGTGGTGAACATATCGTCAAAGGTTTGCTTGTAGCAGGTAGGGAGATATCTGATTCTTGCGTGCCATGCATAAGCGACTCGTATGCTCGGGGTTGTGCTCATATCATAAAGTAGGTCATAATTACCATTTATGAAGCCAGGAATCGGAGGCTGAATGTGACATACATTGTGGAAGGTTTTGAGCACTACCTGCATCATATCCAAGATTTTGAGCATCATCTGGGCAGCTACGTCTGGCATGGGGTGAAGTCGTGGAAGCCAATGTCTGATAGTAGCCATGATATATGCTACTGTAGGTGTGCCTGTTGGTGGTGCAATCGAGGGGTAATTCAACCATTGCTTGCAGTTTGTGTTGTTCTGAACCTTTATAGCAAATGCTTTCCATGATCGTCTCCTTTGGACTGGTCCGAAGCAAGGGTTATATTTCAAATGCATGGGAGCATGGTCCCATGTCCGTAGCATTTCCGGATAGGTTTCCAGTAATTTCTACCTCCAGATGGGTTGGAATATGACCCCCTTTTTGGCTGCCTCTGGGATATCCTCTGGTTCGAACTGAGTTGCAAAGGTACGGTACTTGCTGGTGAGGCATTTGATCTCAGCATTATAGTCAGCTAGCAGTACAAAATAGGGTTTATACTGTAACTCTGAACTAGATATCAGTCTTCTAGGGGCCAGGTTTCTGAAATACTCTGATTGAAGTATGGTTTCTTCAATGGTCTGCATTGCCCGCATATGAGTAGATATACGTTCCTCGTGAGTTGGCCCCATTTCTTCTACCTGTTTCATCCATGCGAAAGGGGGTTCCTCATATGTATCTTGTCCTTCCTCCGTGGTTCGTCCTCCTGGAAGTGGTTGAGGCTCATAGTTGTCCTCAAATGTTTCCTCCACAGGAATGATTACTGCTTCTTCTTCTAGTGGCTGATCCGGTGGAGAGGGGGGTCGTTCATACTGTAACAATTTGATCTTTAATTCAGCCACCTGCTGTCGTAGCTCAAGTACCTCATTGGTCATTGATGATTCAGGCTCTAGTGAAGTTGCAGCATTGGCCATCTCTTTAGGTGTTGGTGGGTGTGGTGTAGGCACTTAGGATCCTTGTAGTTCCTTTACCTGGTCTGCCAACTGGTCATGTGCCTCCAAGAGGGTTGCATAATCTTCTAACACCTACTGAATGTGTTCTGAGGGAACAGCTTGGAATTTGGAAGGGTCTATAGGTGCTCTAGGGGTATTTTCCATGGCTGCTTCTAGATTCTCCTGGTTTTGTTGTTGTAGCCTTTTGTTCTCTTCTTGAGCCGTTGCTAAGTGGCGATGAAGTAAAACCATGTTTCTTTGTAGTCTAGCATTGCGGCCCAGCTGATCCCTGAGTTGCTCTTCCATTACCCTAGTTGTCTCTGTATGTTTGGCTTCGAGCTCCACCTGGGATTGTTGGAGGGTGGTCACTTCATGTTGTAGTGCTGTATTACTTAGCTCCAAGGCATTGACACGTGCCTGGAGTTGAGCCGAGAGATTGCACAACTCTGTGTTATTTTCTTCCAGTAACCTATACTCTTGCTTAAGTTGAGTGGCCGCTTCGAACATGGTGTCTAGTGCATTACTAAATGATGTGGATGAAGGGGTAGAGGTGGAAAATGCAAAGGGTCGGGAAATGGGACAAGGAAAAGTGGATGATGTGCCTATGAGTGAAGTGAAATGTGATGATGTTGGAACAAACGTGGTGGTGGGTGCTCCTGTGGGTGATGAAATGTCCATGGGATCGGACGTGATAGTGTGTGAAGTGTGAATTGTGAATACGGGAATGGTAGGTGGTGTGTTAGTGGTGGCAGTGAATGTGGGGGAGTTGGGTTGGGGAAGGGACTTTTTATTAAAATTCTCAACTTGTTGGAGTATATTTACAAGGTGTGTCCAGAATGGAGGTTGGGTGATTTGGGTTGATTCCGAGGGGGTTAAAAGGGGTACAGTGGATAGGGGTTGGGAGGGAGGAAATTTATTGGTGGATGGAAATGGGTGTGTTAAGGTTTGGCTAGTGGCAAGTGGCTGTCCGAGGGCTGGGAGATATGAAGGGTGACCTATTATAGTTTGATCGGTGGCAGGATGACCTATATGGGGTTCAGAAAATTGGGTGGAAGTGGTGGATGTAGGTAAAGGGGAGGATGGAGAAATGGTGGTGTGTATAACGGTTTCACCATGGGTGGATACTGGTTGTTCAGGAAGGCTAGTGGGGAAGGGTTCTGAGGGCTGGATGGGAGGTGATGGTGGAGATGGTATCTGTGTATTTACATCTGGTTCCTCACTGTGAGTTGGGCTAGCCATGTGAACATCTTCTGAAGTGGTGGTAGGCAGGGCGGTAGAGACTTCCATTCGAATCATTTTTCCCCTTCGCGGTCGCGTATCGATCCTTCGTTGGTCATATTGATGGGTAGTGCGCTGTACCATGGTCCTCATGGCTTCCACTATCCCACAGGTATCTGCTAAAAGATTCAATGATTCTACAAAATGTGGGTCCATATTCTCCGCTTGCAGGATCTGGTTCACGAGTGCCCTATTTGCTTCTTCTGATAGCCTATGTCTCTTTTGTACCTGCTTGATTGTTTTGTAGAGCCGTTTGAGTTGTGCAGTGTAAGCTGGGGCTTCCTCCTCACTCTCCTCCGGTTCATTCCTCTGCCTCTCCACTTATTCATGGGTTCCACCCGCCTGCGTGCATTGTGCCTCATCCTCCCAATGTACTCTTCGTGCTTCACCATGTGGTCGTGTTCTCTGGAATGGAGATTCAGGGCCGTCGGTCTCAGAAAAACACTCACTCTCAGATAAGTGGGCTGTCTGCAGGAAGCTTTCAAAATCAAAATTTGGATCCTCTGCCAAAGTGGCCATGGATGCAAACTCAGCATCTATGGGTAGTGGAGGGGCAGATGGAGTGGGTTGTACCATACCCTTGTTAGTCGGCCGCCGGAGGGGGACATGTAAAACCGAATCTTGTGTTCACACGCGCGAAAAAGTAGTTACACAACAGTTAGAATTTCTTATATAAAGCAATGCTTAGAGAGATAGAGAGAGAGTCAGAGACGACGAGTTGTGGAATCACCAGACTCTTTGTCTGGGTGATTGTCTGAGCGATTATTGTACCTTCATTGTAACTTCTGAGTTTTCTAAGTAATCTATGATCTGTTGGTTTCTATCTATTATCTGTGTCTGTTATTTCTGGATCTTTGGTATAGTTGTGAGTATTATTCGTCATATAGTAACTCATCGCACTGTAGTCGGAAGCGAATCGTTTGTAAGTCCTTGTTGCAATCGTGTATGAAAAGCGTGGGGATTTTGGACTGATTCTCGTGTTATCACCAGACTGTTCGTCTGGTTATCTGTATGAATGTTGCGGCATTGTGTGTTGTTTAGTTTCTGAGTACTCTGGGTCGTTGTGTGTAGCTGTGTTATTCTTTCTTGATTGAGTTGGCATAGTAAACCTTAAGTGTTGTTGTAGTGTGTCTTGTCTGAGCTCTGCATACTCTGTTGTGTTCTGTGTTGTTATCTGTCAATCTCAGTTACACGGTAAATTTAGTTCATTCAGTAAGACATTGGACCGTTGTCTGAAGGATTACTGTGGATCGTTATGACGAATTGTTCTGTTAGATGTACGCCAGAGTGCTCCTCTCCTTGTGTACTGCTAAGTAATGATAAGTCTGTGTGAACATAGTACTCTTTCCCTAAGAACGTTGTGCAGAAGTAGTGTTGTTCTCGATCTACACTTGTACGGTGAGAATTTCCTATAGTTAGGGATAATTCCAGTGTGTGTTAGTCTTTATACTGTAAGTTGACTCCGCAAGTACTTCTGTGATTCGGTTGCTTGACCGTGAATGCTGTCTTGATGAAGGTTAGACTATTGTATTGTTGCAGTAGCATATTAGTCTGAAGTAATTCGGTACCATGGTACAGATCAGTCGGATACAGCCTAGTTGCTGCTGATAGCTGAGCTAAGACTGTATCAACATTGTCTAAGGATAGTAGATATCAGTTATTTTGGGAACTAAGTACAGGGCCTCTGTCTAACAGACCCCTACCACTCCCAAGAACCCATGACTCGAGTAGACACGTTCTGGTTAAACGCCCTTCTGATAGTTAGAACGAAGCGTTAGCAGTTAACACTTGGTGCCGTCTATGGGAAAGTGGCATCAAGATCGTCATTCGTCTATCAGAATTAAACATCAAGATTACCGTTTGTCTGTCGAAAGTAGCAACAGAACTAGATTGTTGCAAACTTGTTGTGGAAACGTGATTATAAAATTTTAATCGATAGTGATACTATGCGATTAGTACAAAAGATGATACATGCCGATTACTCGATCCGGTGAAACGTATCCAAAGAACCGTCACTTTGGAGCACTTAATTTACTAAAGACAACTCCGGGAGGTAGAAGTACAACTAGGTCTGACCCAGTTGTCAAGAAAGTCACGAACGTTAGAAGTGATTCCCGTCATATTCTGGTGGCACGTGTTACGCCTCTAGTGAATTCCGGTACTATTTCGGCAGAGTATACCGAAGATATAGTAACTCCAGAATCTACTAGGACGCAGTCTGACATTAGTTTAACAATCTTGCATAAAGATTTAAAGTTGTTTACGACTAGAAACACTTTAGCCAAATAATTTTGCGAAGGCGAAAAAACACCATATTCTGGCAAAAATTCGGCACATTCCGGTGATATTTTGGTAACAAAATCACAGTTTTTTGGCGACACTTTACCCTTTTTTGGTGAATCTTCACCCCAGCCACCGCTTTTTGGAGTAAGTTCCCCTACGCTCGACATCAAGAAGGAAGGAAATTTGTTCGAAACTGAGATTCGAAGCATACTGAACAAGATTATCAAACCAGAAAGTGCACCATCCGACGATACAGATTCCGATAGTTCAGATATTCAACCCCGAGATACAGAAGTTAGTCACAATACACTCGCCATGAATGGGCAACAACAACAACAATAGCAGCAACAACAAGTATGCCCACCAAGGCCACCTCCAACAGGAGTGACGTATACTAAATTTGGTGGATTCCCAGGAGATGACCCGGATGCTCATGTACGCACATTCAAGATAAGCTACGCAGTTCTCAACCATCCACCGGATCCGGCGTATAAGGCTATTGTTTTTCAATCGACATTGGTCAATGAAGCAGCTAGATGGCTTACAGAATATGATATTAATCACTTCGGCACCTATGAAGCAGTACGAGATGCCTTTTTGCAAAGATTCAGGCTAAAGAAGAATCCAGCCGAAATTTTTGACTATCTGCAAAACAACAGACAGAAGGTAAATCAAATAGTACAGGAATACGCTACTCTATTCAGGACTCACTTGAGGCAGTTACCCCCAGCACATGCCAACCTACCAGACGACAGTATCACTAAGTGGTTCATCAATGGTTTGATTCCCCAACTTAAACAGATTACGATCATACGTTGTGTAGGAGCTATGACGCTAGATGCAGTAATCGCAATGGCTCTGCAGCTGGAAAACAAGGTTGCCGGATTTACAGAAGATCTGGAGTGCTTAAAAACAAACAGAAATATCACCGAAGATATGACCAAACAAGTATACTGCATCACATGCAAGAATTCAGGCCATACTAGTGCCACTTGTGCACTTAATCAGTTATTCTGTGCTATCTGCAACACTGCCGGACACACCACCGAAAACTGCGCATACAACGCCAAAATGCAAGGAACAGCGACTATCAATGCAATTATACAGGAACCAGGGCAGCCAGCCCATCACTATGTGCCTCCGCAAATGAGAAACAACCAACAATAAGGATATCAAAATTACAGAGGACAGAGAAATAACAACTATAATGCAAACCGCTGGCAGACCGGACCACCACCGGAAAATCCCAATTTGCCACCACCGCGCTGTCATTTCTGTGGTGAATTTGGTCACATTAGAAGATTCTGTAAGGATGCAGCTGAATATGATCAGAGGAAGAAGGAACAACAAAACCCAATGGCTAATATGGTACAAATTACACTAGTAGAAATGCAAGATGCAGTAATACAGACCCGCTCCGGTAAACAACTGCAGCCTGCAGCTGAACCAGGCATACGCGAACAACAAAGGATGTACAACAAGGCTAGTCAATGGACCACCGCAGAACCTCCGGTCTTCCCAGATCCTATTCCGGTAACCCAGACTCCGTTAACCAAAGAAGGAACACAACAATAGGATTCCAATTCAGCAGCAGGCACATCATCAGCAGCAGGTACATCAGCAGCAGCAGGCACCTCCTCCGCGGCAGACACATCATCTTCAGCAGGCGCATCATCTTCAGAATCTGTGGAAACAATCCAATCACAAAAGGCCTGGGAAATTTTATCTAAAGCATCCATCACTCTTCCTTTGGGCCAATTACTTGCACTAGTACCGGGAGTTCGACAGCAATTTCAACAACAGTTGAGTCCTGTGCCTTCCTGTATTCCGGCGACAGCAACCGTGCAACCGGAACCTGATTCTACGGTCGATCATTCAGTTCCTTTGATAACGGTATGGTATAAGAACCATAAAATCATATAGGTACTAATTGATGGAGGATCTGGAGTCAACATTGCTACTGCTACACTATGTAAAAAGTTAGGGTGGACCGAAATCGAACCAGTTCAGTTTTTTGTCAGAATGGCCGACCAATCAAGAGTCCATCCCATTGGACTTGTACGAAATGTACCAATCACTTTACAAGGTACAACATTTAAAATGACCTTTGTCATACTGGATTTACCGGAATCCACTCTTGATTACAACCTCCTTTTCGGCCGACCTTGGCTGAAGCACGCTAAGGTGATACAAGATTGGTCTGCACAAGAGCTCACTTTCAAGGATAAAAATCGTAAATACGTTGTAAAGTTAGATGCTATACAACCGTGTGAGTTGCATGCTAGACCGTATTTGGCGGAACCAGTTCATATGCTAGATGGTTTGTCAGATGATGAAGAAGAAGAGTTTCTGAAAAAAAATATCGATTTGATCTCCCTAGGAACCATCGATCTACAATCTGTTGTAGATAATTGGAACCCTGCAGTTTGTACGGTAATGACTATAACCGAAGAAGATAAGAAGGAAGATACTGCTGCTATAGATGACGCTCAACTGCAACAACTTTTTAAGCCAGCAGACGATATAGAAAAGCCTCGACAATTTTATGTCCCAGAAGATCAGTTGATCACTTATAATTTAGGCGATGAAGATCATCCGCATCCTGTGAAGATAAAGCAAAACTTACCGGAAACATTTCAAGCAGGCTTAATCCAGCTACTCCAAGAATTCTCCGACGTCTTTGCATGGGATTACAAAGATATGAAAGGATTGGAACCGCGCATCTATCAGCACAAGGTCATGCTGAAGCCAGAAGCCAAACCGAACAAACAACCCAGCTACCGGATGAATCCAAACTATGCATCACAGGTAAAGGTAGAACTTGATAGGCTACTTAAAGTCGGATTTATTGTACCAATAGAACATGCTCAATGGATCTCACCAATTGTTATTGTCTCGTGTGGACAGCCCTTGCAACGTCATCTTTTCCCTCTGCAACCCATCTTACCATTGGAACCTTTCCAGAAGTGGGGTCTAGACTTTATCGGTCTGATTACACCTCCAGCAGTCTTCAGTAACAACCGTTACATACTGACCTGTACAGACTATGCAACCAGATGGGCAGAAGCCTGGGCTTTACGATCTGCTACAGTTGTTGCGGTAGCAAAGTGTCTGTTAACCAATGTCTTTCCACGTTTTGGTTTACCACTGGAACTTGTTTCAGATCAAGGCACTCATTTTGTGAACAATTTGATGAAGGCGCTGACACAGTCGTTCCAGGTCATGCATAAGTTTAGTTCCCCTTATTATCCTCGTGCTAATGGTTTGGCCGAAAGTACAAACAAATCTTTGTTGAATATGCTTCGGAAATTGATTATGGAACCACCGGAAAGATGGGATCAACTGCTACCTGCAGTATTATGGGCATACCGGACTACATACAAGGTAACAACAGGATTAACACCTTTCAAACTAGCTTATGGATTAGAAGCAATAGCACCAATGGAGATAGTTATACCAAGTTTACGAGTAGCAATCACTCAGAAATTGCTACCGAAAGAATCACTGTCATTTCGGTTGGATACACTCAGAGAGTTAGACGAACAACGATGGCACAGTTTTTTAACTATGCAGGAAGTACAACTAAGATAGGCTCTGACTCATGATCGACACTTAAAAACTCTAGTTTTTACGATGGGACAACTTGTCCTTTTTTATAATGCAAAGTCGAATCGGTCTGCTGGTAAATTCAAATTACGATGGTATGGCCCTTACCGGATTTCAAAACAAGTGGGCCCACCAACTTTTCGGTTGACTACGTTGACCAAAAATCCTCTTCTGAAAGTAATCAACGGTTCGAAGTTGTGGCCATACCAACACGCATCTAACCCGCACTGAAACGTTTTTTGGTGGACCGCGTCGTTTGGCGCTCGCTTTTCTTCCTTTTCTTTTCCTTTCTTTTATTTTTGCGTGCATAATAATTTAAGTCTGTAAATATCTGCGTCTTGATTAATAATTATGTCAGAAGCCGCCCTACTCTTGCCAGCTACTCACGCATGCACACCAAGTTAAAGAATTATCATTTCAATACCGTGCGATGATTAATCATCCCTCATCACCCTCCACCGCGGTGCATCTATTTAAACTTTTCTGTTTTGCCGAAAATCGCTATTGTGTTTGTGTGCTTGTATGCTTGTGAAATCCCTGTGTGCCTGCGTTTTGAGCCTGTTATCTGTGTTGCGCCATGGAAGCTTTGGCTAATTATGCCGCTTTCCGTGATGGACTCCCTGCTGACGTAGGAGAGTTCTTGCGCCACCGTGGGCTTGCAAATTTTGCTAAATTGCCATGGCATTTAGTGGAAGCCCACCCCTTCTTTGCACAGATCATATCCGCCATCGCTCAATCGCCAGCCAACGAGCGAAGATGGGCATTCACTTCCTTACCCGCCCGAACCGTAATCACCTTCCAAACCTTCGCTGAGTCATATCGACTCCCTTCGCAAGGCCGAGAGAATGGCCCGAATTTGCCATTAGCCACCATGAACAATTTATTCCCTAGATACTCCTCTAACGAATATGCCATTCTCTGCCGACCGAAACCCAAAAAAACCGCACTCCAATTCTTGGTAGCAATCCTAAATCTACAGAGGCGCACTTACGGTATATCCCGGCAATTTTACTCTACCATAGACTTAGCTGCCCGTGAGCCAATCAACTTCGCATCATATTTCTTCCACAGAATCCACAAAGAATGTGTAGCTATCATGAAACAGGTAAACAAAGGAGGCACGCCGAGATCCAGACTACCACACGTCATTTCATTTCCTCTTTCCGGCCATCCTTGCAGCACAACCTCCACCGCAAGGACCAGTTCTGCAACATGAAGAGTCAGTGTAGCTGTGGGACGACGAAGAAGAAGACGAAGAGGAATTAAACCAACTCTTCCGAAGAAAAAAAATAAGGATTAGCTCTTCTGAAAGCGAAGCACAAGGATCTGCCGGAGGGAACAATGAGGGTGACAAAGAAGAGGACAAGCAAGAAGAAGAAACGTTCCACGACACCACAACATCCATGCAAAATGAATCATCTGCACAATCGTCCCAAGAACAACAACAGGAAAAACATATAGAAGCTAACACATCATCGACTGAAGAAGAATCACAGCAGGAGTCCCAAGAAGAACAACAAATAGATGAAGAACAAGCTGCTAAGGAAGAACTGGATAGACTGCTAAAGGCAGTAGAATCCACAATCGCAGAACAAGAACAACAAGCAGCCAATCAGGTAACAAATCAAACCATCATTCCCACCCCACCACCGGAACATCCACTTAATCCCATCCTTCCTATCCCATCCTTCCTATCCCATCCAATCAACCACTCGAACCTGCAGCTTCTTCCACCTCATCCCCCAACTACTCCCCTCCGACCTCACAGCAACTACTTACTGCATCGTCTTCCCAACCTCGTCCCCCTCTTCCACCACCCTCCACCCCAGTATTTTCTCAGTTGGAATCGATGGGTCAGATGCTAATAGAGTTATCAAGACAACTGCCGCAACAACTGAAGTAGATTACATAAAGTGTTCGCGAAGATTTCCAGCATAAATTGGAAGTCATGGAGGCAGATATCACACCCCTCCAAGAAGAACTACAGGCCGTGAAGACCGAAAATCATGCGCTTCATGAACAAGTACAGTAGCTACAGGCCAGAATCCAAGAACAGGAACAAATAACAGTTCAGCGAGATGAAGCCCTGGTAGCAGCAAAAGAAAAAGAAGAATTACTGCTTGTTGCAGATGCAGAGATAAACAAACTGAATAAACTACTCAAGGAAAAAGAAGATGCAACGATGGCGCTAGGCAATTTACTAGAAGAAACCAAAACGCGTCTAGCCGAGGAAGTAAAGAAAAGCCAAGAACAGCAGAGGGAAGCCAAATTGACAGAAGAAGAACTCCAAAGAACAAGTGAGGCTCTAACGGATGTCAACAGAATGCTGAAACATTACCTGGCAAAAGAAGCTCAAGCATAGAAAGAAATCGCACAGCTCCGACGAGAAAGAGATGCCTACTCAACAACAATACAGTATCAAAACCAAGAAATTGAAAGGCGAGAAAATCAATTGAGCAATCAAAAAGAACGAGTAATCGAGATGCAGAAGCAGGTTGCAGAAGTAAAAGTTTCAAGAGATGCAGCTCTATCTAACGAATTCTACCTGCAGGAAGCATTTTTGCAAACACAGGCAAAAATTCTACTCACCGAAGCAATAGCACTAAGCTCTATTAGAATAGATGCACAGCTAATAGAGCCGGAAACTCCAAAACAGATATTAGAAACTCTAAAGAAAAAAATAGCCCGTACTTTCTGATTAGCTAGGAATATGTATTTAGAAGGGATAATAGACGAACAATAATTTTGTACAACCTGCGGGTTCGAGTCCACCGTGCGTGCCAGTGTTAGTCGGCCGCCGGAGGGGGACATGTAAAATCGAATCTTGTGTTCGCACGCGCGAAAAAGTAGTTACACAACAGTTAGAATTTCTTATATAAAGCAATGCTTAGAAACACAGAGAGAGTCAGAGACGACGAGTTGTGGAATCACCAGACTGTTCGTCTGGGTGATTGTCTGAGTGATTATTGTACCTTCATTGTAACTTCTGAGTTTCCTGAGTAATCTATGATCTGTTGGTTTCTATCTATTATCTGTGTCTGTTATTTCTGGATCTTTGGTATAGTTGTGAGTATTATTCATCATATAGTAACTCATCGCACTGTAGTCGGAAGCGAATCATCTATAAGTCCTTGTTGCAATCGTGTATGAAAAGCGCGGGGATTTTGGACTGATTCTCGTGTTATCACCAGACTGTTCGTCTAGTTATCTGTATGAATGTTGCGGCATTGTGTGTTGTTTAGTTTTTGAGTACTCTGGGCCATTGTGTGTAGCTGTGTTATTCTTTCTTGATTGAGTTGGCGCAGTAAACCTTAAGTGTTGCTGTAGTGTGTCTTGTCTGAGCTCTGCATACTCTGTTGTGTTCTGTGTTGTTATTTGTTAATCTCGGTTACACGGTAAATTTAGTTCATTCAGTAAGACGTTGGACCGTTGTCTGAAGGATTAATGTGGATGTTATGACGAATTGTTCTGTTAGATGTATGACGTAGTGCTCCTCTCCTTGTGTACTGCTAAGTAATGATAAGTTTGTGTGAACGTAGTACTCTTTCCCTAAGAACGTTGTGCAGAAGTAGTGTTGTTCTTGATCTGCACTTGTACGGTGAGAATTTCCTATAGTTAGGGATAATTCCAGTGTGTGTTAGTCTTTATACTGTAAGTTGAATCCGCAGGTACTTCTGTGATCCGGTTGCTTGACTGTGAACGCTGTCTTGATGAAGGTTAGACTACTGTACTGTTGCAGTAGCATATTAGTCTGAAGTAATTCGGTACCAAGGTACAGATCAGTGGGATACAGCCTAGTTGCTGCTGATAGCTGAGCTAAGACTGTATCGACACTGTCTAAGGATAGTAGATATCAGTTATTTTGGGAACTAAGTACAGGGCCTCTGTCTAACAGACCCCTACCACTCCCAAGAACCCACGACTCGAGTAGACACGTTCTGGTTAAACGCCCTTCTGATAGTTAGAACAAAGCGTTAGCAGTTAACACCCCCTGATTGTGTTCCTAAGATATGGATAGTGAAAGGGGCAACTTGTTCCTCTTCTCTGAGGGAGGCTTCTGTGGTGGCCTCACGAGGGATTAGAACCTGTGAAAGCGAACCAGGCATTCTTTTTGTAGGTTGCACCCCTGACTTCTGCCCCTTGAAGAATTCTAGTTGTGAGTACTTAAGGGCCCTTGCGATCGGTACATCATAGGCAAGGCATCTGTAGATAAGTCTAGTAATGGCACAACAGCCATTCAAAGTAGGCTTCCGCACTCCTCGCTTGCCTGCTTCATATAACTGGTCCAGGATCCATACACGCATTTTAATTGGCAAGCCTCCAGTCTCTGCTAGGTATAATCCATACCATATTTTCTTGTGAGGTTGGGTGAACCGGTCTTGCGCTGGGAATGCGAAGTGTTGAAGGCACATCCACAATGGTATGGTGATGTTGGGGGTGAGGGCACACATTTCTTTCAACTTCTTGATTTTGTTGTTCTTCATTGACTCTGGTATCAAAGGATCTCGGTCGGAGGGTACATGGGTGCCATACATCTGAAGGGCCTCTCTGATTAACGTGATATTCAACTCAAACTTCTTCGTTTCTTCTTGGTTTGATAGAGAGGGCACCAGGAATGTGCCTGAATGATCTTTATCTACTGTCGCCTTGAGAGTTGCAATCAAGTAGTAGCACCGAAGAAAATCCAGTCTGGGCAAGGTTGCACTAAAATAATCTTGCAATCCTGCTTTTTGCCAAATATCTTGAAGAGGGGCAACATTTTGCAATGCTTCAAATTCTCGGGAGAAGAACTGAAAGGTCCACCACACTCCTCCACATTCCAACTTGGATTCCGAGATATGATCTGCGTCTCCCAAATCTCCTGGCATCTCATTGAACCAGTGAGAATGCCCCTTTACTCTTTCTGTCAGGCCACTTGGTGGATCCGGAATGGGAATTCTTCTCACATTCACAAGATCTTCAGGCCTTGCTGTCAGTGGGGCCTCCACAGGCATGGTATCCCAATTGCTTTGAGTGCTAGTGCCTGCCTGAGAGCTTGTGCCTGCTGCTGCTGCCATGAGAATCGGGTGCTTATCTTCTAGAAGAAGAAAGGCACATTAGTGTTGCATAGGAAACAAGATGTAATGGTGTTCCCTTCACAATACTAACATGACAATCCTGAAGGTTAGTGGTTAGGGTGAAGTGTTCGTGATAGATGTAAGTGATGGTTAGTAGTTAGGGTACTCCTAAATGCATACTGTGGACATGCAAAGTACTCAGAATGCACCTACATCAGAATGGATGGATTTACAAAATTGGGACTGGGGGTTTGATACAGGGTCTAAGTCTCCAACTTTGATAGAGGATTCGTAGCTCTTAGAGCTAATGACAGGTAAGGATTTATGAACAAGATTGTGATGGATTTGGGACAATTTGGGTACCCATTTCCAGACATTACTCGGTTTGACTGAGTGTGGGTTAGTGTGGGATTTAGGTAGAGTTCCTGAGTTGTTTGTCGAGAGGACTTGTGAGTGTTGAATTATGCCAGTGACTAGAGTTGGCGCTATTTGGGCTCGTAAACAGGCCTTGGGCACCCATATTTGTATAGCATTGGGGCTAGCCTTCATTGACCGCTTAGGGACCCAAATAGACGTGGTATGCCTAGGAGGTTGCCTAGGGTACTCCTTCACTTTTGACCTTGATGGTGAGGCTCGCTTGATGCTTTTTTGAGAACCTGTCTCTGGAGCCGTGGTTTTTTCCCCTTTGCGTATCCAGATCTGCTTCATGCCGCGAGGCACTTCATGTTGCCGGAGTTGGTGTTCATCCTTCTTGTTCATCGGCCTCCTCAGTGTCGGGTGTTGCTGAGCCTTCCCCTTTAGATTCTTCTCTAGAACAGATGGGAGTTCCTCCTTTACTTCTGTACCTTTGGCAAGAGTGACAAGCCTCTGCACCATAGAACTTTGGACAAGAATAACATTATCTTCATGTGGGTTCCTGGAGGGACCAGGAGTTGGTGCCTGTTCTAAGGGTTTGAGTGCTTGATTTTCTAATTCAATTGTAAGACGGCTTTGGCCTACCCAAGCCTGAAGAAGTCCACTTCTTAGGTTGAGGTTGACTGTGTGATCATAGATCCAGTCTTGGCCCAAGACAAGAGGTTCGGTAAGATCCTCGTCTTCACACACTAGCACTTTTGCTGGCATGAGGACCTCTTGAATGTAGAGGGGAAGTTCCACCTCTCCCATGCAAGGGGTTTCAACACCTCCTAATCCTATCAGATATGCTTCTAGGGGTTTTACCTCTAATTGCAACTGCTGGCAATAAGAAAGCCGAACTGCACTAGTGGCTGCTCCTGAATCAATTAAGGCTCTTACGATCCTTGTACTATCTCCTTGTCCAACTTCTAGGGTCACAAAAGGTCGTCGATCCACTATCTTATGGGTCCTCTTACCAGAAGCCTCACACATAAAAATGTGATAACCATGAACTTCATGATTGTCATTCATGGGTTGATCTCTACCTTGCCTTCGCAGTTTCACTCGTCGAATGCATTCTAAAGCTTTGGCCTGTGCTTCTTCACGAGTTCGCTTTTCCTCTTCCTTACGTTTCTTTGCAGTATTAAGTCGATTGAGCATTTCTTCAGTTAAGGGTTCTTGATATAGCTTGACTCTACATCCGCTTATGTAACTTGGTAGTACTTCACCCTCTAGAGTGGCTAGTTGTACTACTCCACTTGTGGAGATCCTATTGATAATCATTGGTCCATAGCCTCTTTTCTCTAATTTTCATGCATGTTGCTTTAGTGTGTAGACTAGGACTAGGTCTCCTGCTTTCAATCCTTTATCCTTCACATGTGTATCAAAATACGCCTTCTACCTCTTCTTGGCTGCATAGATTCCTGCTGCAGCTCTCAATCGTGTCTCACCTAAACGTTCAAGATCAAAGATTCTAGAGGATAGTTCATGGCCAGTCCAGTCATGCTCTTGTGCTACTCGTAATGTAGGTATCAAAAAATCCAATGGTATTACCGCATTCTGGCCAAACACCATCTGAAAGGGTGTGGCTTGGATTACCGTTTTATAGGCCACTCGGTATGCCCAAACAGTGTGGTGTAGCTGTTTGTCCCAATCAGAGCGTTTGTTATTCACTAGTTTAGTCAGCACATTGCATAAGATCTTATTTGTGCTCTCAGCCTGGCCATTAGCTTGTGGATGATAGGGAGCAGACTTCTTATGTATCACCAAGAATTCTTGGAGAAGGTTTTCTATGACTTCATTCAAGAAGTGTGTGCCTCTATCACTCACCAACTCTATTGGCAATCCGTACCTCGTGAACACATTTTCAAATAAGAACTTTGATGTTGTTTGAGCATCATTTTTTGTAGTGGCTTTCACTTCTACCCACTTGGTTAGATAGTTTGTGGACAATGATATACTCAGCATGTGAACCCTTAGCTGGGGGATTAATACGACCCACAAAGTCTATTCCCCACTTAGAGAATGCACGTCCACCCATCATAGGCTTCAAAGGCATCTCATCCTTGCGTATGGGATACTGGGTTTGCTGACAAACCTCACACCTCTTCACATAGGTATGTGCATCCATGTGAAGGGTGGGCCACCAAAATCCTCAAATAGAATTGCCTTGATCACCTTATCTGGACCAAAGTGTCCTCCTGCTACACCTTGGTGAGCAGTCTCTAATATCTTGAGGTATTCGCTCTCATGAACACACAGTCTTAGGTAACCATCTTTACCACGTTTGTATAAATTATCACCAATGATTGTGTAATCCAAGGCTTCTTGTTCCAAACTTCTTTGTCTGGCCAAAGTCATATCTTGAGGGAATGTTTTCGTCCTCAAGAAGGCTACTGATGGTTCACTCCAATCTGGCACTAAAGACACTCGATAAAGAGTGGCATGTTCCACTGGTGGTTTAGTGCAGCAGATTGGGCATTCTTTGCACATTCTATGGACATCAACTTCCATAGTTGGCCAATGCACTCCTAGTCTCCTCAAGGTCTGTAGGGTTCGTTGTTTTGAGTAGTGTTGCTCTAATGCACCTACATGTGCTAATTGCAACCACTTAGCGTACTCGTCCTCCTCTACGCAACAGGCTAATACTCCCTGATCGGTATGCTTGTACATACTTCCTGCCAAGATATGATACTTTTGAGCTCTTACTATCTCTCTATCTTCTGTGTGCATTACCGGGTGATTAGGACCGTATGTCAACACTGGCACTAATGGCTTAGCCCACTGAGGTACAACTTCCAAATTAAACAAGTAAGCATCAGGTAAGTCATCTGATACCTCTCTAGACGTGAGCCTAGAGAGATGGTCTGCTCTCAAATGAGTCCTTCCTTTCCTCACTACTACCTCAAAGTCATATTCCATTAGTAAGAGAAACCATCTTACTAATCTGCCTATATTACATGGCTTGTTTACCAGGTACAGTAGAGCTTGGTGATCAGTAAAAAATTTGAACTTATTTGCAAGCAAATAGTGTCTAAACTTTTTAACCGCGTACACCATGCCTAATCGTTCTCGTTCGGTGGTTGTATAGTTCCGTTCAGCAACATTCAATTGTCTACTGGCATAGGCAATAGGGAGATCCATATTACCTTCACCCGTAGGTTGTGCGAGTACACATCCAATAGCATAATTGGATGCATCTACATGAACATGAAAAGGCTTATTCCAATCTGGTGTGGTCAAGATTGGTGCTGAACATAATCGCCGTTTAAGCTCATTGAAGGAATTCTCACATTCATCAGTCCACTCAAAGTTAGTTAGAAGTCTGTACATGGGCTTTGCAATGATAGCATACATGTGAATGAACCGGCGGTAGTAACCACAATGCCCCATGAAAGCCTGTACTTCCTTGACGTTCTTTGGCCTAGGTAGTTCTGCAATGGCTCTCACTTTCTCTTCGTCAGTGGATATGCCGTTCTTAGACACTATGAGTCCTAGAATTTTGCCTTGCCTGACCATGAAAACACACTTTTCTGGGTTCAAGTAGACTTGATATTCTCTGCATTTATAAAAAATTTGTCTGAGTTCAGGTATATGGGTCTGTCTAATGTTGGAATGAGCACAAAGATCATCAGCATAGACTTCCAAATTCTTCCTCAAGAACTCTTTAAACACGTGACACATCAATCTTTGAAAGGTAGCAGGTGCATTGGTAAGCCCGAATGGCATTACCCAAAAGGAAAATATGCCCCACTCTGTGGCAAAAGCCGTCTTATGCTGATCTTCTGGTGCAATGGCTACTTGATTATAGCCAGAGAACCCATCTAGGAAGCTGTACACTTCCTTGCCTGCTACCCTTTCTAATAAATGCTCGGTGATAGGAAGCGGATAACTATCCCTGATAGTGGCTGCGTTAACCTTCTTCAAGTTAATGCATACACGTTGTCGGGAAGAACGAGGTCGTGGCAGGAAGCCGGTGCCTGGGGTTGGATCAGGCCCCTCTCTGGTGCGTCGTTCCCGCTGTCCTGCGAGCGGCGTCTGCGCGCTGGGCGCCTCGTCTGTGCTCTCCGGAGCGTGCGCGATCCTCGTACGTGTGGGCCCCTTGCCCCTCGGAAGTGTCGAGACGTGCGTGCGTACACGACCGTAGGCGTCGAGAAAGAGACAAATCAGATACAGCACTGATACTCGAAATTTCTGGGTCGGTGTATATATGAACTCGATGATACAATAAAATCTTAATGATACAGTGATGCCCGCTACAGTGCGGGTCCGCGATACAAAAATCCGCTACAGTGCGGAACAGATAAATACAAATAAATGCCGCCGCTACAGTGCGGATCGGCTGGATATGATGTAGGCCTCCCGTTACAGTGCAGGAAGTCACCCTCGATCTTTGTCTTCTGGTCTTTGCGATTTAATCTTTTCTTCACTTTTCTTCGATTCAAGCTTTTCTTCAAGTCCTCACTTTGTAGCTCTTTACTTCAAAATTCACAATAATCTCTGATCACGCAGTAACCTGGAGGAGACGATCCACAAGGGCAATCCACAAGATAGGGTACTCTTTATCTTCAGTCTTCAATGCTTTCACTTCTCTTCATATAATCAGAAACCTGGATGAGCCTGGAGGAGACGATCCACAAGGGCAATCCAAAGGATGGGGAAAAAACAAATGAGTTTGGACTTATTTATAGGTCCATCCCTAGGACTTCCTTCTAGAACGTTCTAACCTCCTCAATGAACTTTCTATTTTTGGCAGTCTTTTAATTTTTCCCTAGACTAAGGTTTTGATTTCACACTGGATATACAAAATTAATTGTTTTCAAGGGTTTCACCTAGGATAAATGTCAATTCCAAGGGTCCAACCTAGGATTTTTCAGTGTTCAGGCAAATTAGGGGTTTGCTCACAATCAAGTCAAACACATTAAACCAAGGGTTTATTTACAATTCCGACCTAAACTTCAAGGGTTTCCAAGGGTTCGAGTTCATTTTTCATGGGATAAACTCGTGTTTCCAGTCAGTTTCAAGGGTCAAACCTAAAGTTTTCATGGGACTAACGTCAGTTATTTACATGCACGGTTCTAACGCACATCTCTAACATGGTTTCTTATCACACAGGAAATCAAATCAGTCAAATCATGCACGAAATATACCCTCTTCAATCAAAACATCACACAAAACTCATAAATTTATGGACTTTTGAAAAAAATTAGTGCACACTCCCTGCGGGATTTCATCCCGACATTCGCCCCCGCTAAACCTACACATCGTCCCGATGGGCCAACCTGCAAGATCCAACAGAAGAGTATCAGGGTTCTTTTAAAATCTCTTTACACTTTTTATCTTTTTCTTTTCAAAACTTAAATCATGATCTCATGCAGTCATGCAATTTTTATAAAGATTAGTATGAATTTTAGAAAATAAGGTAGATTCAAGATTCACAAACATCATATTATGTTTCTACATCTGCAATCTGACAAGTAATCACATGAATAATCATCGGCTTTCTAGATCTTTTGTTCGTTCAATTGGTTGAGATCAAACTGCTCATTCTAAGTACTAGCATATACATATGTTTTTACTAACTGAGTTTGTAGAATATACCTCGATTCCTACTATTTATGTCATACTTGATCGGCTCTCCATTAGATCTTTCTTTCTTTTTCTTTTTCTTTTTCATTTTTCTTTTTCTTTTTCTTTTCCTCTTCATCTCAGCTCAGCATTTCTTTTTATCTTTTATTTTTCACAAATCGGCCTATGTCGAAATCGGGTGCGACTCATGGACTTGTCCACCCGGCCAAGTTTACCCCACCTGTCTGCCGACCCGACATAGCGCACGACATACACAACATCAGCCCTGCATGAAATCGACGTCAGCTCATGTCTCTGACCACCCGGACAGAGTGACTCCACCCGCCTACCGACCCATACAGGCGCATGACAACAGATAGGTCAGGCCTACGATGAAACTAGCTACGGCTCGTGGCCTTGATCACCCGACCAAGGTGGTTCCACCCGCCTACTAGCCCATCATAGCGCACCAACAACATACACGCACATATAAGCTGGCATGAGTATGAATGTTTCTTTATAAATCATGATCCATATGGAGGTAAGATCTCGCAAGAAATAAATACTAGGATCCAAAGTTTTCCACTCACTAAGTGTTCAAATCAATCAGCATATACATGCACTCGGTCTAAGCATGCCATCAGATTCCCAAGCTTTCACTCCCAAAAGTCTCTAGTCCACTAACTGATCTCACTCATATAATTTCCTAGTCATTCATGCTTCGTGCAAACCCATAATAGATCTTTGTTATCTTCATTCTACATGATTTTCATAAACTCATACATATCTTTATCACACACATCAATGCAATGCATATGCTCTATCAGAAAGAAAACACATCTCAAATCAGAAATGTTTCACCTGGTCATTTTTCTTCATTTTGATCCAGCTTTTCTTTATCTTCATGGTCTATCATTCTTCATCAGCATCAGCCTCAGTGTCATCAGCGTCCTCCAGAAGTTCTTGCTCAATCTCATAATCCACTTCATTTCTTTTCTTGAATAATTTTATCCTCTTTCCTGCAATCAAAGATCTCAAAAGAGTACTGTCTAACTCACGAAGTGCATACGTACCATTTTCAAACACAGACGTAACCACATACGGCCCAAACCATCGTTTGGTCAATTTCTTCCTAGCATCGTATTGAGCATCGAATGTACTGTCGTACACCAACACCCAATCATCTATCTCAATCCTACGTGGTCTCAGTCGATGGGTTTTGTCAAAATAGATCTTGTTCTTTAATCTTGACTCCTTTAACTTTTGGACTGCTTCTTTCAACTTTTCACTTCCTTGTTCTAACTGCTTTATTCTCAATGATAATAACTCTTCTCTCGTCATACCATCATTCCATGGGAGCGTCAACCATGTCACTATCTGAGTTTGGATGGGGAAGACTGGTTTCTGACAATACATCAATTCAGCAGGCATGAATCCTGTGGACCGAGTGTAAGTCATCCTATCAGCCCATAGCGCGAATGGAAGAAACCTAGGCCACTGCTTGATGTCATCGCTGCAAGCCTTAGAGATCGCCTTCACAATGGAAGGGTGACCTCTCTCGATTTTCCCATTTGCTTCTGGATTATAGGCAGTGGTGAGAGACAATCAAATTCCATGACGATCAAAGAACTCTTTTGCCTCTCTCGCATCCAACTCTCCCCTGTCCGCAACCACTTTCTCAACGTATCCAAACCTCGAGATCACTTCTTCTAAAAGGAATTTGCATACATTATAAGTAGTCTTCGTACGAAGAGGTCGACCTTCGACATGGTTGGTCAAGTCCTCTCTGGCAAGTACAATGTATCTCATCTTATCTATCCCTTTGGGCATGGTTACAAGGTCGACCACCCACTTGTAATGGATACAAGGAGGGTAAGTCGGATGTAATGGGTCTCTGTGCCTAACTGATGAATGCACTTGGCATGTAGCACGTGTCTACAAAACCTCTTACACTTACATAAATCCCTGGCCACCAGTAAGCTTCCCTAATCTTCTCATATGTAGCATAAAATCCTTTGTGACCTGCCCATAAGGTCTCATGCATCTCTCATAACTTCTCTCTGAAGACTCCTCAAACTCAATACTCTTTGTGGACTCTTTACCTTGCCCTTAGCGTGTCGCCAAATAAGACCATCCTTCAAGAAAAAGTTGTAAGACTTCTTCCTGATGGATCTATACTTATTTGTGGACCAGCCTGGGGAAGGTTTCAGAGTACTCAGATATCTTCCAATATCTCTCCACTCACCATCATACTCATTCTCTCGGAACTGCTCATATGCATACACCAATGGATCGTATCTTATCATATGTATATCCTTTTCTACCTCATCATCATCATCAGACTCATCATCGAATTTTGCCCTTGAAATCATATCAGCCACTGTATTCAACTTTCCAGCTATGTGTACAAATGCAGGATTTATAAACTTCACATAAGAGATCCATCTAAGCATAGCAATATCCGGAGATGAACAATTTGCAATCATGCCAATCAGTAGAAGACAATCGGTCTCAACTATCACATTCGCCCCAATAAAATACTCTTTATCGCTCTTTAAAGCAGTCACTAATCCCCATAACTCTCTCTTAATCTGTGGATATTTTCTTTGGGTATCATGTAGGATCTTAGCACCAAAGCGCACTGCATATCTCTGCCCCTCATCATCATCTTGCCCTATGACCCAGCCTATGCCAATAGGACTGGTATCAATAGTTAAAATGATAGGTCTCTGACCTGAATAGTCAACACGCTTTAGAATCGGAGCTTCAATTAGCAGCTGCTTCAGTTTATGCATAGCTCTCGACTATTTCTCTGTCCATACAAACTTCTTTCTCTTTCTCATGAGATCATATAAGGGGTTCGCAACGTGAGCAAAGTGAGGAATCCATATCACATAGAATACACAGGCTCCTAGAAACCTTCTCACCTCACTGACATTACGACACACTTCAGAGATCCTGCTAATGGCCTCAACTTTCTGCGAGTATGGCTTGCAGCCATAATGTCCACACAGATGTCCTACAATGAGGACCTCATCGACGCCAAAAACCGATTTCTCTAAAGAAAGTGTTAGCCCCACATCTTCAAATCTCTCAAAGATCTTCTCACAATCAGCAATATGATCTCTCACAAACTTTCTACATCCTGAAGCATCTAAACTTACATCTTTCACTCTTTCCTCACATCCCTTTATCGGAACATCATCAATGAATGGCATAGTCACAGATGGTATAAATTCTCGTAAAACCAGATTCATGGCATTCATCATGTGAGCCACAGAATTTGTCGCTCCCTGCGGCAAAGTACACATGTGTACAAGGCCCAGTGGAGTCCTCATGGTCGTAATGTCTCTACTCTCCATAGCCAACTGAAACTGGTCATAACCTGAATACAGGTCTCCCATAGAGTAGATGGAATGCCCAGCAAACGCCTCAGCAAACTCATCCACTATGGGTCCTGTCCCTACGTTTCTAATTGTGACTTTATTCACAGCTTGCAGATCCTGAATGAAACGAAGCTTCCCATTTTTCTTAGGCACAGTAAACCACCTATTCGAATATGGAGCGGAGGAGGGTTCCAATATCTGCATGGAAATCTTTTCCTTCAGCAGTCTCATCAGCTCAGGCAAGTGAGCTTTTGGGACTGGTATAGGCCGGATATTCCATGGTATATGTGGCACTGTAAAGATAATCATGGGAGATACTTGTTTCGGGTCCGCGCAACCTATCTCATGCGGGAAAAGTGAAAATGCTTTTTCATGTTTCTTAATAACTTCAATAAATTTCTTTTTCTCTTCTTCTCTCAGGAATGGTTTCTCTCCAAACTTGATCTCTTTAATAGTCTCATCAGTAAAATGATGCCCTATGAGCTCTCGTCGTCTCAGCATAGGGTCACCTGACACTCGTAGATACTTCTCATGACTATCTTCTGGCAATGGCTGAGCTATAGGCTTCACTTTCTTATCCACAGTCTTATACTTTGTATTTACACTTACTTCATGCTCTCTCATAAATTCCTCAATCATCTCATACTCTTGGATAGAGCTGAGCATAATGATTTCTGATTTCTCATTTCTCTCAAATGCCTTCTCAAGCTCTTCCAGAGTAGTCGAACTTCTCTCCATCTGGATCACATCTTCAATCTTCTCATCAGGTAACATCATTCCTAGAGTTATAGTATCTCTCATGAACTTTTCTGAATTTATTTGAAACATTTTCTTTCTGTAAACATAGCAACTTGAATGCAGATGAATAAATAGAAAAACTTTCAAAACTATGTACAAAGTCATGCGAGACATCAAACCAACTCCCACTGTTGTCTCGCTCAACAGTGGATCCTAACAGAAATTTTGATCAGCAGAAGCTCCATACTCTCCAACAGGTATACACTCATCATGGTCATGTGAATTAATAGGTTTCTTTCTTATATTCTTTCTATTCCTGGAGTGATTTGGACACACAATCATCACTTGCAGAGAATGAAGGCCTGATCTAGATCGGATTCTTGCATAAGCAGATCCATCATCCATGGCCTTAGTCTCCATTCTTACCTCAGCTATAAAGGGCTGCCCAAGGATAGCCTCATATGAACAATGGTCCTGGACAAAGAAGTGAAATTCCTCAGAAATCCCACCTATGGTCACAAGCACAAAGGCGCATGCCCCAAGCAGTGCTCCTGAACCATTATCCGTTGTCCTCATCCTCCATCCATGATCTTTATCAATCGGCCACCTAAACTTATCATAGAGCATCTTAGAAATCACATTTATCTCTGACCCTGAGTCAATCAAGGCCAGAGCAAAACATGACTCCTCGTTGCTCCCTAACTTCACCTTTATCTCTGGAGTTCCTCTTGCCCAAAAGGTCCTGCTAAACTCACTTTCTGTCTTCCTCATTTCATCATCAGGTATGATAGGACCTAGAGAATTTTTATGACACCTGGCAACCTCATCATCATCATCATCAGATGTATCACTCAATGTAACTGCTTCATTTATCACTTGAATATCTTCAGGTGCTTCTTCCATCTCTACATCTTCAGGTAGTGGAAACCTCTTTCTCTTAACCAGCTTTATGAAACTGTCCTTGAACTCAGGCTTCGCTATGGAGAAGACCTGCTCCAAGGACATGGTCACTTGGCTCTTCAGTAAAATGTCATTTAATATCTCTTTTGCATCATTTTTCCTTTCCAACTCAGAAATTAATACAACCTTTGGAGTTCTCTTCTTTTTCTTCTTCTTTTCTTTGTCAGCCTCTTGAATACTTTCTTGAATTTCATCTTTCTTTTGAACCGGTTCAGGTTCTTTCTCTTTCTCTTTAGTCAGTTCTTGAATCTTAGTTGGCCCAGCCGGCCTCTTTCCCTCTCTTATCTCCTTCTTCTTTGCCTCTGCCTGAGTAGCTACAGGCTCTTTAAACTGAACTTTCTTCTCTGGCTCTTTAGCTTTTTCTTCGGCCTCTTGGCTTTGCTTTCTAGTCACTCTTCTTTCTGGCTCAGTCTCTTCCTGACTCTCATCCCTTTTCCTCTTTTCCTCCACATTGGCTATATGGGAATAGACCGAGGATTCTTCAACAGGAGACTTCCAGGCAGTCTTCTGCATAATGGCATCCCTAGCCCTCACTAAAGCCTCAATGGAATAATTTCTTTGGGGTCGAGGTCTAGGCACTTTTTCATCTTCCTCCTCAACAGGTTCTAATCGTGCAGCTGATGTACTTGCATTATTGCCAGATAAATCCTCATAAAACTTCTTCATTCCCCCCTTTCCCCAATTCACAGGTAGAGGAAGGCGGGTCCTGAAGTCACATAGTTTCTTATCGATATCTATCACCAGTTGATGCTCTTTTGCTAGCTTAAGCTCTTCACAGGCATATGAAAAATGCTCTTGTGCATCACACCATACGCATCTCTTAGCCCCTCCAAACCCACCAGTCGCTCGTCTCTCAAAAGGTCCAGTGTTTCTTTGAAATGTGGTTTGTACTGGTGGTGTAGGTATCTGTTGGGCAACAGGCTGCACTAGAGGTGTAGGCTGTGGCATCACATAGCCTTGCATATTTGGAATGGGCATAGTGCCTCTCTGTAATGTATCTACATAACTCGTACTCGCCTGTGGAGGAGTGGGGTCCTGATATCCCATAGAATTAACTTTATTGTGAATACTCGCCATTTCTTTTGACATAGACGCTTGCATCATAATAAGATTCTCTATCTGTCGACTGAGAATCTCAACCTGTAGCTCCATTGGCGATCGCGAAGTGGATGCAACATTAGCAAAAGCTGACGTTGCAGGCACATTCGGAAATACCGGAAGTGGAGCTTCCCTAGGCGGTTGTGGTGTTACCACTGCAGGTCTATCGTATAACACCGCCTGGCGTTGCCTCATTTGGGCAACCGCTTCTACCTCTCTCCTCACTACACCCCAATCTTCAGTCAATCCAAATCTCTTCCCAGGCTCTTCAATCCTCCTTTCGACCTCAGTCCTGTCTTCAAGACTTAAGATCCTAAGGAAAGATATAACTAGGTCAGGTTTCAAAGCATCTAAATCGGCCTCTGGAAGTTGTTCATATCTTCTCAAGAACTCATTCAAAAGTTGAGTGAGGGATGCAGTGGGCTTCAGAGAGCTTATCCACCGCAAGAACCCTTCTCTACTGTGTTGGGAAAAATCTTCCAAATAAAATAACTTATGCAATTCTTTTCTGAATTCGACCCAAGGCTTTGCTATATGTGCTGTAATAGGGGCTAAAATGGATCCTGATACTACCCGTGTGAAGTAATGTGTAAACACATCTTTGGGTAGACCATAAATCCGTGCCTGTTCCTCAAAAACATCTAGGTACTCGGTTACATTCAAGCCTGTAAACTTTCCTTTTTCTCTCAATACCGCTTGGACTATGCGGGCCCCTTGTTTCTCTATTACCATTTCCTTGAATATATCCTCCATCTCTCTTCTCTGCTCTGTCCTAGAATGTAGCACAAGGTCCAGTGTAAGTGGTTCAACTATCTCTCTAAGCTCAGAGTAGAGATCAGAGAAGAGGCTTGATGAGTCACGAGCCAGGAGGTAAAGGTCAGTCTAAACTCTCTGATTTGCCTAGGCCAAAGTCTAGTCGAACTGTCCTCTCTTCGATTCCCAAGATTTCAATGTATTTTCCCCTCTTTCAATGAGAATTTTCTAATGTTTTCTAACGTTTTGTCTAAGCTAGAAAATCAGCAAATCCCTAATCTAAGCGGGAAAAAAATTCACACATGTATGGACTAAACTAATGCAAAGTGTGGATGCTCAAACTCAAGCAGCAAGACAATCTTTCTGTTTCAGTAGTGTATGTGAAGCAATGCAAAATTTCAAATAACTTGAAATGCTGGTACCTAAAGTCTGTGTTCGATGCCGAGGTTCTTGTCTCTTTCCTCAAGGAGTAGGTGATGCGATGAGGACCACCGGGCAACCGCCTCGCTTCACGTCGGGTTCAGGTGTCGGGAAGAAGGAGGTCGTGGCAGGAAGCCGGCGCCTGGGGTTGGATCAGGCCCCTCTCTGGTGCGCCGTTCCCGCTATCCTACGAGCGGCGTCTGCGCACTGGGCGCCTCACCTGTGCTCTCCGGAGCGTGCGCGATCCTCGTACGTGTGGGCCCCTTGCCCCTCGGAAGTGTCGAGACGTGCGTGCGTACACGACCGTAGGCGTCGAGAAAGAGACAAATCAGATACGGCACTGATACTCGGAATTTCTGCGTCGGTGTATATCCGAACTCGATGATACAATAAAATCTTAATGATACAGTGATGCCCGCTACAGTGCGGGTCCGCGATACAAAAATCCGCTACAGTGCGGAACAGATAAATACAAATAAATGCCGCTGCTACAGTGTGGATCGACTGGATATGATGTAGGCTTCCCGCTACAATGTAGGAAGTCACCCTCGATCTTTGTCTTCTAGTCTTTGCGATTTAATCTTTTCTTCTCTTTTCTTCGATCCAAGCTTTTCTTCAAGTCCTCACTTTGTAGCTCTTTACTTCAAAATTCACAATAATCTCTGATCACGCAGTAACCTGGAGGAGACGATCCTCAAGGCAATCCACGGGATGAGGTACTCTTTATCTTTAGTCTTCAATGCTTTCACTTCTCTTCATATAATCAAAAACCTGGATGAGCCTGGAGGAGACGATCCACAAGGGCAATCCAAAGGATGGGGTACTCTTTATCTTCAGTCTTCAATGCTTTCACTTCTCTTCATATAATCAGAAACCTGGATGAGCCTGGAGGAGACGATCCACAAGGGCAATCCAAAGGATGAGGAAGAAACAAATGAGTTTGGACTTATTTATAGGCCCCTCCCTAGGACTTCCTTCTAGAACGTTCTAACCTCCTCAATGAACTTTCTATTTTTGGCAGTCTTTTAATTTTTCCCTAGACTATGGTTTTGGTTTCACACTGGATATTTAAAATTCAATTGGTTTTTAGGGTTTGACCTACAGAAACCGCCATTTCCAACGGTCCGACCTAGGGTTTTTGGTCGGGAAAATTTAGCGTTTGCTCACAATTATCTCAAACTCGCCAATTCATGGGTTTATTTACAATTTGGACCTAAACGCTAAGGGTTTCCAAGGGTCCCTTGCCCCTCGGAAGTGTCGAGACGTGGGACCGTGGGCGTCGGGAAAGAGACAAATCAGATACAGCACTGATACTCGGAATTTCTGGGTCGGTGTATATACGAACTCGATGATACAATAAAATCTTAATGATACAGTGATGCCCGCTACAGTGCGGGTCCGCGATACAAAAATCTGCTACAGTGCGGAACAGATAAATACAAATAAATGCCGCCGCTACAGTGCGGATCGGCTGGATATGATGTAGGCCTCCTGTTACAGTGCAGGAAGTCACCCTCGATCTTTGTCTTCTGGTCTTTGCGATTTAATCTTTTCTTCACTTTTCTTCGATTCAAGCTTTTCTTCAAGTCCTCACTTTGTAGCTCTTTACTTCAAAATTCACAATAATCTCTGATCACGCAGTAACCTGGAGGAGACGATCCACAAGGGCAATCCACAAGATAGGGTACTCTTTATCTTCAGTCTTCAATGCTTTCACTTCTCTTCATATAATCAGAAACCTGGATGAGCCTGGAGGAGACAATCCACAAGGGCAATCCAAAGGATGGGGAAAAAACAAATGAGTTTGGACTTATTTATAGGTCCATCCCTAGGACTTCCTTCTAGAACGTTCTAACCTCCTCAATGAACTTTCTATTTTTGGCAGTCTTTTAATTTTTCCCTAGACTAAGGTTTTGATTTCACACTGGATATACAAAATTAATTGTTTTCAAGGGTTTCACCTAGGATAAATGTCAATTCCAAGGGTCCAACCTAGGATTTTTGTTCAGGCAAATTAGGGGTTTGCTCACAATCAAGTCAAACACATTAAACCAAGGGTTTATTTACAATTCTGACCTAAACTTCAAGGGTTTCCAAGGGTTCGAGTTCATTTTTCCTTGGGTAAACTCGTGTTTCCAGTCAGTTTCAAGGGTCAAACCTAAAGTTTTCATGGGACTAACGTCAATTATTTACATGCACGATTCTAACGCACATCTCTAACATGGTTTCTTATCACACAGGAAATCAAATCAGTCAAATCATGCACGAAATATACCCTCTTCAATCAAAACATCACACAAAACTCATAAATTTATGGACTTTTGAAAAAAATTAGTGCACACTCCCTGCGGGATTTCATCCCGACAACGTAATTTTCCATTCTTTTTGGGCACCACTACAATGGGGGATACCCATTCAGTATGCTCAATTTCATAGATAAATCCAGCTTCAACCAAGCGATCTATCTCTTCCTTGATCTTGGCCGCATAGTTGTCATTGTATGTGTATGGCTTTTGCTTAGAGGGCCTAGCCTCTGAAGTCATGGGTATCGTATGTGAGCATATGTCAGGCTCTACACCTTTCAGGTCCTTGTAGCTCCAAGCGAATACATCTTTGTACTCTCTTAACAAAGCTACCAACTCTTGCTCTTCTTCTTCCATCATGTCATGCCCTATGTAGGTGCATCTTTCTTCTCCCTCTTCTATGGCGACAACTATTTTCTTGGTAGTTTCCTTGCTATCATAGGCCTCTCCTGCTTGTGCCTCACGTTTAGGCATTCTTATCATGACTCTCCTATCGTCTATCTCATATTTTTTAAAGTTTTCAGGGACCTCAAACAAGGATTCTTCTGCCTCCGGAGTGACTTCTTTCTTCTTTCTTTTCTCTCCTCCACTCTTAGTGGCTACTTGTGTGGCTAACCTCACCTCATTCGTGATTTCTCCGTGTCTCTGGGGGTAAGCTTCAACTTCATAGAAGTATTCTTCATCTGATGCAAAAGGTGGGTCCATAATGATTGACTCTAAGTCGGAGTCACTTGCATCCTCAAATGTATCGGGGCTAGGTTCGCATTCTTCTAAAACTGCATCTCCCATGATTGGCTCTATTGAGAAGACTGAAATGTCATAGCCATCCTCATCACAGTGGGGTGTCCACTGCTCTTCATTGATGGCTACATCCATTGTTGCTAAAATTTCAGCCCAGCCGTGAGGCTCAAACTCTTCGTCAGGAAAAACTACTGATGCATAGGCTGGGTCTTGAATTGATCTATGGGTTTCTTTGGCACCTACCTCTCTGGCTTTCTCTCTCTTCTCTTCTTCTACTGCTACCTTACACATCCATAAGTGAGTGTCTTCATGCATCCACGAGGATCCGGATCCTATGGAATGCACAGATTCAGTCTCATCTTTGGCTCTATGGATGGGATTCCATTGAATAGGCGGTACGTCTCTATGAGAGTAATCCTTGAGATTGACTTTGGTTGTAACACCTAGATGTTGCAAATACAAGGAATTGGTTCCCCAATCCTGTACCACTTGCAATTGCCGCATAAATGGCCTTCCCAAAATCATCTCGTAGGCTTGGTTTTTGCTAAAGTCGCATATAGCAAAAGTATGCTCAAACTCAACACCACATGTAGTGAGAGTTATTCCTTCTAGCAATCCTAAGGGCCTTTCAATATGACCATCGGCCATCTGCAATTTCATTCTCGTCGGTCGGAGTGCTGGCTTGCCCCAACGCTTCCATAGGGAAGTGGTAGCAATTGCAACTCCTGCACCTGAGTCCAAAATTGCCTTGGTTGTGTATCTCTGATGGGTAACTGGGAGATAGGTATTTCCTTCTTCTCCTTCACTCATGTCTCCTATCTTATCCAATGGTATTTCAAGCACTGTTCTATGAGATCCTACCTGGGAATGCGATTTTGCTATGTCTGGCACTTGTTTGGCTACGTGTTTCCACACTTCTGGCTTAACTTTGAGTAGCTCTTCTAAAGTGAGATTGCACTGCACTTTAGTGTTTTTTACTACCTCTATATTCCTAGGTATGATTGAATCTTCGTTTCTTATAATGACTGTGGGTGCTCTCAGGCAAGTAGACTTGGTTTCCCATGGGCCTGTGAAATGTGGTAACTCTTGCAAGGTATTAGACTCAAAGTCTAACCTCTCATGAGAGTGGACACTTTCCTGTTCTTCATAAATAGAAGGGATGTCATGTGGGAACTGATCATGTGCGTCATCCACGAGTTCAATGGGAGGAGGGACTTCACTCTCCTTTGCCCACTTCTCTTCTTGAATCTCTCTCAGGAACTCTGGTGAATACCTATTCATAGAAGAAGAGGTGTCTGGTTCAGTGGAGTTAGGCACATAAGCTCCCTGGGGAGGAATGCTTATTCTACCACTTGCCCTCTCCTTAGCCTGGGAGGTGGCTCCTTTTCTAGACTTTGCAAGTAACCTCTCCAATCTATCCATTAGACCATCAAAGTGCAATGGTGTTCTGATGGGGTTAGAGCCATTGAACAAGCGACTGGCTTCAAACATGGCTTGCGCCAATTCGACCATTTTAGCACAAAGCTGTGTTCGCTCTATCTCTAGATTGGCTCTAGGGTAACATTTCTCATGATCTGTTACATTGGGCCCTTCTTGGATCCTAGCCCGATATGCTTTAAGCATCATGTCTAGATCTTCAAGAGTGGGATCGGCTAGGACTGATCCTACTCTGGGTGGTGGGTGGGTTAAGGGTGGTGTATTGAAAGGTTGGGGAATGGAAGAAGATGGATTGGCAGGTAAAGGGGAAGGTGGTGGAGGGATGGTGTGAGAGTGGTTTTGAGATGCGAGTTCACTTATCTTTGCTTTGGTTTCTCTCAAGCTTTCTTCAAGTTCGCTCATTTTCTGTGACCATTGTCTTTTCATTCTCTCCCGGCTATCTCTCCATGCTCTTGTCCTTTTCTTGGTTATACTCTCTGTCTCACTAACCTCATAACTCTTTTCCTGCCCTACTCCTTGAGTTTGCTGCAAGGCTTGGGCTCTAGTGACCACATGCACTGGGGTTGTGGAAGTTATACTTCCCGTAGAGTCTACCACTAACCCAATGACGTTGATAGGAGTGATTTTAGGCATGTTATTAGGGTTCTTTGGGCAATCTTGTAGGAGATGCTCTTTTTCGCAGTCTTGACAGAAACCCTGAATTGTCACTAGTTGGGGTTGTGTAGGGGCAGGTAGTGGACAATCACGTATAAGGTGATCTCCCTGACATCTGAAGCATGGTTCTCTAGGAAATGGGGTTCATACCTGCCTAGGTTGAGGTCTAGAGTTGGGGTTTGTGCACATGACATTAGCATACTCAGGCTCCCCACTATTTTCACTTGGGTCCTCATAATAGTATGACTCATTATGCTCGGGTGACTGCATGTAGTAAGCATGTGGGCTATCAATATGTGTGGAGTCAAAACTATGGTCACTTGGATCACTGTCTGATAGCAATGGGGTGACTGGGACTATGGCTTTGTTCGGATTTTCTTCAGCAGATGCATATTTCATTGGGATCACATTGGTTGGAGCAGGGGGTTGCTTCACTAGGACTGGTTGAGGTCTCTACTGCCCTTGATAAGGTGGCTGATAAGGTTGTTGTGGCCTGTTGTATTGTTGTGGTGGGTACTGATTCTGGTATCTACCCTGTTGTGGATATGGCTGAGGGTAATTTTGCCTAACAGTTTGTTTGTTATATGGGCAGTCCTGTGCAGTGTGGTTGGTGTACCTTCGCTCTATGGTGTAGTACTGGCTACTAGGATTCACCTGGGGTTGGGCCATAATGGAACATACATTTGCCATATGGTCACCTCCACAAGTGTAGCACCGCTTAACTGGGGCAAATCTTGGAATTTGTTTGCTAGAGACACCTAGTTTTTGAGCTACCTTCTCTGCAAGTTCCTCAATGGATGTGGATTGACCAGATGTGAGGCTACTAGAGCTATCTGAATCCTTATAGATTTTTGATAGTTCTAACTCCTCACCTAGATTATCCTCAATGTTTATGCACATGCGCACGCACTCTTCTATAGTTCTGGGGTCCTTCAGATACACATATGACCTGAGCTTGGTGCTCAACAATCCATCTAAGAACAAAGCCACTTGCTTGGCTGGTGTGAGTAGCTCAGGCATCGGGCACCTCTCTAGGTATTGCCTAAACAGTCTTCCTGCTAGTCTGACCGTCTCTTGAGGTGTTTGCTTGAAGCTATGAATTAGTGAGGAAGTGTTGTGCCTTATGCCGCTCTTAGAAAACTCAATGATAAATGCCTCTAGGAGCTGGTCTATGTTTCTGAAATGCCTCTCATTCAGTGGTTGAAACCACGTAAGGGCAGTGTTCCTAAGGGTTAGACCAAAAGCATTATATTGTCTGAATAGGTCCTCTACCTGTTCAGCTTTCAAGACTTGCCTAAATTCTGCCACATGGTCATAAGGGTCTCCAGTGCCATCGAAGTAATTCTTCATGGACTTCACCAGTTGAGCTGGCCTCAGGATCCTAGTGTGTTGTTTGTTATTGATCTTTGGAGTTGTCCTCTACAATCATTTAGCATAAAGAATTAACCAGACATCTTTATTTTTTCAATCCTGGAAGTATTCAAGAGACCAAAGCCCCTTCTAGATGATAGAATCCAAGAAATAAGAGAATAATGGCTGGATTTCTGAGAATGATGAAAATGAAGAGAAATTTCTAGGGTTTGGATTATCTTGAGCAAATCTCCACCATTTTCCACAATCTTGGTGTCTATTGCATGCTATTTTCTCAGCAAAACACAATTATGAAGTCAAAACTTAAAAATATTACCTGTACCATACAGATGAGACAATCGCGATTCTGTGAAAACAAACGATTTTCATCTCCAGCACCATTCTTCATCAATTTATCACTCAACACATCAATATTCAGCTCTCTTCATACACATTCAACAGAATTACACAATAGAAGCTCACAAATCTCCATGGATACACAAAGAATACACTCAACAAATCAATGAAACCACACAAAGAGGAGAAAACACGATTTTCAGCAGGAAACTCTCTCTATTCACTTGGATAGCATGTAAACAAATGATCAACCAACCCCCTCATAATAGAGGAAATTGTCTTATATACATTTTCAAGTGTCCCTTTTCACACTTGAATTTTGGTCCTTTCCTCTATTATTCTAAAAATATGCTATCTAGGAGTTTCCAAAAATTCTAGAAAAATTACATAAAATTCTATTCTACATAAGGAAGACTCTTCCTTATTTTTACATCAATTGCATAAATATTTTTACAAGTTTTTGTCATTTTACAATTATTTTTCATCCAAAATGCTTCAAAAAGTACATCTTCTAACATCCTTCCCCTCCTAAACCTTTTGGCTCCTGACAAAAGACTTTCCTGCTCTTATGTCCTGATTGCTTTCTTCACTTTTTCTTTCTTTGATAGACTTGTGATAGTAAGTCATGACTTTTCCTTTCTGTAATGTTCAGGTTATTTACCATTTCAAACAATGCTTTTCTCCATTGTACTGCAGCTTCTGGTTTATCAATCACATCCTTTTTCAAATATTCTATGTAAGAAGCTTCATATGTAGTAAGGCGAGACTTGGTGACTACTGACAAGTTTTCGAATATTTCTGACTCTCTCTCAAAAAACCCATAATCGAATGCATCTTCAAAAATTTGTAAATAGTGACAGCCCAAAAATATTACTCTGCTGTAGTATGCCATTAAACAGATTCTATCGGGTGTTTCACTAAGATCAAACAATAGTGCATCCGTTGGAGAATTGAAGCCAATGTAATTTAATGTTCTGATATCTATATCGGTGTATGTTTCTATACAGGCCAAAATTAATCTCATTACTCTGTTCAATAAAATGCATGCAGGGTCGTTTACATCTTTGTATGTAGCTATAACAGACTCAGCTGTATCCACCATGTAATTTTTTGTAGGCCATGTTCCTGCCTTTGGGCCGGCTATTTTTAGGAAATTCAACCATTTAGGTGGGATTTGACGTTCTCTCCGTCTTTCCCAAAAAATTGTCCATTCTCTTCTTCTTGCCACTGGGCAGTAAGCTGGATTAATTTTCAATTGAAGAGGTGCTTCCTTCCATATTTTCCTGCATTCTTTATTTGCATCCAACCATTTGTTCCTCCACTTCGGATTGGCTCTTTCAAATAATTCTTTAGTCACATTGATATCCTCTTCATACTCTAGATATTTATTTGGAGGTAGCCCAACTCTGGCCAACTAATAGTTCTTGATACTCTCCATGATCATACACAATGGTATACCCAATCCGTCTGTAGCCCAATGATGCTGGTCTGGATTAATCCCCTTATTCAATGCAAATGTGACAATTTGATCTTCATATTCATCATGCATTTTTCTGATAAAATCCATTCTAGAATCTCTATTTGTCAGCAATTTTTTTACAAATTCTTCTGAATATTCTTCCTCTGGTCTTTTATTTGCTGGTTCACTGCCATGTTGTATTCCATCATTATTTCCTACCTCATATTCTTCTATATATGTGGTCTCTACATGTGTTTCTTCCTGAACTTGTGGCTTATCCAGCTTTTTCTGTAATTCCTCTATTGTCATCATCAGACTTCCATTCTGTTTTGCCCATAACTCTCTTTCTTTTATCCATTCATTTTTTTCCTTTTCCCTCGTTGTCTGCCAATCACTTCTTTCTTTTTCCATATCCATGTGCAACTTGTTATATCCTCTCATTGATGTAGCAGCATGTATACTAGCCTGCTTCTCTAGTTCCTTGGCTTCTTTCAATTCTAGTTGTAATCTCTTAATCTCTTTGTGTAATTCTTCCTTTTCTTCCTCTGTCATCTGAGCTGTCTGACTTTCATCCTTTATCTGACCTTCCTCCAATAATAGCTTGTTGATTTCCTCATTTGCTTTAGTCAAAATCTGATAAGAAGTCTGCAAGGTTCTATATCTTCCTTCAATTTTTCTCAGCTCCATTTCCAGTTTATTATTCTGCTCTGTTAGTTTTACACTCTTCTCTTCTAGATATTGAACTCTATTTTGTTTCTGCACTTCTAACTCTTCCAAAGCAATTATTCTGTTTGTAAATTCCTCATTTTTCTCCTGCACCTTCCTCAGGTGTTCTGACATTTGTTCCTTCTCCCTTTTGTGCTCTTTAATGATCATACTACCTTTCTCAAATTCAGACTCTGCTACCATTCCTGAAATGATCATATTCCTGCTTGAAGGTCTGAACTGCTCAATGTTACTCATAATAATCTGACAAGCCGATCTTATATTCTTGGGTATTCTTTCCAATCCCCCTTCCATTTCTATTTGTTTAGCTTCTATTTGTTTGTCTTCTTCGCACTCATTCTCCTCTTCCTCTTCTTCTTCATATTCTATATCCTTGGCCTGGTGTTCTTCATTACTTGGATGAGTTTCCAGTGGTTCTTGATCTGCCATGTCTTCTTCATGTTCCAAAATTTGAGCACCCAGATTCTTCTGCTCTAAGACATCTGAAGTCAGCTTTATTACCTATACCTTTTTGTTCTCCATCACCTGTTGCTTATCTTCAGAGAGGTGTCCTTCCTTTATTCGTACCTCCTTTTCCTGGATTAGGGTTTCCTGAACTAGAGTAGATTCAATTTCCTCAACAGAGTTTACCTGACCTTTGCTTGTTTGCTCTTCCTGTCCTTCCTTTTCCTGGACTAGAATTGATTCAGTTTCCTCAAAAATTTGACCTGATCATTACTTTTTTGTTCTTTGTGTCCTTCTTCCTGCTCATCAATGTCCATGAGATCCATTGCTCCCTCTTGTTCTTGATCTTTGCTCCCCTCATGCTGGTTTTGAAAGACAATAGTTACGCAATATAACACAGGAGCAATAGCAGAGAAGATAACAGATATAGGAGAATCTCAACAATTTTCTACTAGCAGCAAGTACAAAGATGATGGCGTTGTCCACCCGTGCGCTCTCAAGGTAGAGCTTAAATGGTGATCTAGACAACTCTAGATAGGGAGATACAAGGTAGAGGTATGCTGGCTCAACTCGGTATCTTAGGAAGTGCAGAAGTCATGTATATATAGGATCATGGGTGGCCTGCCATGGACGGCTATACATGGGCGGTAGAGCATGGGCGGCCACCGCCCGCGTAATTGCCATACACGGCTTAGACTGGTTGAACCGACCTAACAAATATAAATGATTTCTGACTCCGACAGGGAATATTCCATGGAATATTCCCTTTACCGTCGCGCCGGGGGCGCTGCCCCCGGACCCCCACCAGGGGGCCCGCTGGCCCCCTGGGACCCCCCAGCCAGGGGGCCCGCTGGCCCCCTTGGACCCCCCAGCCGGGGCTGCTCACCGCTGCCCCGGACCCCACAATTGGGGACCCTGGTAACTCCCTTTCCTTATAATATCTTACATGGTCCAATATGACCTTCATCCAACATTCAAGTTGGGATTCCCATCAATTGGGTAATGCACGCTTGGCTTCTCCTCATAAAGGGGGCCTTACAAAATGTGCATACAATCATGAGGGGTAGACATTGATCATACTCTAACACCCCCCCTCAATGTTTACCGATGATAAATCAAGTAGGTCTCGGTCCTATGCCCATCTGTTGAAGATGCTTGTTGAGCTGCTCTCTTCCAAGTGCTTTAGTGAATATGTCAGCACAATTTGCCTCTGTTGGGCAATATTCTAGCTCCACAATTTCATCTTCAATTAGCTCACGAATGTAATGGTACTGTACTTCTATGTGCTTGGTGCGAGCATGAAATACTGGGTTCTTTGCAATAGCCATACAACTTTGATTATCACACTTGAGTACAATTGGCATATTTGATGGAAAGCCTATATCTGCAAGAATTCTCCTTAACCAGACTGCCTCACAAGAAGCAAAACAAGCTGCTTTGTACTCTGCTTCAGTGGAGGAGAGTGCGAGAGTTGGTTGCTTCCTACTTACCCAAGAAAATATTCCTGAACCAAGTGAGAAACAATATCCAGAAACTGATTTTCTAGAATCACAATCTCCAGCCCAATCTGAATCACAATATCCTTGGAGTGTATCACCTGTGGTATACAAAATACCAAAATCCAAGGTTCCTGCAATGTACCTTAGAATTCGCATTCCAGCATTCCAGTGACTCTCCTTAGGTTTGTTGGAAAACCTGCTTAACACTCCAACAGCATAGCAAATGTCTGGTCTAGTGTTGCACAGAAAAATAAGACTTCCAACGAGCTTCCTATACTTCTTAGCATCTACATCAGGCATGTTATCATCCATAGATAGCTTATGATTTACCTCCATAGGTGTGATAGTTGGTTTGCAGTCCATCATTCCAAATGCCTTGAGAATTTCTTTGGAATATTTTTGTTGTGAGATGAAAATGCCATCCTTCCTTTGCCATACTTCAATTCCCAGACAAAAATGGAGTAGACCTAAGTCTGTCATTTCAAACTCAGTTCCCAAGCTGATCCGAGTTTGATTGATGAGTTCCTGATGATCTCCTGTAATGATCAAATCATCTACATATACAATGACAACAACTAGCTTGCTATCCCTTTTCGTTACATACAAGTTAGCATCAGAAGTACTTCTTTCAAAACCCATATTTTTGAAAAAATGATCTATTCGTTGGTACCAAGCCCGTGGAGCTTGCTTAAGTCCATACAAAGCTTTCTTCAACCTGCAAACTTTATTTTCTGAATTGGGCACCTCAAATCCTGTTGGTTGAGATACATATACCTCCTCCTTGAGGTGACCATTCAAAAATGCAGATTTGACATCCATCTGGAAAATAGGCCAAGACTTTTGTGCAGCTACTGCAAGTACCGTCCGAATAGTTGTCATGCGTGCTGTTGGTGCAAAAGTTTCTTGAACATCAAATCCTTCAATCTGTGAAAAACCCTGTGCAACTAATCGTGCCTTATACTTTTCTAATGTTCCATCAGCTTTATACTTAGCTTTCCAAATCCATTTAGTACCTATTACCTTCTTCTTTGGCGGCAAGTCGACTAGATCCCATGTATCATTTTTGAGTATACTATCATACTCAGACTGCATTGCCGCTCTCCAATCTGGATCATCAAGGGCTTCTTCAATGGTGGTAGGTTCCTTTATCGAACCCATGATAACTGCCATAAGAGCCATGTTAACAATGTGTTCTGAGGCTCTCCTTTGCTCCTCTATTCTCTTTGATCTTCGTAATCCATCCGATGATGATTCTGGTACATCTACATGTGGATTGTGATCATCAAAGAGCTGTTGTGCCCACTTCGGTAGTGGCTTACGCTGTGCAACTACAACTGGTTGGCTTTTTATTGAGGAAATTTCTCCATTAGATGTTTCCTCCTCCTCAACTTTAACCTGTCTTTTGATAGGCACAAGGTGAGATATTTCTCCGCTTGATGAGATAGTAGATTTACCTTTATCTTCTACTAAGTGTGGTCGTTCATCAAACACCACATCTCGGCTGACAAAAATCTTCCTTGCCTCAGGATCCCATAACCTGTATGCTTTAGACTCTTCACTATATCCTAGGAAGACACACTTTTTGCTTTTTGAATCCAACTTTGATCTTGTTGAATCAGGAATATGTGCATAACAGAAACAACCAAAAATTCTGAAATGCAAAACTGAAGGCTTTTTACCAGAATATGCTTCTTGAGGAGTCATCCCCTTTAAAGCTTTTGTGTAGCTTCGATTGAGGATGTAGACTGCTGTATTGACTGCTTCTGCCCAGAATGAATCAGGCATGTCTTGAGCCTTCAACATACAACGAGCCATTTCAACTACTGTCCTGTTCCTGCGCTCAACAACGCCATTTTGTTGGGGTGTATGAGCTGTGGTAAGTTGCCTTTTCACACCATGCTCCTTACAGTAATTGTTGAATTCTGTTGACAAGAATTCACCTCCTCTATCTGTTCTAAATTTCTTCAGTTTCCTTCCTGATTCATTTTCTACATACTTATGCCACGTTTTAAATTTTTCAAAAGCATCAGCCTTCTCTCGAATGAAATAAACCCACATCTTTCTACTATAATCGTCGACTAACAGCAAGAAGTAGAAAGATCCTCCTAAAGCAGGTGTAGACATTTTACCGCAGAGATCAGCATGTACCAACTCTAGAGGAGCTTGAGATCGATTGCTGGTCTCTCTTGGAAATGCCTTTCGTTGTTGCTTGCCCATCATACAAGCTTCACAAGGTTCCTGCAACTCTGAAAATGCAGGCATATGAGCAACCATCCCTGTTCGTTGCATCTCCTTCAAAACTGCAAATCCGAGATGCCCAAATCGTCGGTGCCATAACCTGCTTACATCTTTATCTTCTGTAGCAGTTAAAGCACTTAACTCATACAAGTTATCCCGTCGTATGCCTTTACCTACAACATTACCTGATGAATCCATGATTTCCGCACCACTCTTATTGAAGTGAACTTCGAGTCCACGATCTGTTATTGCAGAAACTGACAACAAATTTCTTTTGAGTGTAGGTACATAGAGAACATCGGATAACTTTTTCTCAACACCTGGAGAAGTGATAAAAGAGATGGTTCCAGTTCCTTCAGCTGGACACTTGGAGTCATTTCCCACCACTACATTGATGGATTCCCGCAGAGGCACTAGGGAACTATACCAATCCTTTTTACTAGTCATATGGCGAGAAGCTCCACTATCTAAAATCCATGGCTCATCAACACGAGCTTGAGCAGATGAACATACCTCTTCAATAGCTACCCAAAGTTCCAGCTCTGTGTTGTTTGCAGACTCTTTGTTCTTCCATGATGATTTTACAGTCCCATTCCGTTCATCAGCTTGCTTCTTTCTGCAATCCTTGATGGCATGGCCTTTCTTTTCACAATAGAAGCAACTTCCTGTGAACTTTTTCTTCTTTGGCTTCTTCTTTGATCCCTCTGAAGAGCCTTTACCTTTTGCATTTGCTGAGAATGCAGCATCAGTTGTACTTTGCCGATTCTTCAGCCGCATCTCTTCTTCTAAAAGCATGGCACAAAACTCTTCAAATGTAAGAGGAGTTGGCCTTACCTGAGTGTTAAGGGCTGTTACTAATCCATCATACTTTGCTGGAAGAACACGTACAGATCTTCGAGCCAGCTCTTCTGGTGTTATAACAACACCAACTGCAGCCAATTGATCTTGAAGATGCTTTATCCGTTTGATAAAATCTTCAGCCTTTTCAGAATCAGAATGCTTTTCATTTGCCAACTGATTTTCTAAATTCTGTATCCTAGTGTGGTTCTTGGTCTCATATTGTCGAGCCAATATGCCCCAAGCCTCATGTGCTTTAGTAGTATGTTGAACTAAAGTAAGCACAGAATCACTTACACTAGTGACAATCGCACATAATGCATCAGCATTCCGCCTCTTCCAAGCTCGTAGAAGATCTGGATCTGGCTGAATCATCAATCTTGAATTTGCTGGATCTTCAACTGGTATAGGCTCTGGATCCAATCCCATCGGTCCCATGACAGTGTCAAGTAATTCATAGGAGTCCAAAATTGCAGAAATTTCGAACTTCCAGAGTGTATAATTGGTTCCATCCAGCTTCCCTTCAGTGAATGCAGGTGGACGAATTCGAATAGGTGCAGCATTAACATTAGCTGAAGCACCAAGACTACTATTCGACGATGAAGCCATCATGTAATCACTCGAATAATCTACTGATATTCTAGTCTGCTCGTAGGCTAAAATAATGATACTTCTCAAGCTATTCGAACCTTACAGCTCTGATACCATGAAAGACAATAGTTACGCAATATAACACAGGAGCAATAGCAGAGAAGATAACAGATATAGGAGAATCTCAACAATTTTCTACTAGCAGGAAGTACAAAGATGATGGCGTTGTCCACCCGTGCGCTCTCAAGGTAGAGCTTAAATGGTGATCTAGACAACTCTAGATAGGGAGATACAAGGTAGAGGTATGCTGGCTCAACTCGGTATCTTAGGAAGTGCAGAAGTCATGTATATATAGGATCATGGGTGGCCTGCCATGGACGGCTATACATGGGCGGTAGAGCGTGGGCGGCCACCGCCCGCGTAATTGCCATACACGGCTTAGACTGGTTGAACCGACCTAACAAATATAAATGATTTCTGACTCCGATAGGGAATATTCCATGGAATATTCCCTTTACCGTCGCGCCGGGGGCGCTGCCCCCGGACCCCCACCAGGGGGCCCGTTGGCCCCCTGGGACCCCCCAGCCAGGGGGCCCGCTGGCCCCCTTGGACCCCCCAGCCGGGGCTGCTCACCGCTGCCCCGGACCCCACAATTGGGGACCCTGGTAACTCCCTTTCCTTATAATATCTTACATGGTCCAATATGACCTTCATCCAACATTCAAGTTGGGATTCCCATCAATTGGGTAATGCACGCTTGGCTTCTCCTCATAAAGGGGGCCTTACAAAATGTGCATACAATCATGAGGGGTAGACATTGATCATACTCTAACAGGTTTGTCCTTCTATTTCCCTCACAGCCATTTTCCTTGGAGGACTCTTGATTCCTGACATAAGATTTCTAAAATATTGTGCCTCTGGAGCCAGTTTCAATTGATCTTCCATTCCTAGGACATGATAAATGATCTTGGTTAAAAACTGGGCTCCATTCATGAATTTTTTCTGTTCCCAGGGTTTTGCTGCTTCTTTCAGCTGTTCATGGATGTATGGTGTCACATCCATTACTCCAAAGGGCTTAGTCCTGTCCTTGTTGTTGAACATCAACAGTGTAACAGACTTATGTGGCATGGTATACCTTGGTAGCTTTGGGAAGCAAAAATATTGTAAGAACATCCTTGTGGCATATTCTTCATTCTCTCTTCCTTTGAAATCAGTGAATTTTGTGTACCCTGTATAAGTTTCCTTATTCTTCTTTACAAAGCTGGGTCAAGCTTGGTTCCCATAGGGTAGAATTGTAATGCTGCTCTGATATGTTCTGCTTTTATAGTGATACCCACCTCCTGATTATCCTTGTCCTTGTCTTCGCACCTGAAATAAGCATCATTCCCTTTTCCTATTTCCAACAGACTACTCATTACTTGTGCCACTCTTTCAAAATCAATGAAGAAGATGGGCTCTTCCAATAATTTGTGCAACCCTACTGCCTTCCATCTTTTCATATTGACAACAACTCTTTGAAATCTATAGAACTCCTGACACAGCATCGTATATTTATATCCTCCTACTCCCACTGTGAATATGTGCTGACCAATTATGCTTAAGGTCTCCTTGAGTTCCTTCACCACCTTCTCAGCTTCTGGAATTTCTAGCTCTTCATCTGACTCTAGGTCCACCTGTTCTTCCACAGCTTCACTGACTAGGAACCAATGACCTCTTGATAGAGTAACTGATTCTGCCTTGAAGTCATGAATTGATAACTCCTTGGCATTCACCATTCTGAGGAAAATAAAATACACAAAGAAAAACTCCACCCACATGAGTCACAAGAGATCAAAAACTAATATTTATTTTGAGATGTCATGACATAAAAATGAAAATAAATTTCAAATTAAATTCTGTTTTTTCAAAAAGACTCAATAAAAAGTGATCAGTACAGGTGTAGCAAGATGTCTAGTGCACTCCCTTTTCCCAACAACTCTTTTGGAGAAAAACAAAACATTTTTCAATGATAGAAAAAAAATTAATTAATAAAAAATAAATAGAACTCTACTACTCTTCTACCTAGATCTTGCTTTGTGCTATATAATTTTTGTAAAAAAGAAGGGAAAATAAACAATTTTTCTCAACTTTTCTTTCTCTCTTTTTTTTTTTTAATAATAGTTTTTTCTATTTCTTTTCTTCCCCTCCTAATTCTCTTTTTAGAAAAGAGAATCAGGTCAAATATTTTTGTCATAATTTTCAACATGTTATGATTTTCTAAATACAGATCAAATATGGATGATCTTTTTTCCATTGGAACAACTCTGATTTTTTGACCCAATACTTCCTGACTCTAATTGTCCTGGTTTCAGGCAAACAACCATTTCCTTCGGATAAGCATTTTGTAGGATTTTTTGGTCTCCATATCCATTTTGTCCTGGATTTCTGTTTTGATGAGCTGACTTCTTGTAGACTTTGATTCCATGTGCTTCTTGTTCAGATGTTTTGATTCTTTGGACAATGCCATGATTGCCACCTTCTTCCTATCTCTCCACCCTTTTTTGTTCTTCCAATCTTTTGCTGATTTTGATTACATGAAGCTTGATCATTAATCATTTGTATTGGTAATGTCTGTGTATCTTCAAATGCAAAAGTAAATCCTTCCAAGTGTATATCATGAACATCTGATTGAATTTCCTGTTCTTCATTACTCAATAAAAATATTAAAAACCTTTTGTCATTTATTTTTAATTTAAGCTTCATTTTTTCAAAATCCACAATCACTTTACCTTGTTGGAGCCATGGTTGGCCTAAAATCAATTTTTCAGACATTTGTACTGTTTTCCCGTCCAAAGTTTTGATAAGGGTTCTGCTTTTAGTTCTTTTTATGTTAAATTTACTTACCAAAGCTGAACTAATTAGATTCACTTGTGCTCCAGAATCTATCAAAACCCTTATTTTGTCATTTTGAAAATTCATTGTCATCACAGGCAAATGTTCTTTTAGTTTTAGAGGAGTTTCACACAAACAGACTTCCCTAAAATCTTGGGATTTTCTTATCCTTTCCTTTGCTTCCTGTTGAGCTTCTTTTCTAATGTCTTCCTCTTCTCTTTTCCTGTTTTGAGCTTGTTGCAACCTTCTCCATTCATCAACAGTTAGAGGACAATCATACCTCTTGACTCTACATCCACTTATCAAGTTTGGCATGATTTCTCCGTCTATGTTAGCTAGTTGAATGGCTCCACTGTTGCTTATCTGATGTATAATATATAGTCCATGTCCTTTTTTCTAGAATTTTTTCTGATGTTCTTTGACTGTGTATGCCAGGACTAGATTTCCTTCTTGTAGATCTTTTTCTTTTATGTGAACATCATGATAAGCTTTTTGCCTTTTCTTGTCCACATATATACTCATAATGGCTTGGAGTCTAGATGCTCCCAACTTTTCCAATTCTATTACTCTCTCTGATAGTTCATGTCCAGTCCAATTGTAGTGACTACCTACTTTTAATGTTGGAATAAGAAATTCCATAGGTAGAACTGCATTTTGTCCATATACTAGATTGAATGGTGTGTTTCCTATTGCAGTTTTATAAGCCACTCTATAAGCCCATAGGACATGATTAAGTTGTAAATCCCAATCATTCCTGTTTGTGTTTACTAATTTTGATAGTACAGTACAAAGTACTTTATTAGTACTTTCTGCTAACCCATTGGCTTGTGGGTGATATGGGGCTGACTTTCTATGACTGATCAGGAAATATTCAGTGATGTTTTCTATGATTTGGTTTACAAAATGGGTCCCCCTATCACTAACCAATTCAATTGGAAGTCCAAATCTGGTGATAATATTTTCATATAGGAATCTGGCAGTAGTATGAGCATCATTCCTTCTTGTGGCTTTGGCCTCAGCCCACTTTGTCAGGTAGTCTGTAGCCACTATGATGTATTCAGCATGGGATTGTTTTGCTGGAGGATGTATAGGTCCAATGAAGTCCAACCCCCATTTACTAAAGGCTCTGGCTGAAATTAATGGAACTAATGGCATATCATTTCACTTATTTGGTTGACTCACCCTCTGACAAACATCACACCTTTTTACATAGGTTCTTGAATCAGGAAATAGGGTTGGCCACCAAAAGCCAGAATATAAGATGAGTTTAGCAGTTCTGTCACTTGAGAAGTGTCCTCCTGCCACTCCAGAATGTGCCAGTTCCAACATTTCTAGATATTTATTCTCAGGAACACAAAGTCTTAAGTATCCATCCATTCCTCTCTTATACAACTGTTCTCCTATCAATTGATATTCTTCAGAGATTACTTGTAGATTTTTTGAATCTGTGCCAGCTATCACTTGTTTTCCTTTCTTCTTCCTTTTCAATTCCTCAATGATATTTTCACTCCAATCTGGACTTTTCTGGAACCAATATAGAGTTATGAATTCTGAATCTTGCAATATTTGGCAATTCCTGCAATTAGCAATGTATTTTCTTACATCTTGAATCTTATTAGGCCAATGTACCCCCATCCTATTGAGATTACTTAGGGTGACTACCCTAGAAGCATGAGTGCAAGGGTTCCAACAATGAGCTCTCCTCAGATATTCTTGTTGCTCTTCCTCAGGAGTACAATATTCCAATATGCTTGTGTGGTTGAGATGGTACAAATGCCCAGCTAGTAACATAAAGTTCCTGCTTTGTAATACTAAGTGTGCATTGTTTCCAACTGTTCTGCAAGGTCCCATGGTTAATAATGGTACTAAAGTCATGGCCCACTCAGGAACATTCTCTACCTTAAACAAATAAGTGTCTGGCAGATTTTCATCTAAAGGTGAACTGGGTTCTTTAGACTGAATTCGAGATAAATGATCTGCTCTCAAGTGTGTTTTCCCTTGTCTGACCACCACTTCAAACTCAAATTCCATTAACAAAAGAAACCATCTGACTATTCTACCAGTGTGACAAGGTTTTAATGTCTATACTTTTTTACAGCAAATACCATGCCCAATCCCTCTCTCTCAGTGGTTGTGTAATTTTTTTCTGCTATATTCAATTTCCTACTAGCATAAGCCACTGGAAAATCTAACTTGCTTCCTTCTATTGGTTGTGCTAACACACATCCTAAAGCATAATTTGAAGCATCCACATGGACATGAAAAATTTTATCCCATTGAGGTGTTTTCATAATTGGGGCTGTTACCAAACAAGTTTTTAAAGTTTCAAAGGCTTGGTCACACTCCTTGGTCCACTCAAACTTTGTAATTAGGGCATATAAGGGTTTGGCTATGTCAGCAAATTTGTGTACAAATTTCCTATAGTACCCACAATGTCCCATGAAAGTTTGAAGTTCCTTTACACTTGTTGGTCTTGGAAGCTCTATTATGGCCTTTATTTTCTTCTCATCAGTTGAAATTCCATTTTTAGAGACTATGTGACCTAACATTCTTCCTTGTCTCACAAAAAATACACACTTCTCTGGATTTAAACATACTCTGTATGTTCTACATTTCCTGAATATATTTTCTAAATCTTGCAGGTGATCCTGTCTTTTTAATGAAAAAGTACACAGATCATCCACATATATTTCCATTACATTTCTCAGGAACTCTTTGAAAATATGACACATCAACCTCTGAAAAGTTGTTGGAGCATTGGTTAACCCAAAGGGCATAACCCTAAAAGCATAAATTCCCCATTCTGTGGAAAAGGTAGTTTTATGTTGGTCTTCCAATGCTATAGGAACCTGGTTGTATCCTGAAAAACCATCTAAAAAACTATAAACCTCCTTCCCTGTAACTCTTTCTAGAAGATGATACGTTATAGGCAGTGGATAATTATCTCTTATAGTTGCTGCATTTACCTTTTTCAAGTTAATGCATACCCTAAGTTTCCCATTCTTCTTTGGTACCACAACTATAGGAGATATCCATTATGTATACTCTATTTCATAGATGAAATTGGCAGCTAATAGCTGTTGGAGTTAGACGTCTGCGGAAGCACGCGAGCAGCACAAGGAAGAAGAAGAAGCTTGGAGCACAACACACAAGACTGAATGTATTACTAGAGAATGTACAAAGATAAGTAGCCCATTAGGGCAATAGGCGTATATACAAGCCGGGGGAAAAAAACCTCCTAAAGAGGGAAAAAAGTGCCTCGGCGGTCCTAGAGTGTTCACACACATCACTACCTAAATATATCAACAAATCCCCCCTGGGAGTGATGCGGTGAACAAGGAGCTGGCACTCATGTATAAGGAAGTGCCGAGCTATGTGGAAATCACTCCACAAAAGGAAGTAAGCCCAAAGCTTTGCGGAAAGCTTCAAACTTCTCCCTAGGCAGAGCCTTCGTGAAAAGGTCTGCAATGTTCTCCTGCGTGGGCACATATGCCAAGCTGATCTCCCCAGCAGAAAACCTCTCCCTGACATAGTGATAATGCACCTCAATGTGCTTAGTGCGAGCATGGAACACAGGGTTCCTCGCAACTGCCAATGCACTCTGACTGTCAGTGAAGATGGTGGTGGCAGAAGACTGGCCAACACCTAAATCAGCCATAAGGCGTCTGAGCCACACACACTCAACAGTCGCTGTGAAAGCTGCCCTATACTCAGCCTCACAACTGGAAGTGGCCACAGTAGGCTGCTTCTTGCTCAACCAAGATATACATGAGCTACCAAGCATGAAGCAAAAACCACTGGTGGACACACGAGTGTCATAGCAACCAGCCCAATCTGAGTCAGAAAAAGCATGCAAATCTGGCGGTAGTGATCCCCCCTTGGGATAAAACAACCCAAGTAGCCGAGTACCACTCAAGTAGCGAAAGATGCGCTTAACTGCTTTCCAATGCGTGACTCCTGGGCAATGCATAAACCTGCTCATCTGTGAGACAGCAAACTGAATATCAAGCCGAGTAATGCATAAGTAAATCAAGCATCCAACAGCCTGCTGATAGAGAACAGCATCAAATGCATCTCCAGCATCATGAAGACTCATTGAGTGAATTGAGGTATATTTGGGCTTCATTTTGGATACATTAGGATAACATTAGAGCCTTAGGAGTGGGCAAAAGACCTAGAAACTAGGGAGAAAATCTCCTGAACCCAGAGAGTCTGTTTTGACCCCTAAGTGCCTGATTGGTCATAACTTCACCATACGAACTCCGATTGATGAGATTTTGGTCTCGTTGGAAAGCTTGTTGAGAATCCTACGTGGACCTTGACTGGTTTTTGTAAGAATCATACGTGGAGTTTTAGAACATGTATTTTTAAGTTGACCTTTAGGTGGAACTGCACACACTTAGGCCAAGACAGACAAAGCCTCAGATCTTCTGAAGCTAGTATCAATCACACTGCTAGGTCTTGGGCCCAGCAATTGAGTGATTACCCATACACTCCCCGATCAGAAACAAGTGATTCTGAGATGTCCTATAACATGGAGAGACTTGTAGGAAGTTCAGGGGTGGCTTATCTAGAAAAGCCAGAAGGACCTTACAAGACTCAATTGGAATACATCAGGACTAATCGTCTAGGTGCTCGCATCTACGAAGATGGCCTGAGAAGATCTGTGGTCCAGATTAAGAACCCCGATCAACCCCATGGACTAGAACACCCGGTAGTCAAGTTCAAGAATGGAGCATACCTAGATAAAGAGGGGACTATATATGTAGTCACCACTCTTCCTGATAAAACAGATGAGTTTGGAAATGTGATTGCGGAGACTGACATGGGTGATATAGAGCAAGGGAATTTAGAGAGAGAGCCAAGAACTCCCCGTGGTAAATCCATCTTGACCAGAATCATGACTCCAGAGTGGATTCCACAGGATAATAAAAGCATAGATTTGCTTTTAAACCGAGAAACGGATGAGGCTTTTTGGAGGTATAAAACTGCCCAGCCTCAAGAAGTAAGTGCTCTCACAATCTATGAGTTTAAAGACCCTGATAGCCCAGGCAAAGTAACCTACCTAGACAATACATCAGAGAGGATCTTCGTGGTCACCGAGCATGGCAGACATGCCTACACATGGAAGGGTGAATTTGTTTTTCCCCAACCACGGTCCAATATGTCCTACACTCACCAAGGAGCTGGCACCTCCCAAGCTCATGGAGCTCAAGGAGATAGAAGTAGAGATAAACCTGAAGTAAGCTTTGCCAACCCCCAGGGAAGAGAAAGAAGGAGAACAAGGACGGATAGAGAAGAAACCGAGAGATTTAGAGACCCAAGGAACCAAAGAAATGCTGATGATTTTTCTTTGCCAAGGCCGAGACAACACTGTTAGAAGATGTACTTTATGAAGCATTTTGGATGAAAAATAATTATAAAATGACAAAAACTTGTAAAAATATTTATGCAATTGATGTAAAAATAAGGAAGAGTCTTCCTTATGTAGAATAGAATTTTATGTAATTTTTCTAGAATTTTTGGAAACTCATAGATAGCATATTTTTAGAATAATAGAGGAAAGGACCAAAATTCAAGTGTGAAAAGGGACACTTGAAAATGTATATAAGACAATTTCCTCTATTATGAGGGGGTTGGTTGATCATTTGTTTACATGCTATCCAAGTGAATAGAGAGAGTTTCCTGCTGAAAATCGTGCTTTCTCCTCTTTGTGTGGTTTCATTGATTTGTTGAGTGTATTCTTTGTGTATCCATGGAGATTTGTGAGCTTCTATTGTGTAATTCTGTTGAATGTGTATGAAGAGAGCTGAATATTGATGTGTTGAGTGATAAATTGATGAAGAATGGTGCTGGAGATGAAAATCGTCTGTTTTCACAGAATCGCGATTGTCTCGTCTGTATGGTACAGGTAATATTTTTAAGTTTTGACTTCATAATTGTGTTCTGCTGAGAAAATAGCATGCAATAGACACCAATATTGTGGAAAATGGTGGAGATTTGCTCAAGATAATCCAAACCCTAGAAATTTCTCTTCATTTTCATCATTCCCAGAAATCCAGCCATTATTCTCTTATTAGGGGCTGTGGTCTCTTGAATACTTCCACGATTGACAAAATAAAGATGTCTTGTTAATTTTTTATGCTAAATGATTGGAGAGGACAACTCCAAAGATCAATAACAAACATTTTTTGGCGGCGTTGCCGGGGAGTATTTCAAAAGCTTCATTGAAGTTGGACCTTGCTGGATCTTCTATTGATGATGGTAATGAACACATGGAAAAGGTAACACTCTTTAATCAAGAAATGTGAACATGAAAAGGTAGATGTCTTTGTTTGTCTTTTGGGAAAAGAAAGCAATAGATCATCTTTTAGAAATTGGAAGTGCTAAAATTTTTGTAAATTGATAGTTGCTCATATCATTTTTTTTAAGTTAAAGTGCAGGTGTGTGAAAAATTTGAATCAAGAAAGCTGAAGATGAGGTAAGATGTGTCTATTCTTGCATTTTTAGAGTGCTTTTTGACCAAGTACTAGGCAAAATTGTTGATCTTGGGCAGACAACATGGTTGCATTAAGGAAAATTCAAGTAAAGTAGCTAGATGCAAGTAGAAAAGATTCATTTGTTAACCAAGTCAAAGCATTAATCTTGAGAAAAAAGTTGATTTGTATTTTGAAGAAAAAATGTTTGAGTTTATCTTTGCAAAAATTGATACTTGCATTTCATAGCACAATTTTTCCTTTTAGGAAGTTTTCTCATGAACTATTTTGATAGCCAAGGCATAAGAGAGTATAACCAATCAAGGAACACAGGATCAATAGATCACCAAACAAGAAACCCTAAGTGAAGTGTTTACCTTAATTTAGGGCAAAATACTAAAAAAATTCATTAAAAACAATCAAACAAATTTCTTTTCTTCTTAGGAAGTTGGACTGAAGCTTTGATTGATAAGAGTAATAGGGACCAAGTGAAAGAAAAGCAAAAATTTGTCAAAAAATTAGAAAATTGGAAAAACACGATTCTCTGCACAAGATCGCGATTCTCTGAGTAATGTTGTGATTTTGATGCAAAAGTACAGGAGTCTGTTGAATTGCAATTGGTAGAGGGTATTGAAGCGAAACAAGAGAAAAGAATACTCAAATTTGCACAAAATAAGAAGTACAGAAAAAACACGATTTTCTGCACAAAATTGTAATTTTCTATAAGAGAAATTTTCTGGAATTTTCAGCATATTTGGATTTTTTGGAGAAAGGTAATTGCAAGAGATTTCGTCAAGATTGAGTAAGTGAAGTTGGACAAAAGAAAGAGTGAAGAACAGTGGAAATCACACAAAATCGCGATTTTCTGGACACTATAAAATCTTGGAATTGCAAGAAAAACTCATTTGAGTGAGTATGAGAGAGAGTGAGAGCAAGCAAAAAGTCGCGATTTTCTACAGCCAAGTATTCTGGAGAAATTTTCAATCAAGCAAGCAAGATAGGGGGTCTCAATATTATTTTCTTGCATTTCTTTACATTCTAGTGATCATAAAAAGCAGAAAATAGAAGATATTAGAAAAAGCACGGAATCGCGATTTTAGAGTTCTGGAATTTTTGTAAAAAAAATGAAAAGTTTTTTGTAAACACTTTCATTGCATGTTAAAAAATAGACATGGTGATTCTATAGGTGAAATAAAACTTTAGAAATCTATATCTATTTGTTTTTCAAAAAATTGATCAGAATCGTGATTCTGTAGTCAAACACAAAATCGCCATTCTCTGATCAAAGGACAAAATCGCGATTCCCAGAACACGACTTTCATAAGAAAATCGTGTTATTTACAATTGTGAGCAATCACGATTGTCTGGGAACAAAATCGTGAAAAACACGATTTTGAGTAGAAAATCGTGGAAAACACGATTTTGAGCACAAAATCGTGAAAAACACGATTTTAAGCAGAAAATCGTGGAAAACACGATTTTGAGCACAAAATCGTGAAAAACACGATTTTGAGCAGAAAATCGTGGAAAACACGATTTGGAGCACAAAATCGTGAAAAACACGATTTTAAGCAGAGAATCGTGGAAAACACGATTTTAAGCAAAAAATCGTAGAAAACACGATTTTGAGTACAAAATCATAAAAAACACGATTTTAAACACAGAATCGTGAGAAACTCGATTTTGAACACAAAATCGTGAAAACCACGATTCTCAATAGAAAATCGTGAAAATAGGATTTTAGTCTGAAAATCGTGAAAAACACGATTTTGAGTAGAAAATCGTGAAAAACACGATTTTAAGCAGAAAATCGTGGAAAACACGATTTTGAGTATAGAATCGTGAAAAACACGATTTTGAGTATAGAATCGTGAAAAATACGATTTTAAGTAGAAATTCGTGGAAAATACGATTTTAAGCAAAAAATCGTGGAAAACACGATTTTGAGTACAGAATCGTGAAAAACACGATTCTGAATACAGAATCGTGAAAAACACGATTTTGAGTACAGAATTGTAAAAAACACGATTTTAAACACAGAATCGTGAGAAACTCGATTTTGAAGACAAAATCGTAAAAAACACGATTCTCAATAGAAAATCGTGAAAAACAGGATTTTAGTTTGAAAATCGTGAAAAACACGATTTTGAGTAGAAAATCGTGGAAAACACGATTTTTTGAGTAGAAAATCGTGACAAACACGATTTTGAGTAGAAAACCGTGAAAAAACACGATTTTGAGGAGAAAATCGTGAAAAACACGATTCTGAACATTGAATTGGGAAAAATTTTTGAATGATCCTTAGATCTGGGAACAAATTAAACACATATACTAGGCAAGACTTAGGAAGGAAGGAAATAGAGCCAGTGGAAGGGCAAGTGCAAAAAAGAAATCTAGGGCAAGAAAACATGGAAAATTTAAACGAAACAAATGAGCCCATTGAAACTGGGGATTATAGAAATATCCTCAAATACATGTATACAAATAGGTTTGGAACCTATGTATATCAGGATGGAATGCATAAGTTTCTCATTAGATTGAGAAACTTAGAAGTTCCTCTGAACATAACACCAGTAGCTCAATTCAAAGATGGTAGGTATGAGGATAGGCAAGGATGTGTATACATCTTCTCCCAAGACCCAGAAAATTCAAATGACTTAGGGCAATGTGCTGACAAAGGACCTTGGGAACATAATATAGGATAATCAGATCTACCAAGACCACATGAAAACTACACTAGTACTGAGCAACAACAAGGGAGGAGAACACATGCTTCCCCAAATCCTTTTGAAAAAGAACCAGAAGGATTTAATGAATTTTCACTAAGAAGAAGACATCATTGGCAACCTCAGGGTAGAATGCTTAGACCATATCAAGTAGCCAAATGCATGAAAAATCAATATGAAGGGTATTCTGATCCTCATGCTCATGTTGCAGAGTTTAGGCAATTAATTAGAGCTGAGGAGGCGGAAGATTATAAAGTCCAATTTGAAGCATTTGGTCTAACCCTAACAGGACCTGCATTATCTTGGTTCATCCCTTTGAGAAAGGAAATGTACCTAGATATTGAATCCTTCCTAGAAGCCTTCATTGGGGAATTCTCAAAGACTGGAATAAAACATAGCACAGCCACTTTGATACACATTTTTAAACAACAAAAAGATGAAAATGTCAGAGAGGCAGTCAGGAGATTTAAGCAATACATTGACAGATGTCCTAAAGAAGAAGTACCTTCCATGGCAAGACAAGTATCCCTATTCATAGAAGGATTAAGAAGTGCTCAATTAAGGACCCTAGTGTACTATAGGAGATGCCCTGATCTAGGAGCTTGTGTAAAAGAAGCAATAGATTTGGAAGATAACAGAGGCCAAGATCTGTTAGCATTTGATCAACCCAAATCAAATGAAGATAAAATCCCACCAGCAGAAGAATTGGCTCAGGCCATTGCTAAAGCCCTAGAGGTAAGCACTAAAACCAATTTAATAAACTCCAGGATAAACACAAATAAAAAATGCTACAATTGTGGAGAAAGTCATTTGGTACAACAATGCCCATATCAAAATCCTCCACATTTGCAAGATAGAAAAATACTCAAATATTGTACACTAGAGAGGAAATGGACAAATCATACCAGGGAGGAATGCTTCTATAATAAACAACCCATAAAGGAGAGAGATTATGGGAGCCAAAGAGAATCAGGGTATATTGAGCAACCAAGACCTGTGCTTGGGCAACAACCTCCTATACCAACAAATGTGGTACCAATCAAATACACACCAATAGAGGAGGGAAACTTAAGAACAAAGTCACCATAGAAGGAGGATTATCAATGGAATGAAGGATATCAAGAAGAATGGGAAGGTTATGAATTAAGAGAACCAGAATTACAAGCCCTAGACTTGGGAAATGGAAGAATTGAGATGGACACTGCCACTTTCATGTATATAACCAATAATTATATGTCCAATAAAAAACCTCAATTCAAAGGGGGACCAAAGATAACTTGTTATAGGTGTGGGGGAGAACATTTCATGAGAGACTGTCCACAACCTCCTACATTAAGAATAGAAGGAGTTTATTGCAAGGATTGTGGCAGCGAGCATTTGATAAAGGATTGCCCAAAAAATCCTCAAAAACTACAAAACACACCTAATAACATACCACTAAAAGCAGTCAATATCATGGAACAAGAAGAATTGAGTGACATTGACCAAGTGAATGTAAATGTTATAACAAGGTCACAAACAAAACAACAAGGAACAACTAAGGAACAAAATGAAGGTTCAATCTCAAAGGTGACGAAAAATAGACAAAAAGGGAAATGGGAAAGGAAACAAAGAATGGGTAAAAAATTGGAAGAAGAAAAAAGGGAACAATGAAACAGTACTTCTCCTCAGAAGACACAAACCCAGTTGGAGATAGGAAATTCACAAAGTCTAGACACTCTAATAAAAGCATACAAGGGAAGAATTCAGGAGGGACCAAGCCCTACTGATCATACAATGGCTTATCCTATGCCAGACTTAGAACATGAAAGGATGCAGAAGTGTAAACAAATCATACGGGAAGTGCAACTCAAAATGGGGGAAGTAGACAATTCTCAAAAAATAGTTGAGGAATCTGAGACAACAAAAACAAGAGGAAATAGTATCAAGGAGGAAAACCCACAAGTAACATTCCAGGTGAATATAGATAAACAATGCACAATTCTATATCATACCACATGGGAAGATTTAATGAAGCAAAATCCTCACTTACAAAACCAAATGAAAAAATGGGAAACAACACCAGAAAATCTTCACCCACAACTACAGGAAATGGAGGAGTTGTGGTATATTCACATTGATAAGATAGGAGGATATTGTGAAGGAGAAGAGGGAAACTCAACCTTAAAAATACAATTTGGTAAAAACCAGGGCAAAGCTATTTTGGATAGTGGATCAAGAGTGGCCATCATGACTAAACAAACTTGGGAAAAATGGGGAAATAATGAATTATTACCCACCAAAATGAGATTGCAACTTGCAGATGGACACATAGAAAAACCCCCAGGAATATGGGAAAAGTGATTGTGGACATATGTGGAATAGAGATAGAACATACCTTTGCTATAGTGGAATTCCCACAATCCACTTCATATGAAATTATCCTAGGAAGACCATTTATGAGGCAAATGCAAATTGTGCAAGATTGGGGTAATGATTGCTTATACCTTCAGAGCAAAGGAAGAATAACCAAAGTAAATCTAAGAAATGGGCACTACTGTGACATATCTCCTCAAGAATGGTATAAAATACATCAAAATCAAGAGTTGAGTGAGGAATTAGAAATGGAAGACCAGGATGAAACTGAATCAGCAATATGGAAGTGCAATATGATAAGAAATCTTACCAATAGGAAAAGGAGATTGAGAAGAGAAGATTGTGTGGAAGGAAGGAAGTTACAAGATGAGAACTATGTACCACAACAATTCAAAGATGAGGAATTTGAGCCCTATGGGTGGAATCAAATTTTGGCTACCATGGATCTAGCCAGTGATGAATATGTAGGAGTGGAATTTCAGAATGAAGAAGGATATGATGTCTTTCACATTGGAATACAAATGATAAAGGTATCCGGAACAGAAGAGGATAAAGAAGAAGAAATGATATTAGAAAAAGGGAAGACATAATTTTTGGAAGAAGTAAAAGCTGAAGATGCTATTAAAGATAAAATCTCAGGCAAGTATAAGAAAAGCAAACACAAGGAAATAAAAGAAAATCAGGAGGATAAGAAGAAGACAAGGGAAACAAACAAAGATCAACAGTTTGATGTACCAGCAAATTTCAAGACTTATGAAGTAGAAAACAGACTACTTCTCAAGAGAAAACCAAAGAGGGAAAAGAAGAAAGGGGAGTCTTATGATAATGAGGAACAAACTAAGAAGATGATGATCACTCAAGAAGAGGGAGAAGAAAGACATATTGTAGTGGGTGATGACATGACATCTCAAGAAGAGGAGGCACTAAGAAACTTGGCAAGAAACTATAGGGATGTGTTTGCTTATAGCTATAAGGATTTGAAAGGTATTGATCCTAAAATCTATGAGCATAAGATTCCTATTACACCTGAGGCAAAACCTAGCAAACAGAGACATTACACATTTAATGATAAATACTCTGCTAAAATAAAGGAAGAAATTGACAAGCTATTGTTGATATATTTAGGTAGTGATGTGTGTGAACACTCTAGGACCGCCGGGGCACTTTTTTCCCTCTTTAGGAGGTTTTTTTCCCCCGGCTTGTATATACGCCTATTGCCCTAATGGGCTACTTATCTTTGTACATTCTCTAGTAATACATTCAGTCTTGTGTGTTGTGCTCCAAGCTTCTTCTTCTTCCTTGTGCTGTTCGCGTGCTTCCGCAGACGTCTAACTCCAACAATTGGTATCAGAGCAGGTCGTTGCTTCTTCTAGGGCGCCGTCGACACTCCTCCGTTTGCAGTCTCAGATTCGCACAAAATTTGGTGAGCATACTCAGGGTGTTTCTGAGATCAAAACAGCTTCGCTATGTGGTGCCGAAATCGCGATCTGAGCTCGTTTCGACCTCCGAACGCACTATCGTAGTGCTTGTGCAGGCTATTTTGCCCTTTTGTGCCAAAGGTATATACTAGTTTCTGTTCGCCAGTTTAAGCGTCTCGAAGTCTGCTACAGGTCTAGCAGAACTCGTCTGGGCAGTTCTGTTCAACTTTTTGAGATACAGTCAATTTTCTGCATCAAGGTATTTTAGTCACCGGCCATGGCTGAAAGCAATGATGTATTCCGTATGTTGGCTGTTGAGGATAAGTTGGATGGTACCAACTACCCATTATGGGCTTATATGATGCGACATGTACTGGTTGCAAAAGGATTGTGGAACATTGTGCAGGGTGTTGAAAGACGTCCTGTTACACCTGTAACGACAGGTACTGCAAATACAGGTGTTGGAGCTGATGAAGATGGTGTCGAAGATGATATTCCGCAGATTCCTATTCGTGCTGCTGTTTCTGTTGCACCTACTACAGAGCAGATTTGTTGGGATGGCAGAGATGCCCAGGCACATGCATTGATAGCTTTGTCTGTCAAACATGCCATTATTCCTCACATTCGCTCTTGTAGAACAGCAAAGGATGCTTGGGATACACTTAGCACTTTGTACCAGGCTAGGAATGAGGCTCGTGTTGCTTACCTCCGAAAACAGTTGGAGAGTGAGCACATGAATGAAGGTGATTCGATGGATAGTTTTCTTACAAAGATCAAAGACCTGAAGGAACAATTGATTTCTGCTGATGAGGTTATACCAGATAGCTCACTTGTGCAGACCGTTCTGAATGGCCTTCCTGATTCATATCAGAGTTTTGCCTCTACTCTTCGATTGATGATGAAAGGCAATCCGAATGCCTTGTCATTTGAGGAATTAGTCTCTGTTCTGTTGCAGGAAGATCAGTCCAGGCAGAACAGGTCCATTATGCGTGTTGCAGATCAAGCTTTCCTGGCTAGTCAGAAGGGCAAAGGAAAATGGAGCTCTTCTACTAGTAAGCAGAAATCTGCAAATGCTGCACAATCAAAGAACCAGGATAAAGATGAGAAGAAATCAGAAAAGCAGAAATTGTTCTGCAAGTACTGTAAAGGAAATGATCATATTATAAAGAACTGTCCAAAACTGGCTGCTAAAGAGGCAAAGAAGAAAGAGGCTGGAATGGTTGTTGCAGAGGCCTCTACACCAAAAACAGAGTCTGCAAATCTTGTGCAGGAAGAAGAATGGGCGTTTACTACTGTCTGCAATTTTGACCCATCTTCTCATGATCAGTGCATGTCTGCAGTAGACTCAGATGTTTGGTACTTTGACAGTGGGGCGACCAAACATATTACCTCGCAGCGCAGTTTCTTCTCTTCACTCGAGCCTGCCCCTACAGGGAATACTGTCACATGCGCCAATAACTCCTCTTATCCTGTTATGGGAGTTGGTAAGATCATTCTGACTACTGCTGATGGTAGTTCTTTCACTTTGTCAGATGCTTTATTTGTGCCAGGGATCAAAAAGAACCTGTTATCAATTTCTGCATTAGCCAAGATTGGCTTGGTTGTGAAATTCGTTGATGACAGGTGTACAGTCCATGATCTCTCAAATGGCGATGTGATTATTGCTTCTGGCATTTTATGTCGTGGGCTGTATAAGCTCATAGACTATGAAAAATCTGTGGATGATTCGGCATGTGCAGTTCATGATTCTCAGGCTATGTCAGATGCAAAGCTTTGGCATGCACGCTTTGGTCATCTGAATTTTGCTAGTTTGTTACGCCTGCAGAAATCTGAAATGGTGTCCTCTTTGCCCAAACTTGAGGCACCTGGAAAACATGTTTGTGAAGGCTGTATTTTGGGCAAAATGCAGCGTTCTTCCTTTCCAAAAGATGGTTCAGTTCGGGCTATGCAGAAATTGCAGCTTGTACATAGTGATGTCTGTGGTCCTATGCAGACACCCTCTTTTGGAAATTACCTTTACTTCGTGACTTTCATTGATGATTTTTCCAGGCATGCATGGGTATATCCACTCAAAGCAAAGTCCGAAGTGTTCATGTGCTTCAAACAGTTTTTGGTTTTGGCTGAAAATCTGTCAGCATGTAAAATAGGCACCCTCCGTTCTGATCGAGGGGGGGAATATATGTCTTCAGATTTTAATGCATTTCTGGCTGAACGTGGGATAAAACACCAGTGTACAGTGCCGTATACACCTCAACAGAATGGAGTTGCTGAACGAAAGAACAGGTCACTCATGGAGATGGCGAGGTGCATGGTCAAAAGTCAGGCTTTACCACATAGTTTCTGGCTTGAGGCTCTCATGTGTGCAGCATATGTACTGAACAGGTGTCCCACGAAAGCGTTGCACTCTATCACTCCATATGAGGCTTGGCATGACCGCAAGCCATCTGTTGCTCATCTGCGTGTTTTTGGTTGTTTGGCATATGCATTAGTGCCTGAACAACATCGCAGAAAATTGGATGATAAGGCAGTAAAATGTATTTTTGTTGGGTACAGTTCTGAAAGTAAAGGCTATCGTCTGTATCATCCACAGACTAAACGCATTCTGGTTAGCCGTGATGTTGTCTTTGTGGAAGATGCTATTCAGCCATTGCTTTCATGTACTAAGGAGACATCTGTTAGCTCCAAAGACATGTATGATACTTTGATGCCTCTTTTTACAGGTGGATAGGCTAGCGCTGGTCCTAATGAGGCAACTTCTCAGCCTTTACAGGTTTCATATGATGATGCAGATCATTCCATTTCTGATGCAGATTTACATGATGCACTTGTTGATGAGAGAGTTGATATTGAACAGGCAAAAACTATGCCAAAATGGCTGGTGCAGACTTTGTGTGACAGCAAATTAGATGCACCTTTGTCATATCGTACTCGTTCAGGCTCTCATAGTACCTCCTTTGCATCAGATTGCTATGCTATGGCTGCATCTAGTCTCTGTGATGAGAATGAGCCTGTTTCTTTTGATGAAGCACAAAATTCAGAAAATTGGATGGCTGCTATGCAATCTGAATATGATGCTATAATGAAGAATGGTACATGGTCTTTATGTGACTTGCCTCCTGGCAAGAAGGCCATTGGCACTAAGTGGGTATACAAGCTGAAGCGTAAACCTGATGGTACAGTTGACAGGTATAAGGCTAGGCTTGTTGCAAAGGGTTATGCGCAGGAAAGAGGCATTGATTTTGATGAGACCTTTGCACCTACATGCCGTATGACTACTGTTCGGAGCATTTGTGCACTTGCAGCCCATCATGGTTGGAATGTACATCAGTTGGACATTAAAACAGCATTTCTGAATGGTGACTTGCATGAAGAAGTGTATGTTTTTCAGCCCCGTGGCTTTGTGCAGAAAGGGCATGAAAACCAGGTGTGCAGGTTAAAGAAGGCGTTATATGGTTTAAAGCAAGCACCACGTGCTTGGTATGAGAACATACATGCCTATCTGATTGCACATGGTTTTGAGAACAGTCCAACTGAAAGCACCTTATATGTTAAGCGTGCTAATGATGTGCTTTTGATCATTGTTGTCTATGTAGACGACATGCTGCTCACTGGTCCTCTTGAGAAGCATATTGCTGATTTCAAGGCTGATTTGCATGCCTCATTTGAGATGTCTGATTTGGGGCATTTGCATCACTATTTGGGCATTCAGTTTATGCAAGTTGATGGTGGAATGGCTTTGTGTCAAACGAAATATATTGACACATTATTGCAGCGTTTTGGCCTTGAAGACTGTAAGCCTATTGCCACTCCTATGGAGACAGGTTTACGATTAAATTCACTCTAAAATTTCATGCGTTAAGCCCATGTATCGTGATAGGTCGGGTTGAAGTGTCGCGATAGGTCGGGGTGTCGCGATAGGTCGGGGTGTCGCGATAAGTCGGGGTGTCGCGATAGGTCGGGGTGTCGCGATAAGTCGGCGTGTCGCGATAGGTCGAGGTGTCGCGATAGGGCGGGGTGTCGCGATAGGTCGGGGTGTCGCGATAAGTCGGGGTGTCGCGATAGGTGGGGTCGGTGTGTCGTGATACTTCGAGGTGTCGCGATAGGTCGGGAGTGTCACGATACTTTGGTGTGTTGCGATACTTCGAGGTATCGCGATAGGTCGGTTTATGGTGAATTTTGCTGTTCTGTCTAGTGATCCTAGGAGCTCTAGGCCTGCGCAATGTCGTGGTGCACTCAGAATCGTGATCGGGTGAAGTTTTCGGAGTGTCGCGATAGCTCAAGCTCGACGCCTCGGGGCTTGCGCAGACAAAAACCCATACCTGCTGAGCTTGCTAGAGATGATGAAGGAGCTGAAACCTGCAAGAAACATACAAAAAACACACAAACAAGGACACACACTCGCTCTCTCTCAAACTCGCACAAAGCAAATGAGGGAAATGATTTGGAAGTGGGAATATAAGGTGGTGAAGAAGATGAAGATGGAGGTGAAGATGGAGATGAAGATGGAGATGGAGATGGAAAAAAAATCAGAAATTTACCTACTACTTACCATTCCAACGCGTCCTCTCTACGTCTTACCATCACACGCTCATCCTCAAAGCTCAGTCCCCGGCAACGGCGCCAAAATTTGGTGTCACTCTAGCACAATGGTGAGTACCAATGTGAGAAGATTCACCTCATAATTGTCAATCCGTGGAGACGTGAGGACTAGTATGAAGACTATGAGCAAGTGAAGGCACAAGTGTGTGAGTGAGAAGCACACAAGCATGCACACACATACACACACGCGTGCACACAAGGCAAGAACAAGGAGAGGAATAATGGAGTTCTTTGCATTAGTCAAAAAGTCTCTTACATAAGCTCAATTCACCAACAATCTACCCCAAAAATGAGCTTTCTAGCTCTTTTTATAGTTTTCTCACTAGCTTTGGCCTTGTCCAGACCTAGTGTCCGGCCTAGTTAAAAATTAGGTTCTAGAGCCTATTTGAGGGCTCAAATGGAGTCTAAAAACTATGAAAATTGGTATGTAGCTAATTCTAAGGCTCCCCAAGCTCGAGGACTCCTCGGCTTGCACAAAATGGAGCTACAAAAAGATGAATCGGTATTTACAATGGTTGTTAGTGATGAGAATCACTTTTAAAATGATGTAATGATTGGAAAAAAATGATGGGTTGCCTCAGTGCTAGATCTGCATGTATGCTCGTACTTGCTTCATCTGCCAACACTCTCCATATGATGCCAACAGCTTGCTTGTGGGCTCAAATAGCCACACACAGACCACACTATGCACAACATGGTTCATTCACTCGAACAGCTGATACCCACTCTTATTCGACACGCACAAACACATATTCACTCATGAGCACGAGCAGAATCACTTGTAAATGGGTCCCTAAAAAGCCTCATTTCCAAGTAGACACTCTCATAAAGCCCTCTAGAGTCTCCACAAAACCAAAACCGAAAGCCATCCACTGCGTTTGCCAACCCAAAGCTTGTAATAAACCCCTCAACCCCCACTTGTAAATTCAGCTCCACCTACTAATTGCATCATCCTCACACTGCATCTTTCCATTTAGCTCATAGGATTATTCATTCACTAACTACACACACAATCATCGAGCACCAATTGACTCACTAACTTGTCACGATGCCTCATGTTGATGTTGTAACTGGGACAAAAATTGTTCTATCTTGTCCATTACAATGTTAACACATATTCTCACAGAACCAGCAAACAAGAAGTAACATGGCAGAAACAGTAGGAACCAGTTCCCAGGCGGGATCCAGCGCCCAAATAGTGGATATTGAAACTCTCCTCCTCAAACCACAACTCACTGAGAGGCCTCACGAACTTAGGGCGGTGCATGTCCTTCCAATTCAAAACCCTCCGTAGGGGCACACATCACAAGTCGGCAAACATGCACACTGGTTCAGCGATGTCATAGCTCCATTGGGTGAGGGCACCTACTTTTGTGAAGCAAAAATTGAATTTAATACCAAAAGGGGAAGATACCATTTCTTTAACCGTGAATTCAAGAAATATCAAGATGCAGAAGTAATGAGATCTGTATGGACAAAGGCGGGCTTGGACAACTATTTTAGAGCACTCTTACCTAAGCCTGATTTTATGCGCTGCTCCTACCTAATCAGCATGATCACCCCTAGTAGAGCCAAAGGAGGAGATAGTACATTTGTACTCCCCTCTCTAACACCAGGCCATGAATTGAAAAGATTTAAACTTACACTCAATTTTTAAGTATATCCTGTAACTCATTGGATCGTTGCCCGTGAGAGGGCGGTGTTCGGATCAATCCTGAGTAGCGCCAGATTGTTCGTCTGGTTGAGTGTCTGAGTGTTGTTGTAGTGTGTCTTGTCTAAGATCTGAGTACTCTGTTGTACTCTGTGTTGTCATATATCAATCTCGGTTACACTGTGAATCTAGTTCCATTCAGTAAGTCGTTGGATCGTTGTCTCAAAGGGTTACTGTGGATCGTTGTGACGAATTGTTCTGTTAAGATGTACGACGTAGTGCTCTTCTCCTTGTTGAACTGCTAAGTACTGATAAGTCTGTGTGAATGTAGTAATCTTTCCCTAAGAACGTTGTGTTGTTCTGGATCTGCACTTGTACGGTGAGAATTTCCTATAGTTAAGGGTAATTCCAGTGTGTGTTAGTCTTCAGAACTGTAAGTTGAAACCGTAGGGACCTTTTGTGATCCGGTTGCTTGACTGTGAGCGCTGTCTTGGTGAAGGTTGGACTATTGTACTGTTACAGTAGCATATTATTCTGAAGTAATTCGGTACCAAGGTACAGATAAGTCTGGTACAGTCTAGTTGTTACTGGTAGCTGAGCTAAGACTGTGACGACACTGTCGAAGGACAGTAGATTCAGATAGAACTGTCAATAGCATTTTATTGTTGAAACTGAATCAGTTATTTTGGGAACTAAGTACAGAGCCTCTGTCTAACAGACCCCTACCACTCCCAAGAACCCACGTTAACACTTGGCGCCGTTTGTGGGAAGGTGGCATCAAGATTGCCGTTTATCTGTCGAAAGTGTTATCAAGATTGCCATTTAACTGTGGGAAGTAATAGTACGCGATTAGTACAAAAGATGATACATGCCGGTTACTCGATCCGGTGAAACATATCCAAAGAACAGCCTGCCCGGGGTACTTAATTTGTTAAAAACGACTCCAGCAGGTAGAAGTACAACTAGGTCTAACCCAGTTGTCAAGAAAGTCAAGAATGTTAGTAATGATTCCGGTCATATTCCGGTGGAACGTGTGACGCCTCTAGTAAATTTCGGTACTATTTCGGCACGGTCTGTCGAAGATATAGTAACTCCAGAATCTACCAGGACGCAGTCTGAAGTTAGTTTAACAATCTTGCATAAGGATTCAAATTTGTTTACGAATAGAAACACTTTAGCCAAAGAAATCAGCAGGCGAAAAAACACCTTGTTTTGACAAAATCTCGACACATTTCGGTGATATTTCGATAACAAAATTGTAGTTTTTCGGCGACGGTTTACCATTTCTTGGTGAATCTTCAGCCCAGTCACTGCTATTGGGAGTAAGCTTCCCTACATTTGACATCAAAAAGGAAGGTAGCCTGTTCGTAACCGAGATTCGAAGCATACTGAACAAGATTATTGAACTGGAAAGTGCACAGTCCGACAATACAGATTCCGATAGTTCAGATATTCAGCCCGGAGATACAGAAGATAGTCACAATACACTCGCCATGAACGGGCAACAACAACAACAGCAGCAACAACAAGTATGCCCACCAAGGCCGACTCCGACAGGAGTAACGTACACCAAATTTGGTGGATTCCCAAGAGCTGACCCAGATGCTCACGTACGCACATTCGAGATAAGCTACGCAGTTCTCAACCATCCACCTGATCCGACGTATAAGGCTATTGTTTTTCAATCGACATTGGTCAACGAAGCAGCTAGATTGGCTTACAGAATATGATATTAACCATTTCGGCACTTATGAAGCAGTGAGGAATGCATTTCTACAAAGATTTAGGCTAAAGAAGAATCCAGCCGAAATTTTTGATTACCTGCAAAACAATAGACAGAAGATAAATCAAATTGTACAGGATTACGCTACTCTATTCAGGACGCATCTAAGGCAGTTACCACCAGCACACGCCAACCTACCGGACGACGTTATTACTCAATGGAGCTATGACGCTCCACTGAGTAATGACGTTATTACTCAGTGGAGCTATGTGTAGGAGCTATGACACTCGATGCAGTGATTGCCATGGCTTTACAATTGGAAAATAAGGTTGGAGGATTTACAGAAGATCTGGAGTGGTTAAAAACAAACAGAAACGTCGCCGAAGATATGACCAGACAAGTATACTGCATCACCTGCAAGAATTCAAGCCATACTAGTGCCAGTTGTGCACTTAATCAGTTATTATGTGCTATCTGCAACACTACCAGACACACCACCAAAAACTGCGCATACAACACCAAAGTGCAGGGAACCGCAACTGTCAATGCTATTATACAGGAACCGGGACAACTAGCCAATCATTATGTACCTCCGCAAATGAGGAACAATCAGCAACAAGGATATCGAAATTACAGAGGACAGAGAAACAACAACTACAACGCAAACCGCTAGCAGGCCGGACCAGCATCGAAAAATCCCAATCTGCCACCATCGCGCTGTCATTTCTATGGTGAATTTGGTCACATTAGAAGATTCTGTAAGGATGCAGCTGAATATGATCAGAGGAAGAAGGAACGACAAAATCCAATGGCTAATATGGTACAAATCACACCAATAGAAACGCAAGCTGTAGTAATTCAGACCCGCTCCAGTAAACAACTACAGCCTGCAGCAGAATTATTTGAACCAGGTATACGCGAACAACAAAGGATGTATGATAAAGCTAGTCAATGGACCACCACAGAACCTCCAGTCTTCCCAGATCCTATTCCGGTAACCCAGACTCCGTTAACCGAAGAAGTAACACAACAACAGGATTCCAGTTCAGCAGCAGGCACATCATCAGCAGCAGGCACATCATCTTCAGCAGGCGCATCATCTTCAAAATCTGAGGAAACAATCCAAACACAAAAGGCCTGGGAAATTTTATCTAAAGCATCCATCACTCTTCCTTTGGGCCAATTACTTGCACTAGTACCGGGAGTTCGACAGCAATTTCAACAACAGTTCAGTCCTGTGCCTCCTTGCATTCCTGCGACAGCAACCGTGCAACCGGAACCTGATTCTATGGTCGATCATTCAGTTCCTTTGATAACGGTATGGTATAAGAATCATAAAATCACACAGGTACTAATTAATGGAGGATCTGCAGTCAACATTGCTACTGCTGCACTATGTAAAAAGTTAGGGTGGACCGAAATCGAACCAGTTCAGTTTTTTGTCAGAATGGCCAACCAATCAAGACTCCATCCCATAGGACTTGTACGAAATGTACCAATCACTTTACAAGGTACAACATTTAAAATGACCTTTGTCATACTAGATTTACCGGAATCCACTCTTGATTACAATCTCCTTTTCGACCGACCTTGGCTGAAGCACGCTAAGGTGATACAGGATTGGTTTGCACAAGAGCTCACCTTCAAGGATAAAAATCGTAAATACGTTGTAAAATTAGATGCTATACAACCTTGCGAGTTGCATGCTAGACCGTATTTGGCGGAACCAGTCCATATGCTAGATGGATTGTCAGATGATGAAGAAGAAGAGTTTCTGAAAAATAACATTGACTTGATTTCCCTAGGAACTGTTGATCTACAAACTGTTGTAGATAACTGGAATCCTACAGTTTGTATGGTGATGACTACAACAGAAACAGATATGAAAGAAGATAAGGTTGTGAAGAGATGGATAGGTATGTGCTTGAAGATGAAGAGGTGTTGCAAAATCCTTGATCTACACCAGCCAAATGAACTCGAGGAGTATACGGTGGGCCCTTTTAGCTTGCCAATGGATGTATTAGACACCCTATGTACCTTGGAAGATCACTCTCAAAAAGATAGATCAAAACAGATAAGTTGGAGTTAGCTCAGAGGTGAAAACTTGCTATTCTTGGTTCATACACCTGTCCAGTGTTTTACATAATTCTCTGAGCACAGCAGCAATTAGCTTAATTCCTCTTGGGGAATCTAGGTAACTTAAAGAGCTAACTTTCAAGAGTAATCTCATAAAAAATAATGAACCACACACTGAGAATGAGTTTTAACAACTGATGACATCATCCCAATTTTCACGGGCTGCTACAGTTTGAGACCAGTGAGCAGAAAAATCAACATAACTCAAAATGTAGGAATCCAATGATTTTGAAAATTTGTACGGTTATACTAGACAGTAAGCTGAATCCAACAAGCTTTAAATCACTGAATTTGAATGGTTGGATAACAGAAGAGGTATATATGGCACAACCACCTGGTTTTGAGAACCAAGTTTATCCTGATTATGTGTGTAAACTTAACAAAGCATTGTATGGTCTCAAGCAAGCTCCAAGAGCTTGGAATTTCAGGCTTGTTTCATTCTTGCAGGACAAAGGCTTTCAACCAAGCAAGGCAGATCCTTCACTCTTTATTAAAAAGAGTAATTCTGAGGTCATCTACCTATGTGTATATGTAGATGATATTATATTGATAGGAAATGATGCAGATGGTATGAAGAAGATCAAAGATCATATGAGAGAAGAGTTCAAGATAAGTGATTTGGGTTCACTTACCTACTTCCTAGGTTTGGAAGTTGTCTACAAAGATCATGGTTTGTTTCTCACTCAAAGGAAGTACATTAAGGACATGTTGGCAAAATTCAAGATGCAAGATTGTAAGATTGCAGGTACTCCAATGGAGGTCAATCACAAATTGAGCTCACCTGAAGGTGAACTCATAGAGGACATCACATCATATCAAAGTCTAGTGGGTAGTCTCAACTATGCCACATTGACAAGAGTAGATATATGTTACAGTGTGAGTGTGCTAAGTCAATTTATGCACACACCAAGGAAACCACATATGGATGCTGCCAAAAGGATTCTCAAGTATCTTAAAGGAACCATAAATGAAGGACTTTATTATCCTTATGTATCTGATTTAGGTTTGAAGCTATTTTCTGATGCAGATTGGGCTGGCTCCAAGGAAGATAGAAGGAGCACTTCAGGTTATCTTACCTTTGCAGGTTCAAAGCTTATTTCATGGTCATCCAAGAAGAAACCCACAGTTGCTCTCTCTTCTATTGAAGCTGAATATAGAGGTCTTGCCATAGCTACACAAGAAGCTATGTGGATGAAGACATTATTCAAAGATCTTGGATTGGAGTTTGGAACTCCAACTATTTTTTGTGACAATATGAGTTCTATTCATTTGGCTGCTAATCCTATTTTTCATGCAAGGACTAAACATATTGAAGTTCATTATCACTATGTACGAGAAAAGGTTCTAAGCAAAGAGATTCAAATATCATATGTGTCCACTCATCAACAATGTGCAGATATTCTAACCAAAGCATTGGATGGTACAAAGCTTTGCAAATTCAAGGCTATGATTGGTTTGCAGGTAATCTTGGAAGATTGAAGACCTCAAGCATACTTGGCTTGAGGGGGAGCTGTTGGAGCAAGTCTATGACAAGCCTAAGTATTGGCTTGAGTCCCACAAAGTCATAGAAAAAGCCTTAAAATGAAGACTATGTAAAGTTCACTTGTGAACTACCTCTTGTAACTTTTGAAGAGTTTACTTAATGTAAAAGTGAAAGAATCTTAAGTCGTTGAGTCCACTTGATCAAGAATGGAAAGAGGAGCCACGAATTCGTGATTTGTGGTAGGTAGAGAATCAAATCAATCATTGATTGATTGGAGAGTGATTGAGGGAAGTTAGCCTCCCAAACTCAACTATAAATAGATGGCAATTTTAGTCGTGGTTAGAGAGACCTATGTGAAGACCTCCAAGAGCTGAGCTTTATGCCATATCAAGGTGTGATTACAAGGCACACATATGTATCAGTAAGTCATTGTATTGTACAAGCAATATACTTTCATTTTCATGATTATTTGAGTTCATCTTTCAAGAATCTGCTCAACCTTTTTGGATTGTACCAAAATCCCTTTAAGGATAGGTAAACTTTATGTTGTACCTTTCACAGGCTTAATTACCATCGACATGGTTGCAGACTACATATTTGGAATATTTCACTCTGTTTAAACTTGGAACAACTTACTCTTTTCACACTTTTCCATTGGATAAATGAAACTTGAGTGAACATTTTTCAAAGAGAATTTGATTGCCAATACTTGGGAAAATTTTAGAGTAGTTCTAATTGCAATTTCTTGGAGAAACCTTGCCAAGCTTGATCAAGTCTTGTTGACCTTGCACAAAAATTAAGAATTATTCTTTATCTTTAAGATCTCTTGAACTATTGAAAGCTTGATCACTGACCCATGGGATTGTAGAGATTATTCCCTCAACTCAAGTCCAAGCATTGCTAATGCCTTTCAAATTCTAAAGCTAAGAATCTTTGATACACCTCCATGTGATATCAACCATTGGACTTTAAGTACCACTTTTGGTGGTTTGGGACTTCTAGGGAACTACTTGATGTCTAATGAGTTTAAGGAATTTCATTCTCACTACTTGGGAGAATGTTATTCTTCAAGGACTTGAGATTCATTCTAGGGAATCAAATAACTTGAGAAGATGATTCATCTTGGAATCTTTTGCAATGTTGAAAGGATATTTGAAATAAATTCTTAGACTTTCAAACAATATCCACAAGCTTTATTGATTCACTGGTGTTCATTTCTCGAGTATCAAAGTAGAGGATAAATATTACCTTTAGGATATGGTTTCCTATTCCACTATGAAAGTTTGACTTGAGCTTTCATTTATGTGATATTAATTCCTGTTCTTGAGTTTGATACAAGGTTTATTATTATTGGTCAATCTTTAGGTGTTACTAGAGTACTTTAAACATATTTTGACAATCACGACTATGTTTAAAGTCCAAGCATCTTTTGATGATTGATCCAATAATAATGCTGCCATGAACACGTAATTTTGAACTTTATAGCTTGTTTAGGAAAAGTTCATGGATTGGAGATCCATATCTTGGAACTTTGTATTCCTAAATGAAAAGTTCACAGTTTGATTTATGTCTTTAGGAACTTATCTCATGTCCTAAAGTTTGCTTGCTTTGGTTTCCTCTTGAAGCTTCAGATAGCTTATATGAAACCAAAAATTAACACTCTAATCCTTCTAAAAGAAAAGTTCTTTTTAAATTTTTCCCATTTCCATAAGACTTTGCATCCATACCAGAGATGCAATCATAGAACCTAGCATCCATCTATTGAATGTTAAAGTTCAATTGATGCTAAGTTTTACTCACTTCTTTGAATTTCATCACTCCTTAGGATGAAATAAAAAAGAAAACTTCAAAACCTCTAAGGTTTTTTTTTTTATTTGGAACATGTCAACTATCTTTTGAACTTTAAAAGTTCGATTAGTTTAAGTTCCATTTGATTTTATTTGATTGTTATCACGTCTTGGGATAGAATCAAATAAAATCATTCCAAATCATCCTACTTGGATGCATGAATTTTTACATCCAAGCTTGTCTTTAGGATTCTCTAAGTTTTTTCTAGACTTAAAGAGTATCATGGAAATTTGCAAGTAGCCCTATTTTCTTGTCGTTTCAGATAAGCAAAAGTGAACTAGCTACTTGAGTTGCATAGCAGCTAAGAGATTTGCAACTAACTAGTTTTCCATTTTTCCCTAACTGTCTAACTCAAGCTAGAAAAAGTAGGTAACAATTAGGAAAGTACACTTGTCTAACTACTTAGCAAAAAATCTGCAAAAAACCACACTTCATCAAATGTCATGCATGTTCTTGCATGCAAATGCATGTGAGTGCATTCAAATGTCTGCATTGTTGAAAATTATGGAACATGTGCAAGCTCCAATTGTGAGGCTTGACACATACTCACCTCTCATTAATTACCTCTTCATCATTTATGTATTTGTTGTAAGCCCAAAATGAAGGTATACCCTAAAAATATAAAGGTCACACTCATAACCTTAGAGTAGAGTGTTGAATTAAAAAGGGAAAAGTTATTTATGGCTTGGATAAAAGCCAAAATATGTTTAGAGAGATGGAATACTACAAAACTTCATGACCTTATCCATATGGAGTGATGTGGAGCATCAAAAGCCACCCAAGGCAATAGAAGGACAAAGAACAAGAAATGGAAAGTCAAGAGGTGAGAGAAGATGCAAGGGTAGGTGAAAAGTCCTATGACCATAGCTCTATATATAGAGCTCATTTGAACGTGAAAATTTCTGGAGATGACAAGGAGATGGTGTAGAAGCATATGCTAGTCATTTTCTCACCAATGGATATCAGAAGGTACCTCATTTGGATGCTAGAAGGCAGAAAGGTATTCCAACCGCATACCTTTTCTATACACAGCCATCTTGTGAAGGTCATATCTCTCTATGTAGTTATCCATGTAATGCATATCATATCTTGTTGGAAAGCAAGCTTATCTCTTCTACTCTTTGTATCGCAAATATCTCTATCACATCATTCTCCAGTAGTGACTGGGAACATTTCTTGTGAACCTCAGTTTTTTGCATAACCTGAGTTGAATCTAGAAGAGGTTCTCTAACTTCCACTGCATGTATTGGAGTGTATTGGAGTGAAATTTCTCCACATTTTGGTATCAGAGCTTTGGTTGTAGAGCATTGGGAGTGGAGCCCATCTATTATCAAAGATATCTTGAAGAGGATGCAAAGATGGCAAAGGAAAGCTTGGAGCTATGAGCTCATGGAGTATGCAATGCTCATGTGCTATGGAGATGAAGCTTTCATATGTAAGACAATGTTGTTGCTTTATGTTATTTGAAGTAAGAAATTCTCTTGTCCTACTCTCTAGTTCATATTCTTGATCATTAAGGCATGCTATAAGTGATGATATTCACTTTGTTGAAGATTTATGAGCAGCCTATACAAGAAGTGGAAGATTCGAGCAAAGAATCTTGGATAAGCAACTACATATGTATGCTTATGTTATGATAACTAAAAGCATTTGATGTTTGATTTTAGATACATCATGTGATGCAATGATCTTGTTAGCACAATCCAACAAAAGATGGGCAAAGCTTGGATGAAGGAAGGATGCAAAGCTTGGAGCCAAAGTCAAGGAAGGAGCCCAAGCTAAAAGGTTGTCAAAAAACTTCAAGATTGGAGCAAACCTGAAGGTGGCCAAGGCAAGGATGGCCTTATGAAGACTCTTCAAGAGTGCAAGGAGGAGTAGAAGACTCCAAAGAAGGGCTGCCATAAAATGTTGAAGACTCAACAAGGACTTGAGGATACTCCCCATGGTTTGAGCACAACCAAAGTGCAAGGTAGAAGAAAGAGTCACCCATGAGGTGTGACAAACGGTTGAAGTTGATTGAGGTAAAATAATTCCATTTGCAAAGGTAAGGGCTAATGTAAAGGGTAAGAAAAATCCACATTATGTGTGGTCGTAAGTTCCAAGCTTATATCATGTGAATGTATTGTCAAAGGATGAGGCAAGTAAGACCACCAAAGAGAGTGGCAAGCCTATGGCAAGTAAGACCATTCAAAGAGGAATTCCAAGCCATATGTAAAGGCAAGTAAGACCACCCAAGAGGAGTGGCAAGCCTATGGCAAATAAGACCATTCAAAGAGGAATGGCAAATCTATGTGAGGGAAAGTAAGACCATCCCAACAGGAATGGCAACCCTTGTTAGGTGCAAGCGGCACCATTGATACACATATTTCTTGTGTTGTTTTGTAGGTGATGAAGAAAGCTTGGAAGATGTGGAAGCTAGAAATGCTTCACATGAAGAGGACTCATGAAAGAGTTCATGTATGATCAGCCCATTATTGATTTTGCAAGTCTAAAATCAGCCATGAAAAATGAAGTAAAGATTATGAAGCAAGGGGGAGTTAGCTTGCAAGGATTGGAAGATCCAAAAAGAGTCCAAAGAAGAGAAAGTGGAGCCAACACAAATTTCAGATTTTGAAGAGTCAAAGAAAGAGTAAGATCAGCCATCAAAGGTGAGTTCAAAGGACTAGAAGGAGCCACCTCTATCGAAGGAGCATCTAGAAGGGAAGGAGTAGACATCATGATGCAAAAGAAGTCATGAAGAAGAGTTGAAAGAAAGCATGACAACCATGACATCGTCCAAAGAAGGAGATGCAAAGAGTGCACCCAAAGACAAAGACAAAGATGATCCAAAGACAAAGGAGCATCAAAGCAAAACATGCAAGCCTAGAAGACATGAAGACATGAAGGTGAAGAATAAGAGAGATGGTCAAAGATAGGACAACAAGCAAAGAAGAGAGTGAAGCAACAAAGATAAGTACAACCAAGGTGATCTCATTTCATTCTATGAGTTTGTATGAAGCATGTCTTATACTAGGGATTGAAGATGAGCTCTTGCAAAGATCCAAAGAAGAAGGGATGAAGCTGAAGAGAAGCCATATAAGGTTGGAAGCAAAGAAGAAATAGCACCAACCAATCAAAGGAAGAGATACAAGGGCAAAAGAAGCAAAAGGCGAAGAGGAGAAGAATTGGAGAGTAGCATGGACTCCCAATTGTAGCTTGAGGGGGAGTGTTGAAAATTATGGAACATGTGCAAGATCCAATTGTGAGGCTTGACACATAATCACCTCTCATTAATTACCTCTTCATCATTTATGTATTTGTTGTAAGCCCAAAATGAAGGTATACCCTAAAAATATAAAGGGCACACTCATAACCTTAGAGTAGAGTGTTGAATTAAAAAGGGAAAAGTTATTTATGGCTTGGATAAAAGCCAAAATATGTTTAGAGAGATGGAATACTACAAAAAGTCGTGACCTTATCCATATGGAGTGATGTGAAGCATCAAAAGCCACCCAAGGCAATAGAAGGACAAAGGACAAGAAGTGGAAAGTCAAGAGGTGAGAGAAGATGCAAGGGTAGGTGAAAAGTCCGATGCCCATAGCTCTATATATAGAGCTCATTTGAACGTGAAAATTTGTGGAGATGATAAGGAGATGTGTAGAAGCATACGTTTGTCATTCTCTCACCAATGGATATCATAAGGTACCTCATTTGGATGCTAAAAGGCATAAAGGTATTCCAGTCGCATACCTTTTCTATACACAACCATCTTGTGAAGGTCATATGTCTCTATGTAGTTATCCATTTAATGCATATCATATCTTGTTGGAAAGCTTATCTAGTTTATCTCTTCTACTCTCTGTATCATAAATATCTCTATCAGATCATTCTCCAATAGTGACCGGGAACATTTCTTGTGAACCTCAATTTTTTGCATAACCTGAGTTGATAGGTAGTCTAACTTTGGAAAGTTGGTTGCCTAGTCAAATGAACTCCAAATGGAGTGTTCTATAGCTTGTTAGAAAGCTGTAAGAGTCTATTGTGTGTGAACAAAATTTCAAAGGAAGTGGATCTCTAAGTTGTGACTAAATCAGGTTTTAGTAAGCATGTGTCTTACAGGGCAGATTCTAGAAGAGGTTCTCTAACTTCCAGTGCGTGTATTGGAGTGTATTGAAGTGAAATTTCTCCACATGCATGTTTGTTCCTTTTCATGCACCAAAATTAAATCAAGCAATTCTTGAGTTTGCTATGCATGAATCCAAGCATCCATGCACAAACAACCTACTTGCTACCTTTAGATATGAACATACATATGCATAGACTCAAGTGCATGTAATATCTTTTTCAAGCACGAAGAAAGTTTATGTGCATAAAACAGTCTTTTGAAAGGAGAAATGCACCAACATTCCATTCTTTGATTCCCATGTGGTGATATACAGATGCGTGCTTGTGCTTAATGAGTGTTTCAATATTTACACTCTTTCATTTATCTTTCATTAATTTGCATCAAAATTATCAAAAAATGAAGTTTACTACCATACTTCAATGATAATAAAATGGATCCTACATGAAAGCATAGAGCAAAAACAAATATTGAAACCAATCATTAATTTGGAAAATACTTAGCTCTAATTCAAGCTACGTCCTTCAATTGATCCTTTGGAAGAGCCATTCTCCATCTTTTGGTCCATGAGAAAAACTACATACTTCTCCTTGAAGAATGTTTCTTCCTCTTGTCCTCTCTTTGAAGAAATGGAGCCTTCCTTGAACTATACTTGTCTTAGCCCATCCTTTGCCATCGGATGATGCTTCACTTAAAACATATTTGAAATGAAGCAAAGAGATCAAAAGGCAAATCTCTTTAGAGATCAAGGTGACGAGGAGGAATCGACTCGAGCTCAAGTTCGGTTTAAGACTTTAGCCAAAAATATAAGAGAATAGAAGAAAGACCATCAAATAAATTTGATGAGTCAAATGGAGTGTTTTCCTACATAATAGAAGATTCAGGTTCGAATCCCACTCTCCTCTTGACCATGAGATCTCTTTTTGTTGGTTGGCTCTTGTTCTATGCTTAAAAACTGCACATACAGATAATGGCCTGCAATTTAGGACATCGATAGTAGATTGATGGCATGGTTATATTTGTGATCTGCAACATCTGGTGGCACAAAGTAAGAGATTAACATTTTAGATCGAATGGCTTGACAATGAAGCCCGTCCGCATGGATATAAGGATTTGTTCCTTTCCATGGTGTCACGGTTTCAAGCCTAGTATATGTGTCTGCTTCAAGATTACTTGTTTTGCCTCAAGCCCCATTGGATTTTATTGAAACAATATGCAACTTGAATCGGACTGTGCCATGAAAAAGGAGGAGGCACTGGTGGTTAGATCAATCGCGTACTGTATTTGAGGTCATGGGCTCAATACCCATTTTCCACATGTTGACCTCATCATGAAATAAAATCTTTCTTTTGGATTCCCAAAAGTATGTGGAAGAGCCATGAGGGAGCGACAAATGATCTAGAGAATATATCAACATTCTAGAGAAATGCACAAAAAAAAATTCTAAATGTGAAGAATACAAAGATGATGATGAGCCTATCAAGGTCAAAGGACCACAAATGTAACTAGAGTCCACAAGTGCATGTGCAATCTCCACCATTCCTTTAATATCTTCCATTAGAGTCTACTAATGGTTGGAGTGATCTCGTACCTTCCATTAGAGTCCACTAGTGGTTGTGTACTTGCCACTCAAGTTAAGTCTCTCTCTACTCAAGTTAACCCACATTAACTTGAGTTAGAAGGCTCTAGAGCTCCTTGGGCAAAACTCTCTCCCCATGCTCCCCATGGGGATTGAACCCAAGACCTCCTCCTTCACAATCTTGAGACTTAACCACTAGGCTAAGTGGATTACTTGTTTAAGAGACCACATGAAATTATGCTTAAGTCTATTCTCGAGATCTTTGGCCATACACATGAGTGAACCAAACAGTGTCCGACTTCATATCAGTCTGAACCGGTCGGACCCCTAGTTCATATACTTACTTTATTACAATGCACCTCATGTTTCCACCTTGGGATTCGAGCATGGAAATGGAGATTTGGTATATGACATGAGTACCACACCATCTCTTTGGGTGTGTTATGCTTTGCACTACCAAATCAAATACTTACTTGCCTGCTACAAGCTAATGTTCGAAGAAATGTTCTCCATGGGGTTTGGGGAATACCATTTCCAAGTATTTATCAGCAGGCCCGTGGATCTTATACATCTCTTTGCATATGAGCAAATGGTTTATTGAACTCACTATAGACTCCCACCCCAGCATGAGCCTCAAACCATTGATTGAGAAAAGCTTGAAGCTGATCTAGCATGAGGCTTACCAAACATACACTTGCCTAGGATCTCTTGCAGAACTACATCACAAGGATCTATCCAAGATGAAAAACACGAGAGGGAGGGGGATGTTAGCAGTGGCATCAACAGTGACCATAAGCTTCAACATCGAGGAAGCATGTAGAAGGAGATGCATGAAGATTGGGAAACCAAGTCCATTCATTTTCAAAAAGATTGCTTTATTGTAATGGATGAAACCTTCAAGAGTGATTATAATCACTACTCATGTAACATATGTGACATAGGAAACCCAATTTTCTCACGAGCCACTCCATTTTTTGCAAATCAAGGAGTCCTCGAGCTTGACGAGCCTAGATAGATCACTTGTACCAACTTTCATAATTTTTGGACTTCATTTGAACCTCCAAATAAGCTTTAGGACCTAATTTTTTAACTAGGCCGAACACTATGTTTGAAACCAATCAAAACTAGTCGAAAAACTATAAAAAGAGCTGAAGAGCTCATTTTTTAGGTGAGAAGGTTAGATTAATGATTAGTGAGATCAAAGAGCTTTGTAAGAGTTGATTGAGTAATGAAAGTGCATTTTCCTCCTTCCATTGTGTCTCCTCTTACCTCTACCTTGTGTGTGTGCGTATGGTGTACGCTAGTGTGCTTCTCACCTTCACCTTTGTGCACATCACTCGTTCACGATCTTCATATCCTCCTATCTCTTCCATAGATTGACAATTAAGGAGGTGGGGCTTCTTGATGTGGTACTTGCCATTGTCTAGGACAACAGCGAGTATTGTGTATTAATCGATACGAATTCTTCCTTGCCATTGTTCAGTCTCTCTATGGTGTTGGTTGTGATTCTTTGTATGAACTATGAGGTCCCTCCACTTTATTATGTGCATAGATAAGTAGCAAACACTTGGTTGTTAGCAAGTGTCAGTTTCTATGGGCAAACCACATGCTAGTGATTTTTTAAAATGAGGAAATGGCCTTCCAAGCCTTACAGGTTGGTGCCTAGCAGGTGGGCCACACGATGTTATGCCTCTTCAAATGGTTCCCAAACTTTGCCCCAAATAATTCAAAACCACCACATTTGGGTGGAATTGCCTAACCTTCCCTACTTTCTTTATGGATTTATTAGGGAGATCACTATGCATATCAGTCGTCCCTCTAGAGAAAATGTTGATGGCTTTATCTATGAAGGTGTGACACATTCTTTCAACACAATGGCACCCCTATATCTACATTAACACATATCTTAAATTGGATTTAACCCTTCCAAAATCAACATAGACATCGGTGAAGGAATGCCTCTTAAACATGAATTAGTATATAAAAACTTGTGTAATGCATGCTTTCATTGCAAGTGCAAGGCCACAAGATCAAAGATTTCCCATTGAGACAAAAGGCATTGAGAAAAAAATAATATAAGGAAAATGTTCAAGTTATAGTTTAACAAAGTCATTATGACCCAAAGGGTTGATGTTTGTGCTGATGAAGAACATTTACCAAAATGAGATGAATGTTGGAGTTAGACATCTGTGAAAGCACGCAAACAGCACAAGGAAGAAGAAGAAGCTTGGAGCACAACACACAATATTGAATGTATTACTAGATAATGTACAAAGATAAGTAGCACATTAGGGCAATAGGCGTATATACAAAAAAAAACCTCCTAAAGAGGGAAAAAAGTGCCCCGGTGGTCCTAGTGTCTTCACACACATCACTACCTAAATATATCAACAAATCCCCCCTGGAAGCGATGCGGTGAATAAGGAGCTGGCACTCATGTATAAGGAAGTGCCAAGCTATGTGGAATCAATCCACAAAAGGAAGTAAGCCCAAAGCTTTGCGGAAAGCTTCAAACTTCTCCCTAGGCAGAGCCTTTGTGAAAAAGTCTGCAATGTTCTCCTGCATGGGCACATATGCCAAGCTGATCTCCCCAGTAGAGAACCTCTCCCGGACATAATGATAGTGCACCTCAATGTGCTTAGTGTGAGCATAGAACACAGGGTTCCTAGCAATTGCCAATGCACTCTCACTGTCAGTGAAGATGGTGGCAGAAGACTAACCAACACCCAAATCAGCCATAAGGCGTCTGAGCCACACACACTCAACAGTAGCTATGAAAGCTGCCCTATACTCAGCCTCACAACTAGAAGTGGCCATAGTAGGTTGCTTCTTGCTCAACCAAGATATACATGAGCTACCAAGCATGAAGCAAAAGCCACTAGTGGACACACGAGTGTCATAGCAACCAGCCCAGTCTGAGTCAGAAAAAGCATGCAAATCTGGTGGTAGTGATCCCCCCTTGGGATAAAACAACCCAAATAGCCGAGTACCACTCAAGTAGCAAAAAGATGCGCTTAACCACCTGCCAATGCTTGACACCTGGGAAATGCATAAACGTGCTCATCTGTGAGACAGCAAACTGAATATCTGGCCGAGTAATGCATAAGTAAATCATGCATCCAATAGCCTGCTGATAGAGAACAACATCTAATGCATCTCCAGCATCCTGAAGACTCGATCATGAACTTGTCTCCATAGGAGTGGCAATAGGCTTACAGTCTTCAAGGCCGAAATGTTGCAATAATGTGTCAATATATTTTTTTTGACATAAAGCCCTTCCACCATCAACATGCATAAACTGAATGCCCAAATAGTGATGCAAATGCCCCAAATCAGACATCTCAAATGAGGCATGTAAATCAGCCTTAAAATCAACAATATGCCTCTCATGAGGACGAGTGAGCAGCATGTCATCAACATAAACCACAATGATCAGAAGTACATCATTAGCACGCTTAACATATAAGGTGCTTTCAGTTGGACTGTTCTCAAAACCATGTGCAATCAGATAGGCATGTATTTTTTCATACCAAGCACATGGTGCTTGCTTTAAACCATATAATGCCTTTTTTAACCTGCACACCTGATTTCATTCCCTTTTTGCACAAAGCCACGAGGCTAAAAAACATACACTTCTTCATGCAAGTCGCCATTCAAAAATGTTGTTTTGATATCCAACTGATGTACATTCCAACCATGATGAGTTGCAAGTGCACAGATGCTATGAACAGTAGTCATTCGGCAAGTAAGTGCAAAGTTCTCATCAAAATCAATGCCTTTTTCCTGCGCATAACCCTTTGCAACAAGTCTAGCCTTATACCTGTCAACTGTACCATCAGGCTTACGCTTCAGCTTGTATACCCACTAAGTCCCAATGGCCTTCTAGCCAGGAGGCAAGTCACATAAAGACCAAGTACCATTCTTCATTATATCATCATATTCAGATTGCATAGCAGCTATCCAATTTTTTGAATTTTGTGTTTCATCAAACAAAACAGGTTCATTCTCATCGCAGAGACTAGATGCAGCCATAGCATAGCAATATGCTACAAAAGAGGCACTATGAGAGCCTCAACGAGTACAATATGACAAAGATGCATCTAATTTGCTATCACGCAAAGTTTGCACCAGCCATTTTGGCATAGTTTTTGCCTGATCAATATCAACTCTCTCATCAATAAGTGCATCATGTAAATCTGCATCAGAAATGGAATGATCTGCATCATCACATGAAACTTGCAAAGGCTGAGAAGTTGCCTCATTAGGACCAGCGCTAGACTATCCACCTATAAAAAGAGGAAGCAAAGTATCATACATGTCTTTGGAGCTAACAGATGTCTCCTTAGTACATGAAAGCAATGGCTTAATAGCATCTTCCACAAAAACAACATCACAACTAACCAAAATGCATTTAGTTTGTGGATGATACAGATGATAGCCTTTACTTTCAAAACTGTACCCAACAAAAATACATTTTACTTCTTTATCATCCAATTTTCTACGATGTTGTATATGCACTAATGCATATGCCAAACAACCAAAAACATGCAGATGATCAACAGATGGCTTGCAATCATGCCAAGCCTCATATGGAGTGATGGACTGTAGCGCTTTAGTGGGACACCTGTTAAGTACATATGTTGCACACATGACAGCCTCAAGCCAAAAACTATGTGGTAAAGCCTGACTCTTGACCATACACCTCGCCATCTCCATGAGTGACCTATTCTTTCATTCAGCAACTCCATTATGGTGAGGTGTATACGACACTGTACACTGGTGTTTTATCCCACGTTCAGCGAGAAATGCATTAAAGTCAGAAGACATATATTCCCCCCCTCGATCTGAATGGAGGGTGCCCATTTTACATGATTAGGAAAAAAGGTGAACCCTGCATGGGCCTTGTAAGGATCCCTAATTTTTAGGGATTATGCCTAATTCTGTTGTTGTTTAAGTGGACAAAGTGCATTTAATAGGGCACTTCTGAGTAGGCTGGATTAGGCTTTTTTTAAGGCTTACTAGGCTCCTCTCTCTCTTCTATTAGAGAGAGAGAAAGGGAATCTACTTTCCACATCATCAAACTCGAGCATGTATGGGAATAAAAAAAATGATTTTTCAGTGTTTATTTACTTAAAAGGACTCATTTTTTAATACATATGTCAGAAGTGACTTTTTTTTAGTTTAGTTTTTTATTTTTCTTTTGAAAAAGTAATATTTTTAAAATCCCTCCAAAAGTAGAGTGCCACATCATCAAATCCGTAAGTACTTTTCACCAAAAAAATGGTTTTTTCAAAATTTCGTCATTTTTGGCTATTCTCAGTGGAAAAACACACTGTGACCCATCCACATCCAAGAAAACAAAATTTTCTTGAGAAAATCATGCTCTAGCATCTCTTCCAAACAAATTTCTGGTCTCTTTCTCAGTATTGTCTAATTGTTGGAAAAGATGGTGTTGACACCTATTACAAACCTCACATTAGGACGTCCTCATTCCCCATCATCAACAAGTATCCATGTTTGTGTGCCCAGAGAGTTTGCTCCAAATACACAGTGCAACAATGATGTGAACTCTCAAAATGAGCGTCGTGAAGCTAGAGAAAAGAATATTGATCTTTGGACTCATGGCTCATTATACCCTCCTAATCCAATGTCTTCTTACCATCCAACATTCCATAACCTCTCAACTTTACTTCAGTTCATCGGTGCCGATAAAGCTGGGCTCTTAGGTTATTGTCAACGATTATCTACACATTCAACTGTCATTACTAAGTATTGGATTCAACAATATCAACTAAATCATACAAGGTTGGTGACTTTAGAAAGCACAATCATATCTTACAAGAAAATCTTGCAGAGCTTGAAAAGCATATGGAAGAAAAGGAGAGAACAATTGAGAAATTAAAAAACATTGTCCAACACTTGAGAGAGACTCCACTTGGGATGCGATGTAGGAAACGATCATTAACATCCTTTGACTCTCTTTCAATTGGTGGTGGAGCACGCAAACGACGAGTTTTTGCGATAAGGTTTGGCTTGTATCTGTTTCTTTTTTTGGAAGACTTATATATATATATATATATATATATATATATATATATATATATATATATATATATATATATATATATATATATATATATATATATATATATATATATATATATATATATATGTTATGTAGGTCATTCATTGAAGATGTTAGTGCTTCATCAACAACAGAGGATCAATTCAAGTTATTAAATTCTTGTTTGACCAACAAGCAGGTGGTTAGTATTTTGGAGTCACGAATAGGAAACCTTATCAAGAAGCAAGTGATTAAAGATTTCACAAAAAAGTTACAAGATATTATCACTCCTAGAGACGTGCAGATGGTATGTGATGAAGCAGGAATTAGTACTAAAGGATACAGTGCATTGTACAACCTTTTGAAGCATTCATTACAAAGAGAAGGTATTTTGCAGAATATGTTTCCATCTCCTTACAAGGTATCGCTTAAGAAGTCAATGTCCAATGAAGATATAACTAGTATTCTTGGAAACTACTTATATATAGAGGATATTATGCCTATGTCTATTTATCATTTATCTACATCCAAAAAAGAGTTGAAAAGCGCAGCTGGAAATGGATTTCCTTTCACAAAGTACAACAACATATTCGTGGATTTGGAGAGGCTTCAATAGGCAATGGTTCAATTTTACAAATCTACTATACCAGGTATGTCCACTATTGTTACCTTGATATACATTGTATTTTGATGTTATAAAAATTTTGGTAATTTATGCAGATTGTAATACCAAATTAAAGTTTATCTTGAAGCTAGATGAATGCCAGATCATAAAGGAATGACGAATGGAGAGATTGAGTTTGAAACTCATGAATGAAGCTATGACAAATGCCATATATGATGAAAGTAGTAACTCTAGCTCTAACTCTACATATAGTGTTCAATCCGAGAAAGAAATATGGTGGTTAGGTGCTATTGAAGTACCTAAAGAATCCAATGATGTTCTTTCATGGATTTTTAGTAGGACCCCATGGATCACTAAGGTAATAGTTTCTCAAATTCATGGTGCAAAGTTCCACATAGAAAACTTTGGTGATTTTGAGATAGATTGGCACTTGGTTGGGGATTTAAAAACTATCAAATGCATGTTAGGTTGCAAGCAAGGTGCATCTGCTCGTTATCCATGTCCATTTTGTACACGAGGCTATAAAGTAACAAAGGGGCAACAAAAAGTACTATCTAGCTTAGATGAATACATAGATGCACCTACTTCCACGGAATGGGATAGACCTTTGTTAAGGTGTCCAATGTTAGAAATACCTAACCGTGACACATTAGATAAAGATTGGAATCCCATTATTCCATTTGCCATTAGTTAATGTTCACTTTTGCACATTGCATGATTTCATGAGAATATTTGATAGATTATTGAAGCTCCACATAGAATATGCATTTTCCATGAAGCCAATCGATAAATCTATACAAGCCATCAAAAAATTGGAAGAGTTGCTTAATTCGATTGGTTGTCATGGTGGTAATGTAACTCTAGTTGTCAAAAAACCTAGTGAATCGCAAAATAGTTTGCAACAAATGTCAATGATAGGGAAGAAGGCAAGAAAATTTTTCAGAAGAGGTATGAGCCATAAGAAAAATGAATGTGGGGAGCTATGGAAAGATTTGTGCATGATCACCACTGATAATGATTCTCAAATTGACCTTAGTAATAGGTGAAAGAAGGTTTGGTCATGCTTAGATAAGTTGGTAGGCTTAATGAGTCTTAATAGCTCCAACAAAAATGACCGTCAGTTGTTTCAAGATACATTAATGGAGTTTGCAAAGTGTTTCATCGCATATTGGGGAGAGAGCAATATTACACATTACATTGTAAGTTTTCTTAATTTTTTCAATTTTCTTGTTGATAAGAGTGTGTTATATGTACTTATATCATTTCAGCATATTTTATTTGCACATGGAGCATTTTTTATGCATCCATATGGTTCGTTGGAGATTTTTAGTACACAAGGAATGGAGAAGTCACATTACAAGGCTAGAGGTGTTTACTTCAAGAACACACGACATAGTGGTGGTGCAATGCAATCAAACTATATGGAAGAGATGTTTAATTGGTTTTATTGTACTGCATTTTCAAGGACATATGCAATGGAACAAGCCAAGGAGTCGAAAGTTGCAAAACTTGCAAGAATTAATCAACACAACTTAGCTAGTGAAAAATGGAAGTCATCATTGGGACCTTTACGTCATGCTCAATGGTGGGCTACAAGAACACGATAGGGTTCATCAAGGAAGTGAAGTCATTTAATACATTCATGGCATTTTCTGAATAATTCATAAGGTTTGCTACACACTAATCTCTTGTTTGCAATTTTTTAAGGTAATTTTTAATTTTTTAACTATTTTTTGTCCATTCATATGTGAACAGAACCTTTTAAGTGAAGCATTATAAAAGGAGACTCATTGTCTCATTTCAACATTCTAGCACTATAGAGGATGGCACGAACAAAGCAAACTGCATGGAAGGATCCCATTAACTTTCCTACCTATGTGCAAGGCACTCAGAAGCCACCATGGATGAATCACCACAAAAGGCCACGTAGTGTCTCGCGCTCTGCATCCCATCGCAAAACAGGTGGTGGTCATACCTCTAGGAGTGAACAATTTCATGAACAAGTGGCACATGGGCAATTCAGGGAAGAGGCCGTAAATCAACCCCAATCACCACCATCATCATATGATGAGCCTCCATCACCAAAGAGACCAACAAAGACAAGGGTGAGGGAGTGTGCTCACAGACAGGTAGTTTCTGATGACGATTCTAATGAATCGCATGAGGATGTGTCTCAACAACGTTCAGAATCAAGTGAGGAGAGTCAAACAATGCCACCATGGGTTAACCAAGAAATACCTGCAAATCATATGGTTATTGTAGCGGGAAAGACTCTACCAACAAATCAGGGGGCCATACCAAATGATCAAGAGAGGGAGCAAAGCCAGCAACAACATCCTGAACAAGGAGAAAGCTCAAGACGCAAGCAACGTAAGAAGAAAGTCTTTCAACCCCGTCGTAGACCACCCCAACCAAGACCACAGGAAAATGTCCAATGAAGACCACCACCACCACAAGCTAGAGCACCACAACGAAGAAGAAGATATGTGAAGGCATTTGCAAAGATAAGGCACTATCAAAAGACGGTTGAGCTTCTGATACCTAGAAGACCCTTTGCAAGGATGGTTAAAGAAGAGTTACAAAGGTATTGTGCAGGGTTAAGGATCCAAGCTCTAGCTTTAGAAGCTTTACAAGAGGCAGTTGAAGCATATTTGATATCAATGCTCGAGGATTCCAACCTGTGTGCCATCCATGCTAAGTGAGTCACTATACAACCGAAGGACATATAGTTAGCTAGGAGAATTAGGGGTGATCATAGCTAAGTTTTGTAACTGATCTCTACAGACAAGAGATTTTTTGTAAATATTGCCATTTTCAATGAAACATGAGCACTTCTCCTCCATTCTCTTTATAATCTCATTATTTAGAATGAAACATGAGCAGTCATTATACATTTCCATGTGTTTTCTTGTGATAATCTCTCATATATCAGTGATTGTTTTCTTATCTGGTCATTTTGCCTTCTCCTGCGTTTCTGTGGCAAGGCTTATTTCTTTGTTAAAATGCCATATTTTCACATCAAGGGTCATGAAGAGTAAAACTAGTTCATGAGGAGTGAAGATGGACAACTTTTGACCTCCCTATACCTTGCACTATGAATTTCCAAATACATACATGAAAAACATATCTTTGAAACATATGAGCACACCATTTTGAAACTTAGAAAATTTTCATTCTTGAAAACATCCATTTAGTGTAGTTTTACTCTCATGTAAGGTCATCTAGGGCATTAGGAGACCAAATAAAGCCCTGCCACAAAAACGCGGGAGAAGGCCCTGCAAACATTTTGCAGGGCCTTCTCCCGCATTTCTGTGGCAGGGTTTTATTTGGCCTCCCAATGCCCTAGATGACCTTACATGAAAGTAAAGAAGTCATGCTCAATACATTACATGCAGGTCCAAAAGAATTTCAGATAATATACTCAAAAAGAAAGACTTGAGACAATTGTAAATATACATCAATTGGCTTTGAGTTTCTCAATGACTCTCTTTCGACGCTCCAAAGCCATGGGTAGGGTGTAAGTCAAAATTGAGGTTGCTATTTCATCAACATTTCTAATTCCTAGACCTAAATATATACCTATTTGACCTAAGACCTTTCCACGAAAGTTGGAACCTAAGGTTGTAGTTACAAGGGATTTCTTAACTAAACAGATACAATTACTCCCCTGCATAATGGTTGATAAACAAAGCTATTTACTTAAGGCCTTTAGACACCATGTCATGAAGTGGCCCTGAGGACTGGACTCTTTATGGATAATTACAAAATGTTCTTTGGGAAGTTTCAAAATGTAGTTTGCAAGTGATGAGCCACCTCCACGAGCCACTCGATCACCTCCACTCCTTGCTGCAAACTTGTCGACTTCAATCACCTCAAACACAAAGTTTTATGATTAGTAGCTGCATGTGGTTGTAAGAATGAATGACATGAATTGAAGATACTTATATCTTGAACTCTATCTTCTTCTTCTCCTCTCTCTTGAAGATGTAAATTAATGCTGGAGTGGGACATCCCACTCTGCTCGATTACTGGTGAGGCGGGAACCTCTAATTCCAATATCCTTTCTTGTGCATTACTAAATTGTTCTTCTGTGATATGTTGATGTTCACTTGTAAGTATGTCATTGCAAACCAATTTTATTGTGTCGGCCACTCAGTCACCAAATGGCAAACACTTTTTCTCCAACAAGTCAGAGGTACTATCAAAGGACACTCTGACAAAGTATAAAACAAACTTAGGCATTCATTGAGCCGTAGCCCGAATGCCTTCTCTACATCATGTAAAAACAAATATTCTTGTCCCTCGACAAGAACCACTGAAAAAGTTTCAATCTCCACCTCTGGAATAGTCGCTTCTGGCTCCAAAGAGGTGGATGGGTTAGGCACTTCTTTCAACTTATCATCCACACCAAGAGGATAAGTTTTCTCAATAGCTTCTCTCTCTAATAGGAGATTCAAGGGTTCTTGAGGTGGTTCCTTTTTATCATCGACAAAACCACCTGTAAGAAGATGAGGGATCTCATTAGGAATTGGTTATGGTTCCTCATTCACAAAGAAAATTGTGGCAACAATGAATGATAGATATTTTGCACCCATCTTGCGTTTCCTATTCAATCTCCTTATAAGTGGAACAGTTTCATCAAGAAGGTGCCCTGCTTCCTCTGCAATTACCTGGAACTGTTTCAATCGTTTTGCAAATGCCTCATCACCTTTGTGAATGTAGGTGAGAAGGTTACATGGAACCCAGGTTCCATCATATGGTGGTATTTTGATGGAGAAACGCAATATATGAACTTGCATATATTGAAGTGGCTCCTCCAATCGGCATTCATTTGCACGGTTCCATGGGGATCAGGAACCTTGGAGAGAAGATCATATAGTTCATGTTGACCTTTATAATCTAAATCCTCCAAAAATTCTAGAAATTGTGGCGTGCGCTCTTAGTAGGTACAGAGGTGGAAACCATAGCTTGCAAATGCGGACTGCTCTATCACTCAATGTAGTTGCAAAAGTGAGAAATGAGGAGAGAGGACTCCTATTTATAACTTTTCTAGAATTTTTAAGTGATGGGTCCCACTTTCTCATAGAAGTGACTTTTCCTTAGATTAAAACATAAGAGTCTTGGAAAGGAAAACTTTGACATTTTGAGATCACATCAAAGAAAATAAAAAATAAGAATTCTCTTTCAAGAAAAACCTTGAGAATGTACAGATACAAGTAGAATGTGGCCAAAATATCCTTGAAGCAAATGTGAAAATATTTTCATTGCGAAAATAGGTTTGTTTACAGGTTTCACACTATCTTTACAAATAAGAGCTATGACAATGAAATTTCAGTTCCATCCATGCTCCAATCTGCAAGAACCTTGAATTTGTCTTCCAATCTCTTTCCAATCTGTGGACAATTCATAAAAGAGTAAAACATTTTGAAATCATGAAAAATAGTGATAGAATAAGATATATATATATATCTATATGTATATATGGAATACAACTCTTACCTTGTTCCCTCGTATTCGAAATTTGAAATGATGAAGATCATCATATCCCATGATAAGTAAGTGCTCTCTCAAGTTGGCCAAGTTCTAGTGTTGATTAACTAAAACCACCCCCATATCATTGTTTGGTAACTTCACATTAATTTCAAATGAAGCTAAAGATCCCTCCGAGCTTTGCAAAGGTATCCACTCTCCTAGTTTACACATCCAACAATCATAATAAAATCTAATGTACAAAGAGGTGTGATGTTTTAAATAGCGAAACCCTATACATGTGTCACCAATTATACAACGATATCTATCCCCTTTTGACAATCCTTCTACATAACCCCAGTTTTCCCCTAACAAACATTCTACTACTTCGTATGTAATATCTTTACATAGGAACATTGTAGGAGTTTCTACAAAAGGAATGCCTTGAAATATGAAAACAAAGCAATGGATTGGTAGATTCCAATGAAGACCTATTGATCTAGACACTAACGTGAATTTCAAAGAGTTATGTATGTCCATCACCATCTTACACTTGAAAGATGATAAGGACCAAAAATCAGGTTTTGGCCACTCTAAACTAAGAAGAGAATCAACTTTGATAATCTCCAACCTTCCATATTCACCATCTGTGGAAGGAACAATGTACTTGTGAGTGTAAAAGAAGATCCTTTCACGAATAAATTTAGCAGGAGGTACATCTGGAAACACTAATGCCCCAATGTCTGCATGTAATTCTTTGAAAGTTCCTGTAAGACTATGAAGTGGTTGCTCTTCCACTAAACTAGAAGGAAATATGACTGTAGCAAAGAAAAACATATGAGATGAGTAATTGAGACATTTAACACCACAAAGCATTCAAAAAATAGAAATACTCACAATGGATTGGATATCTAAATCTATTGGAGTTTTCTAACTTTATGGTTGAAACTGTGAAGACATGTTGTACACATTGTGTGAACTTCGTCTTTTGTTCTCCTACGAGCTCTAGAGGTTTCCATGGGAGTAAGAGTTGTTGTCATTGCTGCAGAAGTTGGGAGAATGGTAGGAGGAGAAACAACGCTTCTGTTGTATGGTATGGAGGGAATAGAGGTGAAAAATATGACTTTTTGGGTTTTGGGTATGAAAATTGGAGTTTGAAGAGGGAAAGTATAGTTTTTAAGTTATTTTGAAAAAAGTCACTTTTTTAGCTCAAAAACATGAACAGATTTTGAATTAGAAGTCAAAAAATAGCACTTTTGACCTTGAAAAGTGATATGGAGGTCATTTAATGGTATTATGATGAGTTTTACAACTTTTAAAAAATTTTAAATTTTTGGGCCCAACCTGATTACGAGATTTCTTCTCTCTCTAGAATACAACCCTGAACATAGAGGAATCTTGTCCCCTCTTCCACCTTCAGCCTAGCATTTTATAGGGTATAGACTGTGGCCACCACCCTCTTCTGATTGGTCCATCACTAATCACTCCTTAAGCTAAAAGGCCCATGTAGGGTTCACCTTTTTTCCTAATGTGCTGACATATTTTCAGCCAAAACCAAAAACTCTTTGAACCACATGAACACTTCGGACTTTGCCTACTATGGATATACCCATGCATGCCTGGAAAAATCATCAATGAAAGTCACAAAGTAAAGATAATTTCCAAAAGAAGGTGTCTGCATAGGACCACAGACATCACTATGTACAAGCTGCAATTTCTGAGTAGCCCGAACTGAACCATCTTTTGGAAATGAGGAACGCTGCATTTTGCCCAAAATATAACCTTCACAAACATGTTTTCCATGTGCCTCAAGTTTGGGCAAAGAGGAACCATTTCAGATTTCTACAAGCGTAGCAAACTAGCAAAATTCAGATGACCAAAGCGTGCATGCCAAAGCTTTGCATCTGACATAGCCTGAGAATCATGTACTACACATGCCGAATCATTCACAGATCTTTCATAGTCTATGAGCTTATACAGGCCACAACATAAAATGCCAGAAGCAATAATCACATCGCCATTTGAGAGATCATGAACTGTACACCTGTCATCAACAAATTTCACAACCAAGCCAATCTTGGCTAATGCAGAAACTGATAACAAGTTCTTCTTGATCCCTCGCACAAATAAAGCATCTGACAAAGTGAAAGAACTACCATCAGCAGTAGTCAAAATGATCTTACCAACTCCCATAACAGGATAAGACAAGTTGTTGGCGCATGTATCGGTATTCCCAGTAGGGGTAGGCTCGAGTGAAGAGAAGAAACTACGTTGCGAGGTAATATGTTTGGTCGCTCCACTGTCAAAGTACCAAACATCTGAGTCTACTGCAGACATGCACTGCTCATGAGAAGATGGGTCAAAACTGCAAACAATTGTAAACACCCATTCTTCTTCCTGTGCAAGATTAGAAGACTCTGTTTTTGGTGTAGAGGCCTCTACAACAACCATTCCAACCTCTTTTTTCTTTGCCTCTTTAGCAACTAGTTTTGGACAATTCTTTATGATATGATCATTTCCTTTGAAGTACTTGCAAAACAATTTCTGCTTTTTGGATTTCTTTTCATCTTTGTCTTCCCTCTTCGATTGTGGGGAATTAGCAAATTTTTGCTTACTAATTGAAGAGCTCCATTTTCCTTTGCCCTTCAGATTAGCCAGGAAAGCTTGATCTACAACATGCATAATGGACCTATTCTGCCTGGACTGATCCTCCTGCAACAGAACAGAGACTAACTCCTCAAATGACAAGGCATTTGGATTGCCTTTCATCAGCAACCGAAGAGTAGAAGCAAAACTCTGATATGAATCAGGAAGACCATTCAGAACGCTCTACACAAGTGAGCTATTTGGTATAACCTCATCAACAAAAATCAACTATTTGTTCAAGTCTTTGATATTTGTAAGAAAATTGTCCATGGAATCACCTTCATTCATGTGCTCACGCTCCAACTGTTTTCGGAGGTAAGCAACACGAGCATCATTCCTAGCTTGGTACAATGTGATAAGAGTATCCCAAGCATCCTTAGCTGTTCTGCAAGAGCGTATGTGAGGAATAATGGCATGTTTGACAGACAAAGCTATCAATGCATGTGCATGGGCATCTGTGCCATCCCAACCAATCTGCTCTATAGTAGGTGCAACAAAAATCGTAGCACGAACAGGAATATCTAGAATATCATCATCTTCGACACCTTCTGCATTAGCTTCAGTACCTGCAGTTGTAACAGTTGCAGGTGTGATAGGATGTTTTTCAACACCCTGCACAATGTTCCACAGTCCTTTTGCAACCAATACATGTTGCATCATATAATCCCATGATGGGTAGTTGGTACCATCCAACTTATCCTCACCAGCCAACATACAGAATACATCACCGCTTTCAGCCATGGCCGGTGACCAAAATACCTTGATGCAAAAAATTTATTGTATCTCAAAAAGTTGAACATAACTGCCCAAACAAATTCTGCTAAACTTATAGGAGAATTCAAGACACTTATACTGGCAAACCAAAACTGATATATATCTTTGGCACAAAAAGACAAAATACTTTTTCATGCACAGCGATAGTGCATTCAGAGGTCGAAACGGGCTCAGATTGCGATTTCGGCACGATGGAGCAAAGCCATTTTGAACTCGAAAACACGTTGAGTATGCTCACCAAAATTAGTGAGATTCTGAGACCCAATCGGAGGAGTGTCAACGACGACCCTAGATGAAGCAAGGACCTGCTCAGATACTAATTGTTGGAGTTAGACGTCTGCAGAAGCACGCAAACAGCACAAGGAAGAAGAAGAAGCTTGGAGCACAACACACAATAATGAATGTATTACTAGAGAATGTACAAAGATAAGTAGCCCATTAGGGCAATAGGCGTATATACAAGTGGGGGGAAAAAACCTCCTAACGAGGGAAAAAAGTGCCCTGGAGGTCCTAGTGTGTTCACACACATCACTACCTAAATATATCAACAATAAAGTCAAAAAAATGCAATTGGAGGGGCATAAATCTCATGCCTTCACAAACCTGAGGTGTAAAAGGAGAAGAAACCTCAAACATGGTTTAGGGATGAGTCCCTCTTGCTTGATCCCTCAAATAAATCTCTTATGTATTCTAGAAAAGCGGGTCAATCTTTTAGACCACTCAAGTGAAAGGAATCAATGGTTGACTAAAGATGATGTTAGAGATACTCAACACTCCACCCTCAAGTGACCAAAAATGATCCATGGTGCTCTAAGTTGTAAGGCCCCCATTATGAGGAGAATCCATTGTGAGAGCCCGAACGTTTGTGGAACTCTAACTTCCAAGTTAGATGAGGTCTATGTGTGACCATTGATGATAATAGATGATTTTTGTGAGCCTAGCCATGCGATTAGGTAGGGCATAAACTTTCGGGCCATTGGGTTGCCATTCAAAGCGAAAATAAAGGCCTTGTGGCACCGCTCGATTTCCCCATAGAACCTTAATGGGGGGAGTGCAAAGGGGGGCTTGCTCCCTTCTACAAGGTCTAGGGGGGCTATCCCCATGGCCCATAGGACAAAGAATGCATCGACTCAAATTAATGTTAATTGCCAACTTTTGAAGGTGATCAAACTAAAAAAATCGATTAGACAAGGGTGCCCGTTGGCTTCCCTTCTCTTTAACATTGCCACGGAAGGGCTTAGCCAACTTGTGGAACAATAGGTGGAAGCAGGTAATATCAAAGGCCTCTTATTGCCTCGTGACCATGGCCAAATCACCATGAGACTTTTGGTTGACGATATGAACACATTTTTCCACAATGATAGTACCAGCCTGGAGACATTCGGGAGGTGCCTAGATACTTTCTCCAAAGCCTCTGGATCCAAAATCAACCATTGAAAGACCACTTTCAGAGCTATTGTCGGGATCCATCCCGACTTTCTCTTTGATCATGGCTATCAGAACATTCCTTCAAGCCAAATTTTCAAGCTTCTTGGGATTCCCTTGGGCTTTGGTATCTCATTGGAGCAGCGATGGAATTGGGTCCTGGCCAAACTCGAAAGCAAGTTAAACTATTGGAGAGGTATGCAAATCAATCTCGTTGGTCGTGCAACGGTTATCAACACGTTCCTCATTTCGTCAACCATTTACTTCCTCTCTTGTTGGAGACCAAAAGAGAAAGAGCTGTCCAAACTAGAAAGTATTTGCAGAAACTTCCTTTGGACGGGCGACCACAATAGGTGGGGGGTGCCTAAAATCAAGTGGTCCATCTACACTAGCCAAAGGGATAGTGGGGGTCTTGGCATCGTGGACATTGTGTGCATGGCTAACAAACTTGCGGCAAAATGGATGATTAAGGCATGGTGCAATGTGGAGGCCTCGTAGGCCAAGTTGATCTTCAGAAACAAGAATGCATTGACTTTTGTGGGATTCCCAAATTGGAGAATCTTGACATTCTGACCCTTTTGTTTTCCTCGATCTCAATTTTCCCGAAAGGCTCAAATCTTGTGTGCTCCCTATGGAAGAGTTGGAATAAAGTCAAAAGCCTCATAAGAATCAGTGAAGATTGGAAGTGGGCAGCCGGTATCAGAGAGAATGAATCTATCTGGTTTTCGATCCATGGCATCCAGAACATGGAATCTTGGAACATTCAAAATGCAAAGAGGCTATGGAACAAAGGCTTCAAAAAATGGAAACATCTATGGAAACAAGATGCCAAGTAGTGGGTCAACTTCGAGGATATTCACCCTATCATCAACATTACCTATGAAGAATGGAATACTTTACAAAGCAGACATCTTGCCTGGGAAAAAGTTCATCTTCTCATGGGGCATGACCCGTCGTGCCCACTTGGTCTCAGATGGCACAATGGTAATTGCCTAACAAAAATCCCGAACATGAAAGAAATCATTGATTATCAGGTCAACCTCAACAAGAAGTGGTGCCTGTCGTGGATGCGGTTGTAGTGGGATATGAAGTTCATGGCTATCTGGCACCCTCTCATAGAAATCAAAAGTTTGTCCTCTTATGGAAAATTCTTCATCCTGGAATCTGGACCAACCTAAAGGCTAGCAAAATTTGTGGGATGCCATCTTGGTGCAAGCGTTGTTACTGATCCATTGAGTATGTTGCTCACATCTTCTTTACTTGTCCCAACTCCAATAAGCTCTGGCAGATTGTCAGAAAGAAAGTTAGACTTCAGAAACATATAAGTTGGAAACAAGCTCTACTGGGAGAAGCGATCGGCTACTCTGCGACTCTCTGGAATGCCATCAAAGGGGAGTTCCTATGGAAGATCTAGCACAAAAGATGTGCTTATAACTTTGGTGACTCCCCCAAAGAGTGGTTGATTTAGAAATCGTTTTTCCTCTTCGACAAAAGAATCGCTAACTGTAAGAAATCCCCCCCTTCAAGCATCATCAAGTGCTCCTTCTGATCAACAAGAAGCTTAAAACCAAGTGGGCCCTGCATGAGGTTGATGAGAGGGTGATTAATCTTCTTTGTAATGCCATCTAAACTCTGTAAAATCTACCCTTGCTCTGTGGGATTCGAGGAGTCCCCTAGGCACTAGCCCCTTCACTTGTACTTTTCTTTTAATTGATACAAGTCTGGGAGAGTAGGCTAAGGCCGAACTTCCTTAATTTAAAAAAAAAGTGTATGTATATTGCTTCCATGTATTTTACAAGTGTTTTGTGTAGACTCTAGAAGTGATCCACGACTTCTACAAGTGGATTTTGAATTCAAATGAAGGTGGGAATGGTTTTGTTGGAGGGAATCAATTCACTTTCCTACTGTCTAGGAAAAGTGAAGATCTAGTTTGATCTACTGTTAGGTGATTGATTGATTGATTGATTGAATGCAACTCAACCACCAAAAATTCGTGGAATTTGGGCTCTCTCTTTCTACTTTTACATGTGTAAATCTCAAGGCTTTTACAATGGTAAAAGATCCATGAATTTTTCTTTTAAATACAATAAGTGAGCATAAGAAAGAGAACTCTCCAACAAATATTCCTTAGACATGATCCAAGCGATATCTTTAGATTAAATCCACCTCAAGCATAGTCTAAGCTTGATGTTCCAATAGCTCCCCCTCAAGCCAAAGTATGCTTGAGACTTCATTCTCTAATAGGTTGAATAATTGCCATAGCTTTGAATCTACAAAGCTTTATTCCATCGAATGCCTTCGTCATCATATCTGCTACTTGCTTTTCAGTTGGAACAAAAGAAATGTCAACCTCCTTTGCCATGAGCTTCTCCCTGATGAAGTGGCAATGAACTTCTCTACGTTTGGTTCTCACATGGAAAATAGGGTTTGCCGCTTGATGCATGGAACTTACATTATCTCCAAATATGTGAGGTTTGGAACTCACAAATCCGAAATATGTATACAATGCTTTTAACCCTATTGCCTCTTGAGTTGTTATGGTCGAACCTCTGTATTCTGCTTCAATTGAGGATAAAGCAATTGTAGGTTGCTTCTTGGAACTCCATGACACTAGCTTTGAACCTACAAATGCTAAGTAAGCAGAGGTACTTCTTCTATCATCCTTAGCTCCTACCCAATCTGCATCTCAATGGATTTTGATATTAAAATATGAAAAATAAAGATAGAATATACCTTCATTGATTGTACCTTTGAGATACTTAAGTACTCTCTTAGCTACATCCATGTGTGGTCTTCTTGGTGAGTGCATGAACTGACTAAGCACTCGCACACTATATGAGATGTTGCCCTTGTATGAGTAGCATATATCAAGCTACCTACCAAGCTTTGATACTCTTTAATGTCTTCAATTTTCTCACCTTCATAAACACTAAGTTTATGACTCATCTCCAAAGGTGTACATGCTGGTTTTGTGTTCTCCATTTTGAACTTGAGAAGAAGATCCTAAATGTATCTCCTCTGAGTCAAATGCATTCCTTCATCTGTGTATATGACTTGCATACCTAGAAAATATGTGAGCTCATCAAAATCACTCATTTTGAACTCCCCTTGCATGTGTCTCTTGATCCTTTGAATGCCATTCAGATCATCACTTGTCACAATAATATCATCTACATATACACATAGATAGATACCTCATTGTGATCCCTTTTGATGAATAGAGAAGGATTTGAGTTGCTAGGTCTGAACCCTTGATCTTGAAGGTATGTAAGTAACCAACCTATAATTCCAAGCTCTAGGAGCTTGTTTCAATCCATACAATGCTTTCTTAAGTCTACAAACATAATATGCATGATTAGGGTTTTCAAAACCTGGTGGTTGTGACATGTATACCTCTTCACCTATCCAACCATTTAAGAATGCATTTTTCACATCAAGTTGGAGGAGTCTCCAATTCTTTGCAACAACTATACTTATCAATGTTCTGATCGTAGTCATCTTTGCAACTAGTGAGAATGTTTCCTCATAATCTATACCAGGAGTTTGAGAGCATCCTTTGGCAACTAATCTTGCCTTGTACCTGCAAACTAATCCATCTGAATTTCTTTTAATTTTATATACCATCTGCAACCATTTACCTTTTGATTTGGAGACATTGGAACCAAATCCCAAGTGTCCATCTCCTTCAATGCATCTATTTCTTCTTTCATGGCCTTTTCCCAATTAGGGTTTCCCTTTGCCTCTTCATAGGTTGATGGTTCTTCTGAAATTGAATCTTTTGACAAGTAGACCGAATGCTTTGTAACAAATATGGAATCATATCCATACCTTTTTGGTTGTTTCTTCTCTTTTGCAGATCTTCTAGGTGCTTGTTTGAAGCGTTCTCCAACCTCTTGCATCTTTTCTTTGCCTCTTGACTTCCATAGTTTGTAATCCTTTTCTCTTTCATCTTGGTCATCATCTACATCACTTCTTGGATCATGGACCTATGTATCATGCTTGCTTCCTAATTGATGAGAATCAAAATCAAGATCATATGGTAGAGTTACCTTTTGTTTTTCATCATACTAAGACCTATTTTCTTCAAACACAACATCTCTACTTGTAGTGAATTTCTTGGTTGAAGGATTATAGAACCTATAATCCATCTGAGTTGAGTCATATCCAATAAACACTTCCTTTTTTGCCCTTTCATCTAGCTTACCTCTTATTTGTGATGGTACATGAACATAAGCTAAACAACCAAACACCTTGCAATGTCCAAGACTAGGTTTTCTTCCATGCCATGCTTCATAAGGAGTCACTTGAAGTGATTTGGATGGTAGTCTATGGACAAGGTACACAAGATTTGAAATAGCTTCTGCCCATAGATAATGTGGCAACTTCTTCTCTTCAAGCATTATTCGAGCTGATCCAACCAATGTCTTGTTTCTCCTCTCTACAATTCCATTCAGTTGAGGAGAGTACATGGTAGTCACTTCCCTTTTTATACCTTTTTCCTGCAAGAACTCATCAAAATCTTTGGAGAAGTATTCTCCCCCTCCATCAGATATGAGCTTCTTGAGTGATCTACTTGTATGATTCTGCACATGTGCAAGATACCTTTTTAAGCAATCAAGCACTTCATTCTTACTCTTGATAAAGTATAGAACAATCCATCTACTATGGTCATCAATAAATGAGACATAATACCTTGATCCTACCAATGAAGGTTCTTGACTTGGTCCCCATACATCTGTATGTACTAAGTCCAATAAGTTATTGTGGATGTAGCCTTTGTGGTTGAATGGTTGTCTTTGTGCCTTCTCAATCTAGCATGCATGACACCTATTGATCATGTGTTGCTTTGATATGTTTGGCAAACCTAGAACACTTTGATCCCTGCATATATCCTTCAAGTTTCTTTCATTCACATGAGCAAGTATCTTATGCCACACTTCAAGCTCACTTAGGGTTTGAGACCCAAAAGTGAATAGAGTTATGCAATTGGTTTCTCCTACTTCAAAAGTAAAGAGCCTACCATGCTTCTCACATCTGGCTATCTTCTTAAAGCCTTGACATGGATCTTCCACAAAAGCTCCATGTTGGGTGAACCTAAATTGCAAGCATTTTTCAAATATTTGGCTTACACTTATTAGGTTTTTAGTGATAGTGGGTACATAGAGAACCTTACTTAGAATGTTTGTCATACCATTGGAAGTTTTGACATTCCCAATCTTCTCCACATTGTGCTTTGTGTCATCCCATGTTTGTACTTCATGTCTATGCTTTGGACTTTCCAAATCAGATAGAAGAGCAATGTTGCCTGCAACATGATTTGAACATCCAGAATCCATGTAGAACAAATGATCATCTTCTTTACCTTCTTTGTGGCTTAGATTCATAAGAAGAAATGAGTCTTGATGTGATTGATCTTCTGAATAATTGTTGAAGTCCCTTATATTATAGCCTCTATTGTTATTGTTGAAGTTGTGTCCACCTCTGCCTCTATTGCTGCCATATCCACCTCTTCCACTTCCTTTTTGGGTCTTCCCATTGAACCACCAATGGTGAGTGGTGTGGTTGGTCTTATCATAGATGGAACAAGGTTGAAAATTTTGACCTTTGTCTTTGTCATGCTTTGGTCCTTTCTTCTTCCCTTTCCACTTGCTCTTGCTTGCGAAGTTGGATTGGGAAGTCTCCTCTTCATCTTCTTCCTTCTTCTTGCCTTTCAGCTTCTTATCCTTCTTATCTCCATATAGAGCACTAGTTGAATTACCATGATAGGAGTTACCTTCCTTTATGCTATTGTTGGCCACTTGATTGAAGAGTTGTCCAAGAAAGATGTTAAAGTCTAGAGTTTTCACATCCATGATGAGATCATAAGCCATCATGAAAGATTTCCATTGCTTATCGCTTTGAATCCCATTGAGAATTTGCCTCATGATAGCCTCTTCTTCAATCAGCTCTCCAATGGATGCTAACTGATCTGCAACCTCATTGACCTTGGTAACAAACTCAATGATGGTTTGTTTAGCTGTCTTCTTCATTTGGTTGAACTCATTCCAAAGGTGAGTAAATCTTTCTACTTTTACATGTGTAAATCTCAAGGCTTTTACAATGGTAAAAGATCCATGAAAAAACTTTTTAAAAATACAATAAATGAGCATAAGAAAGAGAAATCTCCAACGGATATTCCTTCGACATAATCCAAGCGATAGCTTTTTGATGTAGATCAAATCCACCTCAAGCATAGTGTAAGATTGATGTTCCAATAGGGCGCACTATCAGTAAAGAGGATGGATTCACCCTAGCAAAGAAGATAATCCTCACAGCAAAAGTTCAATATTGGATCTATGATTTTTTTATTAGGTTTCATAATCACTTGAGATGTTGGTTTTTGAGAAAGGAAAATACCCAACCGGGTTCCCTTGGAAGAGTCCCCTCAAAGGAGGACTTGTGTGCTAGGCACCCTCAACTTCAAGAATTGTTGGTTTTTGAGAAAGGAAAATACCCAACCGGTTTCCCTTGGAAGAGTCCCCTCAAAGGAGGACTTGTGTGCTAGGCACCCTCAACTTCAAGAATAAGAGATGAATATAGAAAACAAGAAAAAGATGGACAAACCCTTGACCAACAAAGATCTTTGCCTTCATAAATGATTGTTGTTTCATTCAATGTTTGAGGGTTGTCAAACCCCTGAAGAGCGGCCATGATAGGTTAATGGCTTCAAGATACAAGTGCCAACTTAGATTTAATCTCTCTTCAAGAGATCGAAATCGATGGTGTTGAACTTCAAAAGAGACTAAAAGTATTTTGGCATCTCATTTGTGGTTCATCACACAAGACTTGTGGGGGAGTGGTGGCTATAGGCTCCAAGATGATCTAGCAAACTTTCTTCGTGGAGACCTTGGCAGATAAAAAACATTGGAGGGCTTCTTCTTCTTTTAAGGGCCCTCTCCTATTCAGCATTGATTTGGTGTATGCATCTAATCTAATAATGGAAAGATATATTACATGGCATAGTTTTGAATCTTCCCCTTTGAGGTCATCCTTTGTGGGTACTTTAATATGGTGGAAGCTCTGTCTGATAGATTGGACCAAAGGGATCAAATTATTGACACTCTTGAGAAAGATGTCTGGGACAAGGTTAAGCTCCAACAATCTAGTGGAAGTCTAAGTTATAGCATGGCTTCTCTTGGTTGAACCTCCAATCTGATGCTGATTAGCAAAAAGCTAGACTTGATAGAAGCTATATTACATATGATATCATTGATAAGCAGGGTCGCCCCTCCTTCTCCCAATGTGTGGACTTAGTTTTGTAAGATATAGTGGTGATCACCTTCAAGCCACAATTAAGACATAGAAAAGCTCCCTAGTTTCATGTTGATCGTTCAATCCTCTCCCTCCCTTCAGTTAAATAGATGATCTCGTTCACCTAGATTGACGAGTTTAGCACCCATCCCTCAGTGGCCATGTGTTGGAAAATGGTTGACAAGCAGACTCAATATCTCCTTGAGTAGGCTCAAAAGAAGATTCAGAGCATCATCATGCGAGAAGGGAAAATCTTTATCATAGGCTCTAATGTCTCGAGACTAAATTCAATAAAGGAAATTCCCACCTCCACTGCACACTCGAGAAAATTAGAAGCAAGCTTAGATACAAAGAGGAAATTCAAAGAAAGAATCTACCATAAATCGACTAAAGAAATGTGTAAACTCTTCAAGAAGAAGCAACATAAAGAAGACATCCCGTACATGATTGACAACCATGGGGTGGAATGCACTACCAATGAAGAGAGTATTGAGTTAATTACCAACCATTTCACTCAACTCTAGGGGTTCTCCAGTCCGATCTCTTCTCAAAAGCCTGATTACATGGCCACCATATCTAGAATTAGCACAAAAAGAATTCCACAAAATATGGTACATCTTTTTGAATCCTCCATCTCTGACAAATAATGATGCAAATGCCCCAAATCAGACATCTCAAATGAGGCATGCAAATCAGCCTTAAAGTTAGCAATATGTTTGTCATGAGGACCATTGAGCATCATGTCATCAACATACACAACAATGATCAGAAGCACATCATTAGCCTGCTTAACATATAAGTTGCTCTCGGTTGGACTATTCTCAAAACCATGTGCAATCAGATAGGCATGTATCTTTTCATACCAAGCAAGCCGTGCTTGCTTTAAACCATATAATGCCTTCTTTAACCTGCACACTTGGTTTTCATGCCCTTTTTGCACAAAGCCACGGGGCTAAAAAATATACACTTCTTCACGTAGGCCACCATTCAAAAATGTTGTTTTAATGTCCAATTGACGTACATTCCAACCATGTGTTGGAAATTTAGTGGGCCCATAACTAATACCACAGGTCCATAGTTCCATAGACCCAGGATCTACAACATGGAATCCAGCAATCTTCCAATATTGACAAAACATGAACATACCACACTTAATCATACAAATGATGAGACAAAGATAGAGAGAAAGATTAGACAACATGTGTAAAGTGTTACGTAAGCCACTGCTTACTCACACTATCATATATACAAATGTCAAACTACAAGGTGGGAGCAAAACTCTCAACCACTCTATGTGAACAGAATTAGATGGAAGAGTGAATGTACAGAATTACAAGAATATTCAGATGTAGGGATAGAAATCTGAATATGTATGAGATGTATGACCTGATAGGTTGTAGAAGAGTGTATATGAGTGACAAAAAGAGGAAAGATCAGTTGGAAACTGATTTCAGCAAACCCTAATCTGAATTTAGGCTATGGAAGACCCTAAATCAAATGTGTGTGTGAAAGATCACATACTTACACACTTAGCATAGAATGCTAACATGTTGTTGCTAGAAATCCTCATACTCATGTGAAGAACACACCTTCTCTAACATCTCATTCGAATGCATGTAGCATGCATGTACTGATTCTCCTTTAGATATGCCGAATAGGACTCCTCCTGATATGAATGCCACTGCCTCCATAAACTCCAAGTACTACCTGTGTGCATAAAGAGAATATGTACCTGAATTCTTAACATAAGATGCAAATCTTATGTTAACTTCCATCCAATGTCTTTGAAGTACACCAAAATATTCATGTAGAAGACAATCTTCAAATACATCATGTAGATGGATGATCCACATCACCAAGCTGCTGATAGGTAAGTCTTCTCCATAAGCAAGAGTGTGAGCACACTCTTGTTCAAGAAGAACTCCATAGCTGCTCCTCAACATGCTCCTAGAGTGCACCATGGCTGCCTCATGTGTGCTAGAGCACCACCTCTACTGAGGGACCAAAGCTTGTGTGGCAATTGGTGTAGGATAACTCAAAAGTGACCCAAGGCCTTTCTTATATAGCCCTCACAATGTCTAGTGATCAAAATAAAGTTTGGATTATTTTTTTTCAACGAAAAGCTACTTTTTAAACTTAAATCACTATTTTTAAGTGAGTTTGCTTTATTTTTAAAGTTGCTTTAGCTAACTTTAAAAATAGCTTCTTGACATGCTTTTTCACACTTCTGACTACCTGATGAATGATATGACAACATTTTTATGATCCTAATGCCGAGAGCTATCATATGAGGTCAAAGCCCTAAACCAGTAAAAAATTAGGATTAGGGTTTTCTCCCAAATCTGATCTCTAATGACTGAATGTCATATACCATTGGAAAGCTCTCTTCAAGCTCTACAAGATAGGCTCATAAAAATTTTACCCATTTTTGTGCCAAAAATGACTAAATACCAAAATTAGGGTTTCTACCCTAAATGGATTTTGGATTGATGTGACATTGTTTTCCAACAATCCCCCATGCAATGTCATATTGGTACAAACTGAACTGGATAAGAAGCTTCTTTCATCTGTAAATTATCATAAACTTCAAACTTGTACTCTCGAATTGACCTTCAAATCTTTTCTTCAAAAGTCTTCTTCAAAACTGAATTTGAATTTCTTCAAACTTCAAAAACTGAACTTGCTGAATATGAACCATAATACTTGAGAAAATATGCAAACTAGATATCCAATAGTGTTAGAAGACATCAAGCAATCAATTCTTGACAACATATGTAGCATGACTTGAATCTGAATCTGCTATCTCCTGTCTTCTCAAACTTGTAAACATACACTAGGATCCACATATTTGCATTTACCTTACAATAGGTTTCTCAACGTACTTCTTCAGTGTCATGTATATACACTAAACAAAATAAAAAACTGAATCCATCCTAGGACTTGTGACTGAAAACTCACAGCTTAGTGTATTATTAACACTAGTTGGTTCATCTCTGACTGTACTCAATTGAACTCATTCAACTCTCATGAGTCTCAAAAAATTTCATAACTATGATGTCATCATGTCTTCATCCTTGTTCTGCCTGTAAGTCTTTCATACCTCTTTCCTTCATAGTCTGGTATAAACATAAATGTGCGCACCTCATAAGTAACATACCTCACTGAAATATCAAGCTTCTCTGCAATAGAACTCTGGAACTTTCTCCTGAATAGGAACACCTAACAAGAACTTTCTCCAAACTTTCTTCTTCTTCCTTCTTCTTTCAAAGCTGAAACATAAAGAGAAACTGACAAAGGAAATATAGGAATACCTATAGGTATGACTCTGCATTCTTTCACATATGGCTGAAAATAAGTCTTCATGTTTCATCACCCCCCTGGATGATTTAACACTAGTATCCAGAATTCTTCAAAATATATCAGACTTTATGAAATCTGGAACGTCTTCCTTCTTTCAATAAATCTGATCTTTAGTGATCAAAACCTGTATCTGAAACAAAATTTTAGGATCCATCATCTTCTACAACATAACAAGTATCTTCTTATTTTTCTCTACAACACAAATCTGATAGAATTTGAAACTTTGACTTACTTCTTCCAATGCTAAGAACTTTTCAAACAAAGAATAGACAATTGACTCATAAATACTCAAGATCTTCAAGATCATTCAAGATCTATCAAGATCTCTCTGACAAAATACCTGTGTCAATCTGCTTTTATCAAACCTTTGACTGAATGTTTGATTTGCTACCTGAATGTCTCTAAGTGTCCATGCTTCTTACATAACGTTGTAAAACTTTTCTTTAACCAAATCCTTCCCAAGAATCTGCAACTCCTACTTGAAACATAAGTGGAAAAACTCTCACCTTGAGAATTCCAAAAGTTGCAAGCTGATACTTTATCTTTTCATATTCTACCCAGGTGAAATGTGATAGTATCTGCTTGACTTTCTTTGGCTAACTCCACTTCTCAATCAAGTGATAGGATCTAATGGAACACCTTTTTGAATGCAAGCATATATCCAAAAATCTAGAAAATCATAGAAAGTAAATTCTTCAGCTGACTGGTACAACACAAAAATCTGAATTTTCTTGAACTTTCTCAGTTTTTTGAATTTTTTGAATTTTCTCAAAATATTGAAATTTCTAAAATTTTTTGAAAATACTAAAATTTCATAATTTTCCTGCAAATTCTAAAATTCTGAATTTTTTGAAAACATTGAAATTCTGAAAATTCTGATTTTTCTGAATTTTTATCCTGAAAAACTTTGAATTTTTTGACTATAGTGAATATACAGAATATGAGGTACCTTTTCCAAACAAAACCTTACTCCAAGTCTCCAACATCTGCTACAAATACTCTTTTACCTCAAGAGTTAGGTCAAGAAGAAAAATACTTCTCTGCAACTTGTCATATACCAAGTAGCTCTGTATTGACACTCCAAGAATTCTTTGAGGGAACATATAGCTGCCTGCTCAAAATCTTCAACTTATACATAACTCATACACATATGAGTCAAAACATATAAGCTTCCTTTCTTTCTCTCATTGCAATTCTTTGTCAAAACCTACTAAAACATGACTGTATAATGCAAAACAAGAAACTTCTTCTTCTTCACACAAGATGTTCTTGTAGACTTGTCTTTGGATGTAGAGGATAAAGTAGGAAAGTTATACGGAAAATATAAGAGAAAAGGAAGTCTTACTTTCCCTTTAGAAATGTTGGACTTTCTTCTTCTGCATCTTTCTTCCACCTGATGATGATAACATCTTCAAAGTTCTCTTCCATACCTTTTGTTCTCTTCATCTTGAAGTAGCAGGCACTCTTAACTTCTTCAAATGAATTTTTCTCTTCCTCTAGTGCTAAGACTAAGAGACAAAACAAACATGGTATGGAAGTGAACATAGAATCATGTTTTACCATCTCCTCATATCTCTGAATCAAAACTCGGCTTTAAATGTGGCTGATATGACTGAATTCACCAACCTTTTGGCTAAATGCTGAATTACCTCTCTAGTGTACCTAGATCAAATTTTGCACCTAGATAAAAAAACTTCCAACCAACTTACAACACAAGGTTGGCTGAAAACAAAACTCATCTCATCTCCAAATTTGTCTTTTTAGATGAGCTTTCTTGCCATGAAAGAGATTTATCAAAACTGTCAAGAACAACCTCTAGATACCTATTTTGATGTAGCTAATGCTTTTACTTTCAAAGTAATGAAAGTGTTTGAAAGCACTTCTTCAATCCTTCAAATCTCTTCATAATTGCTCTTCTAAGATATGACCTGCAAATGATAATCTGATAGTAGAAATTAATACCTGTGATTTGATGTTGACCTGGTTCCTTCATCTTCTCCAAGCCATTGCTTTTCCTTGAATTTGAAGTAGCCTTCTCTTCATCAAGTATTGGTCTTCACAATACTTCTGTAAAGTATTTTCATACTCTTCCAAAAGTATTTGGTTGTTAACAGATCATCAACTTCATATTCCACACTGATAAATAAACATGTGACTGAATTGTCTAATTCTCAAATCTCTTCTCATCTAGATTAAGTGTGTATGTCAAATGTCAAATGTTAGAAGATGCTCTTAAATCATATGTTGTAAACCTAGAAGTCTAGGAACCTGGGAATCTGAGAGCCTGATTGCTCTGATACCATATGTTGGACATTTAGTAGGCCCATAACTAATACCACAGGTCCACAGTTCCATGGATCCATGATCCACAACATAGAATCTAACAATCTTCCAATATTGACAAAACATGAACATACTACACTTAATCATACAAATGATGAGACAAAGATAGAGAGAAAGAAAACATGTGTAAAGTTTTACGTAAGCCACTGCTTACTCACACTATCATATATACAAATGTCAAACTACAATGTGGGAGCAAAACTCTCAACCACTCTATGTGAACAGAATGTATAGAATTACAAGAATATTCAGATGTAGGGACAGAAATCTCAATATGTATGAGATGTATGACCTGATAGGTTGTAGAAGAGTGTATATGAGTGACAGAAAGAGGAAAGATCAATTGGAAACTGATTTCAGCAAACCCTAATTTGAATTTAGGGTATGGAAGACCCTAAATCAGATGTGTGTGTGAAAGATCACATACTTATAGACTTAGCATAGAATGCTAACATGCTGCTGCCAAAAATCTTCATACTCATGTGAACACACCTTCTCTAACATCTCATCTGAATGCATGTAGCATGCATGTACTGATTCTCCTTTAGATATGCCGAATATGACTCTTGATATGAATGCCACTGCCTCCATAAACTCCAAGTAGTACCTATATGCATAAAGAGAATATGTACCTAAATTCTTAACATAATATGCAAATCTTATGTTAACCTCCATCCAATGTCTTTGAAGGACACCGAAATCTTCATGTAGAAGACAATCTTCAAATACATCATGTAGATGGATGATCCACACCACCAAGCTGATGATAGGTAAGTCTTCTCCATAAGCAAGAGTGTGAGCACACTCTTCTTCAAGAAGAACTCCATAGCTGCTCCTCAACATGCTCCTAGAGTGCACCATGGCTGCCCCATGTATGATAGAGCACCACCTCTACTAAGGGACCAAAGCTGACATTGCAATTGGTGTATGATAACTCAAAGGTGACCCAAGGCCTTTCTTGTATAGCCCTCACAATGTCTAGCGATCAAAATAAAGCTTGGATGAATTTTTTTCAACGAAACGCTGCTTTTTAAACTTAAATCGCTATTTTAAAGTGAGTTTGCTTTATTTTTAAAGTTGCTTTTAGCTAACTTTAAAAATAGCTTCTTCACCTATTTTTTCACACTTCGGACTACCTGATGAATGATCTGACAACATTTTTATGATCCTCATGCCGAGAGCTATCATATGAGGTCAAAACCCTAAATCAACATAAAATTAGGATTAGGATTTTCTCCCAAATATGATCTCTAATGATTGAATGTCATATACCATTGGAAAGCTCTCTTCAAGCTCTACAAGATAGGCTCGTAAAAAATTTACCCATTTTTGTGCCAAAAATGACTAAATACCAAAATTAGGGTTTTTGCCCTAAATGGATTCTGGATTGATGTGACATTGTTTTCCAACACCATGATGAGCTGCAAGTGAACAAGATAAATATCAAAATAAGGACACAATCTTAACGTTCTTGGAAAAGTGGAATGATGTCCAACTACACAAGAACACCCCCGAACATGCGCAAGTGGTAGAGGCCAGTTTGTAGTTAGAACCTAAGGCATATACGTGGTGTATGAGTCTCTCTAAGAATCATAAAAAACCCTCTTGGGATGAATTCACCCACCTCTTCAAAAAGGAGTTTCTCCTCGAGAATGAGGAGGAAGGCAATTGGGAGGCTTGGGGTAAAATTCAACAGAAGGGAAAGTAAACATCTTCAAGATATAGATGTTTATTCAAGAAACTTATCTAGAAAATAACTTTTTCCATGATAAAGTCTAGAAAAGGATGGGATGCCTAACCCTAAAGGTGGTTGTTTACCATGTACGAGGAGCAAAGCCTTAGCTTTCTTGATAGTCCAATATGGATGTGTTGGGGTTAGACGTCTACAGAAGCATGCGAACATCACAAGGAAGAAGAAGAAGCTTGGAGCACAAACACACAATACTTAATGTATTACTAGAGAATGTACAAAGATAAGTAGCCCATTAGGGCAATAGGCGTATATACAATCCCGGGAGGAAAAACCTCCTAAAGAGGGAAAAAAGTGCCCCGGCAGTCCTAGTATCTTCACACACATCACTACCTAAATATATCAAAAAATCCCCCCTGGGAGTTATGTGGTGAACAAGGAGTTGTCACTCATGTATAAGGAAGTGCCAAGCTATGTGGAAATCACTCCACAAAAGGAAGTAAGCCCAAAGCTTTGCGGAAAACTTCAAACTTCTCCCTAGGCAGAGCCTTCGTGAAAAGGTCTGCAATGTTCTCTTGCATGGGCACATATGCCAAGCTGATCTCCCCAGCAGAGAACCTCTCCCTGACATAGTGATAATGCACCTCAGTGTGCTTAGTGAGAGCATGGAACACATGGTTCCTTGCAACTGCCAATGCGCTCTGATTGTCAGTAAAACTGGTGGTGGCAGAAGACTGGCCAACACCCAAATCAGCCATAAGGCGTCTGAGCCACACACACTCAACAGTCGCTCTGAAAGCTGCCCTATACTCAGCCTCACAACTGGAAGTGGCCACAGTAGGCTGCTTCTTGCTCAACCAAGATATACATGAGGTGCCAAGCATGAAGCAAAAACCACTGGTGGACACACGAGTGTCATAGCAACCAGCCCAATCTGAGTCAAAAAAAGCATGCAAATCTGGCGGTAGTGATCCCCCCTTGGGATAAAACAACCCAAGTAGCCGAGTACCACTCAAGTAGCGAAAGATGCGCTTAACCGCCTTTTAATGCGTGACTCCTGGGAAATGCATAAATCTGCTCATCTGTGAGACAGCAAACTGAATATCTGGCCGAGTAATGCATAAGTAAATCAAGCATCCAATAGCCTACTGATAGAGAACAACATCAAATGCATCTCCAACATCATGAGGACTCAATTGTAAACCTGTCTCCATAGGAGTGGCAATAGGCTTACAGTCTTCAAGGCCAAAATGCTGCAATAATGTGTCAATATATTTTGTTTGACACAAAGCCATTCCACCATCAACTTGCATAAACTGAATGCCCAAATAGTGATGCAAATGCCCCAAATCTGACATCTCAAATGAGGCATGCAAATCAGCCTTGAAATCAGAAATATGCTTCTCAATAGGACAAGTGAGCAGCATATCGTCAACATAGACAACAATGATCAGAAGCACATCATTAGCACGCTTAACATATAAGGTGCTTTCAGTTGGACTGTTCTCAAAACCATGTGCAACTAGATAGGCATGTATCTTCTCATACCAAGCACGTGGTGCTTGCTTTAAACCATATAATGCCTTCTTTAACCTGCACACCTGGTTTTCATGCCCTTTCTACACAAAGCCATGGGGCTGAAAAACATACACTTCTTCATGCAAGTCACCATTCAGAAATGTTGTTTTAATGTCCAACTGATGTACATTCCAACCATGATGGGCTGCAAGTGCACAAATACTCCAAACAGTAGTCATACGACATGTAGGTGCAAAGGTCTCATCAAAATCAATGCCTCTTTCCTGTGCATAACCCTTTGCAACAAGCCTAGCCGTATACCTGTCAACTGTACCATCAGGCTTACGCTTCAGCTTGTATACCCACTTAGTGCCAATGGCCTTCTTGCCAAGAGGCAAGTCACATAAAGACCATGTATTATTCTTCATTATAGCATCATATTCAGATTGCATAGCAGCCATCCATTTTTCTGAATTTTGTGCTTCATCAAAAGAAACAGGCTCATTCTCATCACAGAGACTAGACGCAGCCATAGCATAGCAATCTGATGCAAAGGAGGCACTATGAGAGCCTGAGCGAGTACGATATGACAAAGGTGCATCTAATTTGATGTCACGCAAAGTCTGCACCAGCCATTTTGGCATAGTTTTTGCCTGCTCAATATCAACTCTCTCATCAACAAGTGCATCATGTAAATCTGCATCAGAAATGGAATGATCTACATCATCATATGAAACCTGCAAAGGCTGAGAAGTTGCCTCATTAGGACCAGCACTAGACTGTCCACATGTAAAAAGAGGCATCAAAGTATCATACATGTCTTTGGAGCTAACAGATGTCTCCTTAGTACATGAAAGCAATGGTTGAATAGCATCTTCCACAAAGACAACATCATGGCTAACCAGAATGCGTTTAGTTTGTGGATGATACAGACGATAGCCTTTACTTTCAGAACTGTACCCAACAAAAATACATTTTACTACCTTATCATCCAATTTTCTACGATGTTGTTCAGGCACTGGTGCATATGCCAAACAACCAAAAACACGCAGATATGCAATAGATGGCTTGCGGTCATGCCAAGCCTCATATGGAGTGATAGACTGAATCGCTTTAGTGGGACACCTGTTCAGTACATATGCTGCACACATGACAGCCTCAAGCCAAAAACTATGAGGTAAAGCCTGACTCTTGACCATACACCTCGCCATCTCCATGAGAGACCTGTTCTTCCGTTCAGCAACTCCATTCTGTTGAGGTGTATACGGCACTGTACACTGGTGTTTTATCCCACGTTCAGCCAGAAATGCATTAAAATCAGAAGACATATATTCCCCCCCTCGATCAGAACGGAGGGTGCCCATTTTACATGCTGACAGATTTTTAGCCAAAACCAAAAACTGTTTGAAGCACATGAACACTTCATACTTTGCTTTGAGTGGATATACCCATGCATGCCTGGAAAAATCATCAATGAAAGTCACGAAGTAAAGGTAATTTCCAAAAGAGGGTGTCTACATAGGACCACAAACATCACTATGTACAAGCTTCAGTTTCTGTGTAGCCTGAATTGAACCATCTTTTGGAAAGGAGGAACGCTGCATTTTGCCCAAAATATAGCCTTCACAAACATGTTTTCCAGGTGCCTCAAGTTTGGGCAAGGAGGACACCATTTAAGATTTCTGCAGGCGTAGCAAACTAGCAAAATTCAGATGACCAAAGCGTGCATGCCAAAGCTTTGCATCTGACATAGCCTGAGAATCATTTATTGCACATGCCAAATCATTTTCAGATCTTTCATAGTCTATGAGCTTGTACAACCCATGACATAAAATGCCAGAAGCAATAATCACATCGCCATTTGACAAATCATGAATTTTACACCTGTCATCAACAAATTTCACAACCAAGCCAATCTTGGCTAATGCAGAAATTGATAACAAGTTCTTTTTGATCCCTGGCACAAATAAAGCATCTGATAAAGTGAAAGAACTACCATTAGCAGTAGTCGAAATGATCTTACCAACTCCCATAACAGGATAAGAGGAGTTGTTGGCGCATGTAACAGTATTCCCTGTAGGGGCCGGCTCGAGTGAAGAGAAGAAACTGCAGTGCAAGGTAATATGTTTGGTCGCCCCATTGTCAAAATACCAAACATCTGAGTCTACTGCAGACATGCACTGCTCATGAGAAGATGGGCCAAAACTGCAGACAGTAGTAAACGCCCATTCTTCTTCCTGCATAAGATTTGCAGACTCTACTTTTGGTGTAGAGGTCTCTGCAACAACCATTCCAGCCTCTTTCTTCTTTGCCTCTTTAGCAGCCAGTTTTGGACAGTTCTTTATGATATAATCATTCCCTTTACAGTACTTACAAAACAATTTCTACTTTTCTGATTTCTTCTCATCTTTATCTTCCCTCTTCGAATATGCAGAATTAGCAGATTTCTGCTTACTAGTTGAAGAGCTCCATTTTCCTTTGCCCTTCTGACTAGCCAGGAAAGATTGATCTGCAACTCGCATAATGGACCTGTTTTGCCTGGACTGATCTTCATGCAACAAAACAGAGACTAACTCCTCAAATGATAAGGCATTTGCATTGCCTTTCATCATCAACCGAAGAGTAGAAGCAAAACTTTGATATGAATTAGGAAGACCTCTGCACAAGTGAGCTATCTAGTATAACCTCATCAGCAGAAATCAATTGTTCCTTCAAGTCTTTGATCTTCGTTAAGAAACTGTCCATAGAATCACCTTCATTCATGTGCTCACTCTCCAACTGTTTTCGGAGGCAAGCAACACGAGCCTCATTCCTAGCTTGGTACAATGTGGTAAGTGTATCCCAAGCATCCTTAGCTGTTCTGCAAGAGCGAATGTGAGGAATAATGGCACGTTTGACAGACAACGTTATCAATGCATGTGCCTGGGCATCTCTGCCATCCTAGCGAATCTGCTCTGCAGTAGGTGCAGTAGAAACAATAGCACGAATAGGAATCTATGGAATATCATCTTCGACACCATCTTCATCAGCTCCAACACCTGTATTTGTAGTACCTATAGTCAGAGGTGTAACAGGACGTCTTTCAACACCCTACACAATGTTCCACAATCCTTTTGCAACCAATACATGTCACATCATATAAGCCCATAATGGGTAGTTGGTACCATCCAACTTATCCTCAACAGCTAACATATGGAATACATCACTGCTTTTAGCCATGGCCGGTGACTAAAATACCTTGATGCAAAAAATTGACTATATCTAAAAAGTTGAACAGAACTGCCCAGACAAGTTCTGCTAGACTTATAGCAGACTTCGAGATGCTTAAACTGGAAAATAGAAATTGGTATATACCTTTGGCACAAAAAGACGAAATAGCCTGCACAAGCGCTACGATAGTGCATTCGGAGAGCGAAACGAGCTCAGATCGCGATTTTGGCACCACAAAGCAAAGCCGTTTTGATCTCTGAATCACCCTGAGTATGCTCACCAAATTTCGTGCGAATCTGAGACTGCAAATGGAGGAGTGTCGATGGCGCCCTAGATGAAGCCACGACCTGCTCTGATACCAATTGTTGGGGTTAGACGTCTGCAAAAGCACGCGAACAACACAAGGAAGAAGAAGAAGCTTGGAGCACAAACACACAATACTTAATGTATTACTAGAGAATGTACAAAGATAAGTAGCCCATTAGGGCAATAGGCGTATATACAAGCTGGGGGAAAAAAACCTCCTAAAGAGGGAAAAAAGTGCCCCGGCGGTCCTAGTGTGTTCACACACATCACTACCTAAATATATCAACAGGATGCACTAATTCAAGTTGACAAGTGTATCTTTTGGACAAGCTATTTATAAAGCTCAATCATTAAGGTCTTCCAAGATATTCGTAAGCTATCACTTCTAGAAAAGAATCTTGATGATTCTTAAGTGATAAAGAAGACAATGAAGTGTTCATAGAATTATTTTAGATTGGTTCAATCATCAAAAGATGCTTGTACTTTAAACTATGCAATGAAAGTGGATTGTAGAATTATGTTTAAAGTACTCTGGTAACATCTAACAATTGAACAAAGATTTTTTCAAACTCAAGATAAAGAATGTTTTCGACATACAAATGAAAGTTGAAGTCAAACTTTCGTCAAGAAATGGGAAAACATTTCATACAGTGATCCTTTAGTTTGATACTCGAGACATGAACAAACATGAACACCATTCCAACAATAAAACTTTGAGAATGTTATTCAAAAGTCAAAAAAATCTTTCAAAAACCATTACAGCAGTGCAATGGATTCCATGATGAATCATTTCCTTAGGTTATCTGATTCCTTATAAGGAATCTCAAGTATTGTAAGAATAAATTGTACCATATTAATGAGCACAAAATTCTTCAAGCTCTTTAGACAGCAAGTATTTCCCAAGAAGTCCCCAAACCACTAGTAGTGGTACTTAAGTCCAATGCTTGGTATAACTTAAAGGTGTATCAATATTGATAAGATTCTTAGTTTTCGATCAAAAAGGCATTAGTATATTTTTGGACTTGAGTTGAGGAAAAGATCTCTGTAAATTCTACAGGTAAACCCAAAAGCTTTAGACAAGTTCAAGAGATCTTCAAGATAAAGACTAAGTCTTTATTCTTGTCGCATGGTTGATAAAACTTGATCAAGCTTGGCAATGTTTATCCAAGAACTTGCGATTGGAACTACTCTGAAGTTTACCTAAGTATTGGCAAAAGAGCTTCTTTTGTGATTTTTTCACTCAAGTTCCATTTATCCAATGGAAAAGTGTGAAAAGAGTAAGATGTTCCAAGCATGAATAGAATGAAATATTCCAAGTATGTAGTTTGCAACTGTGAGGATGGTAATTAAGTCTGTGGAAGGTAAAACATAATGCTTGCCTATCCTTAAAGGGATTTTGGTAAAATCTAAAAAGCATGAGCGGATGCTTGGACTTAAGCAATACAAACATTCCTCTTAAGTCACGATCGGGGTAGCTACTTAAAGCTTTAGTAAGAAAGGAATCTAAAGATAAGAAGTAAACAACTCTTGTCACTACAAATTGGTCAAGTATAACCAAATGGACTTGACTTCAAAAAAATCAAGAACTTGGAATTCTAAATGGTTTTTCTTTTGAAAACCCTAACAAAGAAGGATAGATATTCCATTAAAAGTTTTTAGTTTCCAAGGCAAAGCACAAGATTGTGAAATGATCGTGTGAAGGAATCAAATCCTAGAATATCAAGTTAGAGGTAATGTTTGAAACTTCATAATTCTTTTAAATAATTGACATGATAGGGTACTCTCTAAAGATATGTTTAGAATTTAGGATAAGTATCACTCACACATCAATGTGAATATAAAATAGGGTGGTATGGGACACCAGATTTTATACTCAGATTGATGTAGGAAAGATGGTATGGGACATCAGACCATGATGATAATTATCCTTTAGTCATAGAATGGATCTTGAAGTTAGATTTGACCCTCGAGGGAATTAAAACTCAAAGGAGAAGTTTAAATTTGAGGAGGATAATATAATGATTTTATGATACTTCAAGATAAAGGACATATGAAGATATGAAGTAAAAATAACTTCCAAGATCTTCCTGGAACATTTCAAGCTAAAGTGGTATTGATTTAGAAATATTTGATAAATTTCTAAAGAATTTGGACTTTCATTTTAAATTGATCCTCTCAACTAAGGAAAAGATTTGACTAAGTCAAGCACCAAGTGTTGATATATTTAGGTAGTGATGTGTGTGAACACTCTAGGACCGTCGGGGCACTTTTTTCCCTCTTTAGGAGGTTTTTTTCCCCCGGCTTGTATATACGCCTATTGCCCTAAAAGGCTACTTATCTTTGTACATTCTCTAGTAATACATTCAGTATTGTGTGTTGTGCTCCAAGCTTCTTCTTCTTCTTCTTCCTTGTGCTGTTCGTGTGCTTCCACAGACGTCTAACTCCAACAATTGGTATCAGAGCAGGTCCTCACTTCATCTAGGGCGCTGTCGACACTCCTCTGTTTGCAATGCCAGATTCGCACGAAATTTGGTGAGCATACTCATGGTGTTTCAGAGATCAAAACTGCTTCGCTCTGTGGTGCTGAAATCGCGATCTGAGCTCGTTTCGACCTTCGAATGCACTATCGCAGCGCTTGTGCAGGCTATTTCGTCTTTTTGTGCCAAAGGTATATACCAGTTTTTGTTTGCTAGTATAAGCATCTCGAAGTCTGCTACAAGTCTAGCAGAATTTGTCTAGGTAGTTATGTTCAACCTTTTGAGATACTGCCAATTTTCTGCATCAAGGTATTTTAGTCACCGACCATGGCTGAAAGCAGTGATGTATTCCGTATGTTGGCTGTTGAGGATAAGTTGGATGGTACCAACTACCCATTATGGGATTATATGATGCGACATGTGTTGGTTGCAAAAGGACTGTGGAACATTGTGTAGGGTGTCGAAAAACGTCCTATCACACCTTCAACTGTTACAACTGCAAGTACTGAAGCTGATGCAGAAGGTGTCGAAGATGATGATATTCTGCATATTCCTGTTCGTGCTGTGGTTTTTGCTGCACCTATTGCAGAGCAGATTCGTTGGGACGGTAGAGATACCCAGACACATGCATTGATAGCTTTGCTTGTCAAACGTGCCATTATTCCTCATATTCGCTCTTGCAAAACAGCTAAGGATGCTTGAGATACACTTACCACATTGTACCAAGCTAGGAATGAGGCTCGTGTTGCTTACCTCCAAAAACAGTTGGAGAGTGAGCACATGAATGAAGGTGATTCTATGGACAGTTTCCTAACGAAGATCAAAGATTTGAAGGAACAATTGATTTCTGCTAATGAGGTTATACCAGATAGCTCACTTGTGCAGACCGTTTTGAATGGTCTTCTTGATTCATATCAGAGTTTTGCTTCTACTCTTTGGTTGATGATGAAAGGCAATCCGAATGCCTTATCATTTGAGGAGTTAGTCTCTGTTCTGTTGCAGGAAGATCAGTCCAGGTAGAAATTATGCGAGTTGCAGATGAAGCTTTCCTGGCTAGTCAGAAGGGCAATGGAAAATGGAGCTCTTCGACTAGTAAGCAAAAATCTGCAAATGCTGCACATTTGAAGAACCAAGACAAAGATGAGAAAAAAATCAGAAAAGCAGAAATTGTTTTGTAAGTACTGTAAAGGGAATGATCATATCATAAAGAACTGTCCAAAACTGGCTGCAAAATAAGCAAAGAAGAAAGAGGCTGGACCGGTTGTTGCAGAAGCCTCTACACCAAAAACGGAATTTGCTAATCTTGTGCAGGAAGAAGAATGGGTGTTTACTACTGTTTGTAGTTTTGACCCATCTTCTCATGAGCAGTGCATGTCTGCAGTAGACTCAGATGTTTGGTATTTTGACAGTGGGGCGACCAAACATATTACCTCGCAGCGTAGTTTCTTCTCTTCACTTGAGCCTGCCCCTACAGGGAATACTATTACATGCGCCAACAACTCCTCTTATCCTGTTATGGGAGTTGGTAAGATCATTTTGAATACTGCTGATGGTAGTTCTTTCACTTTATCAGATGCTTTATTTGTGCCAAGGATCAAGAAGAACCTGTTATCAGTTTCTGCATTAGCCAAGATTGGCTTGGTTGTGAAATTTGTTGATGACAGGTGTACAGTTCATGATCTGTCAAATGGCAATGTGATTATTGCTTCTGGCATTTTATGTCGTGGGCTGTATAAGCTCATAGACTATGAAAGATATGTAAATGATTTGGCATGTGCAGTAAATGATTCTCAGGCTATGTCAGATGCAAAGCTTTGGCATGCACGCTTTGGTCATCTGAATTTTGCTAGTTTGCTACGCCTACAGAAATCTGAAATGGTGTCCTCCTTGCCCAAACTTGAGGCACCTAGAAAACATGTTTGTGAAGGCTGTATTTTGGGCAAAATGCAGCTTTCGTCCTTTCCAAAAGATGGTTCAGTTCGGGCTACTCAGAAATTGCAACTTGTACATAGTGATGTATGTGGTCCTATGCAGACACCTTCTTTTGGGAATTATCTTTACTTCGTGTCTTTCATCGATGATTTTTCCAGGCATGCATGTGTATATCCATTGAAGGCAAATGCCGAAGTGTTCATGTGCTTCAAACAGTTTTTGGTTTTGGCTGAAAATCTGTCAGCATGTAAAATGGGCACCCTCCGTTCTGATCGAGGGGGGGAATATATGTCTTTTGATTTTAATGCATTTCTGGCTGAACGTGGGATAAAACACCATTGTACAGTGCCGTATATACCTCAATAGAATGGAGTTGCTGAACGAAAGAACAGGTCACTCATGGAGATGGCGAGGTGTATGGTCAAGAGTCAGGCTTTACCACATAGTTTTTGGCTTGAGGCTGTCATGTGTGCAACATATGTACTGAATAGGTGTCCCACTAAAGCGCTGCAGTCTATCACTCCATATGAGGCTTGGCATGACCGCAAGCCATCTGTTGCTCATCTGCGTGTTTTTGGTTGTTTGGCATATGCATTAGTGCGTGAATAGCATCGCAGAAAATTGGATGATAAAGAAGTAAAATGTATTTTTGTTGGGTACAGTTCTGAAAGTAAAGGCTATTGTCTGTATCATCCACAAATTAAATGCATTCTGGTTAGCCGTGATGTTGTTTTTGTGGAAGATGCTATTCAGCCATTGCTTTCATGTACTAAGGAGACATCTGTTAGCTCCAAAGACATGTATGATACTTTGCTACCTCTTTTTACAGGTGGATAGTCTAGTGTTGGTCCCAATGAGGCAACTTCTCAACCTTTGCAGGTTTCATGTGATGATGCAGATAATTCCATTTCTGATGCATATATACATGATGCACTTATTGATGAGAGAGCTGATATTGAGCAGGCAAGAACAATGCCAAAATGGCTGGTGTAGACATTGCGTGACAGCAAATTAGATGCACCTATGTCATATCATACTCGTTCAGGCTCTCATAGTGCCTCTTTTGCATCAGATTGCTATGCTATGGCTGCATCTAGTCTCTGTGATGAGAATGAGCCTGTTTCGTTTTCTGAAGCACAAAATTCAGAAAATTGGATGGCTCACACCAGATGCAGTGGGGTGGCCACCACGTGCTTGAAGGACTTGAAAAACTCATTAGTGAGGCCATCATGACCCAGATGGGAAGAGCATCAATAACCTCGATAATTTTGTTCTCTGAAATGTTAGCTTCTAGTAGAGAATTCATGTTCTGTGGGATTCTAGATTGAGCTACCCTTGAGATGGTAGCCATGCAGTCATGCCTGTGCGGGGAAAGAGAAGTCGAGACCCCAAGGAGATGGGTAAAGTGCTTGACGATGATGGATCTGTTCTCAACTTCCGTGCTACATTCGATCCCATTGTTATTGACCAAGAAGGGGATGGATTCTCTAGCTTGTTTCCTTTTGAGGATGTTACACATCTCTTTTGAAGGTTTGTCTCCCTTCCCCGCCCACCAGTCTTTGAAGAATATTTGAAGATTTTTCCTTTGAACCTCCTCCTCGAATCTTAGTCTTCCCCTGATTTTCAAAAGACCTTGCTTGCATTGCAAGTTACCTTTGTTCACTTCTTCTTCAAGCTGTGAGAGCCTCCGGTAAACCGTTTCTCTTCTTTTTTTTCGGATATCTCTTATAGTCTTATGAGTCCTGATCATAATTTGTCGAGTCCTTTCCATCACGCTTCTCCAGCACTTAGCTGGTTCATTACAATAGCCAAAGGCCTCTGCCCACACAACAAAAATTTCTTGGTGGACAGAGGGGAGGGAAAACGACGTCTGACAAGCATGAAACCAAGGAGCTTTCCGGAGCATGGGAATTGTTTTGAAAGAAAGAGTAATTGGGTAGTGGTATGAGATAGTCAGGTCCATGTGTTTGGAAACCAAAGGACTGCCCCACTGGAGGATGGTGTTTTGGTCGATGTAACATCTATCAAGTCTTGCTTTCCTCAAAGAGTCCCCCAGTTAGAGATTAGACTAGGAGAACCCCTTCATGTCTTTCACCTCGACTAGGTCGAGATGGAGCTTGATTTTATCCCATATCTCTTTCTCCTAACCGTCAATAATTTTCCCCTTGTTATTCCATCGGTCCTCTGGAAACTCTACCATGTTGAAGTCCCCACAAATCAGAACATTGTGTGAGAGGGAGTCGAGGGAAGCCCAAGTATCAATTCTATCCGCCACTACATTAGGGGCATAAATTGAGACCACAGTGAACTGATTAGGGGACCTGAAAGATGCAGCAATCCAACAATGATTCTGATCTTCACAAGTCGAGGTCAATATGTCGGACTAGAAGTGACTAATACCAATCGCAACTTCCCCCCCCTAGGGTGTGTAGTGGAGAAGCAAAGGTGGTTCGAAGATATGCATTTAAGCTGTTTCTAGAGATCCTCTGCGTCGATTTTAATCTCTTACAAGCAGATAAAGTTGGGGTTGAGACACTTGTCTTTGAACCACTGGCCAATAATCACTGCTCTTGAGGGGTCAGACAAACCCCTGACATTTGGCGATGTGATTTTCATTAATGATGGTGGCCCTCTTTGAGGGGAGGGACCCGATCTTTTTTTTTTTCTTGTGATCTTCTTTTTTCCTCCCAACTTCTTGACTTATTATCCTGCTCTTGAGGGGGCTCTTCCAAGGCATGCCCGACTATTGTTTCCCTTTAAGTTTTGACTTTTGTTGCGGTAAGTTTGGCATGCATACTGGAAGAGAAGGACCAAGGAAGGAGCTTTCACTATCTGGGTTGTCGTCATTGCTGGTAGTGAAGCCTTCCTCTTTACTCGTGGTGTAATCTTCCTGGTTGTCTTCTTTGCTGGTCGAGCACCCAAGTGTATTATCAGCCGGGTCTTCTTCATCATGGTTATCCCCTGGAAAGTCGACCTCATTAATCTCCTTTTCTAGGTTACAATACATGTTATTCAAAGGAGTAATGGTCATAACGTTCCTTGCTGCTAATCGTTGATGACTAACTTTCCTCCTACGTCTTACTTCGGTGAATCCTTCTGAATCCATCTCTGCAATACGAGTGCCCTCTACTTCCTCCAACAGAGGGGGATGACCTCGAGTACCAACTTGAGGGAACGAATTCAGGGCCCCATCTGGTTTAAGCTTGTTTTTATTGGTACTTTGCTTCAAGGGGCAATCTTTGATCCTATGACCTTGGTGCCCGCAACGGAAGCACGCATTGGGCAAATTATTGTACATAACCTCCTGTATCCAAATCTTACCATCTCCACAATTTATGGAGATCTTCGCAGGAAGGACCTGGTTCAAGTCTGTTTCATCGCAGATTTGTGGGTGCCATCGTGCATTGAAAGAATATTGAGCTTCATCGTAGATTAGCCACCCAACATCCTCTCTTGAGGCCATCGGGCGACTGATCGGTGAAACGATTTCTCGAAGAAATCCATATAGGACATATGGTAGATTGGGAAGCTCCACCCATAGCGGGTAACGAAGAGGCTTTAACCTATTCGGAACAAAGTCTGGGGTCCACTTAAATAGACATAAGGTGGACTGGCCCACTTGCCAGGAACCGGCTTGTAGGGCTTGGAAGGACATCTCTTCATTCTCGAACACTAGTAGCAGGTGATTCGCCGGCAGGAATTTGCATTTGCACACAATTAGTCCCCGCAGGAACCACTCATTGCGCAACCAGATTCTCATCTTTTCTAGAGGGAGCCTAAGGCCAAAAACTTGACCGATCAGACAAGTTTTCATTAGTTCTTCTTGTTTTGCCACTACAGACTCCTTGCACAACGAGACCACCGGAGGGGCGACGTCTGAAGAGATGGAATCAATCTCAAGGGGGCATTGGGACTAGGGTGGAGCCACTTTGCTCAGGACCAATGAGGGAACTAAGGTCGACATAGAGGCCCGCGCCAACAGATTTTAATAGAAAAGCATCAAAGATTAAAAAAACCCCTACTCAAGGCTATTATCCTTAACGCTTCACTCCAAAGAACCTTTGACTCCTCTATACTTCCCTAAAAGTGGAGCCTACGAAAAAACTAAAAGAGGAAAAGAAAGAGGCAATGCCAGAAATCAAGAGCAAAAGGGCCGAGGCTGCACGATTTTTTTTTTTTTTTCAAAGGCTCCCAAATTAAAACTAGCAATGTGCACGCGAAACTTTAGTCCGTCGCACGATAGACGAGACTTGAAATCATGTGTGAGGCACGATAGACGATAGGCATTCACTTTTCAAATGTTCAAAGCCAAAAACTAATATCCTTGGTGAGTGAAATATGAATGGAAGTGAGAAAAAGTTAAGAACTCGACTGCTGCAGTCTTTGTTCATGCTGCCGTTAATCACTAAATAAGACTGCAAGAAGAAATGGCGCTATGCGATTCCCGTTCTGCTTTGTGCAGGTCGTATCGTAGAAGTGCATACGCCTGCCATCTATATATGTAGCTCGGCTTTGAGCAGATAAGGGCACGATCTCATCTTGTGTCATCCCTGCGGAGGACGTCATCGTACTCACTTTGCAGGCTTATCAAGGTCATGTCTTTCAGCTTGCAGATGAACGATCAAAGTTTTTAAAAATTAAGGTTTTTATAATTTTCAAAATTTGAGTTTTTAAAAATTACGGAACCTACTTTTGAGTTTTTAACACTTTAAAAAGCACGTATTTCCTAACCTATATAAGCATAAGTACCTTCCAAGATGCAATATTATGTTTTGAGAGCTTGTGCGTGCTTTTTTGGTATGTATGTTTGGTATGTATGGTAATAACTATATCCCAAATCCTGGATATTCTTGTTATGCGTGAGACGTCAGTGATAGCTCGTGAGAACAGGTTCCTTGGTCCTATAACCTGCTTTCAGCCTCCAGGAGAGTCGCTCGGGCGCGGTCGTTTTAAGGGTTTCGTCCACCTCTCTAAAGTGCTGTTATCTGCACCCGCCTTGTTCTGTTTTCTATCGGGGAATCCCTTAAATTCTACTGCTGGAAATCTCGCTTCTTCTGCTTTCTGTGGATCGCTTTTTAAGCAAGACTGCAGATTTTTGTCGTCGCCGAGTTTTCTCTCTTTGTTTTCAAATTTATAATACAGGTATTTGATC
>CM035426.1:150607072-150679572 GCA_020310875.1 Ceratopteris richardii | reverse complement strand
CAATACATCTAACCTCCTCATGGAGCTCAACTCCTCTCAATCTCTGATATGAGGGAGCTTTGAAAGAAGTCCCTACTCTTCCAACTGCATGAAGCATCTGTAGAAAGTAAGGGCTTCTTACCTTCCAAAATGGAATATCTTCAGCAAAGAAAAAACGACGAAAAACTTTGTATGCATCATCCCTAATTTGGCTATCGAAAGCCTTATCCAATGGTCCTACATGTCCTCTTGACCTTTTTGATGCATGACTATTGGAAGACTCTCCAAGCCCAATCTCCAAATCATCACAAGGAGATGGTTCTCCAACACTTTCCACATTTCCAAATACATGGGATTCTCCAAGAGAATTCTCTGGTACCCTTGCATGTATTTTCTTGCATGAATCTTTAACATGTTGAGGTACCTTATCACATTTACCCACACCATATCCCTTTAGGCAAGAATATCAGCCCTTATGCGATTTGCTCCTCCATCCCAAGTGTGGGCACAAAACTTACACTTCAGTGTCCAATTTGCTTTTGGTAAGGCCTTCACTTTATCTACAAAGTCCCATTCAACTCCTGCCTTGCGAGGCATCTACACAACATCCAAAGAACATCTCCAATTAGCACTCGATCTTAAGATAATACAAATTACAAAATTATTCTTATAAGATAAGAACTATGATGACACATTGACATTGCAATTTAATGTACAAAATAGAAGAGCCAACTTTCAACCCCATTGTCAATTGAAAATGCAGTGTACACATATGAATCATGATGGTGTATCATGTGACATAACACCATTAGGCATAACCCATTGAGACATAACACATTGAGGCCTTCAACATTGTCAATAAATCATCAATCGACAATGTCCAGAGCTTCAGCCCTCAACATTAATGTGTACAGCACCCTCTTATGGAGTTTCGACACTGAGGCATAAATGATAACGCTGCAGCCTGCACATTGAGCTATAGCCTAGGTCAGGAGGCCCTCTACAACAAAATGCAAACACTCAACAAGAAAATCTGCTTGCGTTTTACCTTCGGTCTCTGATTCTCTGCCGACAGTTGAGGGGGATGGCAAGCGCCCATGGGGATGCCCAAGGGTGCTCTAGGGCTCTCTTCAACTCTTTCTTAGAGTATTGCTGCAGAGAAAAGACTCCCAGATCTACGCGCATACCAAAGTTAACCCCGATTTTTTGTTCTGCAAAAGTCACATCATAAACGCGTTACTGACGCGTGTGTAAGTAACCTCGAACTTGACGTTAGAAAAAACGATTCTTATGTGTCAGGTTACAAGTATACATACACACAAGATACATACATATACACATATATATATACATATACACATATATATATATATATATATATATATATATATATATATATATATATATACACACACACACATACATACATACATATGTATATATACACACACACACACATACACACACAGATACATATATAGCATACATATATAACATACACATACATAGATATATATATATATATATATATATATATATATATATATATATATATTTATATATATATATATATATATATATATATATATATATATATATATATATATATATATATATATATATATATAAGCAAACTAAACAAAAAAAAAACGAAACAAAAAGTGCATCGTCAACTTCTATGTCTGTCCTAAACAAGAAGTATCAGAATTAAACTTTATCATGCATAGCTTGGACAACTAGCTATGACATCCCTACTCATGAGTCACGTCATGAATGCCCTAGAGGAGGTGAAGACTTTAATAAAGAGTCTTTCTAAATCAAGATCTCTAACAAAGTCAACGAAGAGAGTTTCTATCACCTCCGGAGGTGAAGGGCAAACTCAGCCATGATAAAGTCTTGCACAAAGAACAAACAAATAATAAGAAGAAAGGAATTAGAATTATAAAAATTAAAATTAAAATTAAAAAATATATAGATAAATAAATAAATGAATATATGAATAATAAAAAATAATAATTTAAAAATAAAAATAATAATAATAAAATTTTTAAAAAATATATTAAAAATAATAATAAACAATATATAAAGAAATAGCTAAAATAATAAGAAAAGTAATAATAATAATAATAAATATAAAAGAACAAAAGACTAGAATGAAGCTATAAATAAAGAGTGAAAAAAAAAACACTCACAAAATACCTTATCATTAACCCATACAGTGTCTCCCCTTTTCTATTGAATTTACTAATGATTAATTTGAACACATGAAAAGAAAAAGAACCATAAATGAACTTGTTACGAAGTAAGAAAGTCTTTACCTTCTTTGAAACTTTCTTGAATAAATACTCTTTTTGAACAAGCAAAGAGATTAGTTGACAACAGTGAACTACAAATGAAGACAAGCTTGAACATATACGAGAAAATCTAAACAATTGAGAGCAAATAACGCTGTACTTTGCTAGATGAGAAATATTTGAATCAATATGAGGCATACGTATCATGTTAATGCTAGCAAATTATAAATGTCTACTTCCAAACCAAAAGAAGACTGAAATATTTTTAGATCTAGAAAAGCACAAGAATCACCATGTGAAGTACAATTCAGCTCACAAAAAGTTTTGGGATAAATACCACCACCAAAAGCGTCATTGTCTAAATACATAAATCCTGAAAAGAACTAAAATCAGGAACAAACATATCATCTACTAAGCGTCTAATATTAGAAAGTTTGTGTATAATGATAGGACATGTATTAGCTAAAACAAGCCTTTCCATAAATTCAAATTCATAAGTAAAAAGATAAAAATTAGCAAGAAAGACATCACAATTTGTACCCATAGGAATTCCAATACATTGTTTGAATAAAGTATCACCAACTGAAATATACAAGTTTTCTAAAAGAAAATCTAACCAAAGATGAATGTCAGTTTCATCTACTATTTTAGTATAACGTTTCTTTTTACTATCTATATCTACAGACTTGGATTTCAACCATAAATAATCAAAATGTAATGCAAATTTTTCTACCAAAAGAGCCTTACATCTATCTTTGGTGAATTTAAAAGAGAAAACTTTCCTAACTAAAGAAGAAATCCTATGTTTTAAATCATTCAAATCTAACTTTGTATACAAAGTGGTGAAGTCAAAAGTTTGAAGCCCCAAAGGAACAAATTTTTCTTCTATAGATCTTGAAGAGTTGATAGACTTTATTACAGGAATAACACCTAGAGAATTATCTAAGATCCAACTAGAGGAAGTTGGCACATCTGCATCTTTGAGTAATTCCTTCCAAATATCATGAATAGTAGGTAAAATGGCTTTAAAACAATTGCTTAACCATTTGGAAACATCCGTGAGAGAAGTATTACAAGATGTAGCTATAAATCTCTGTTTGATGGGGTTCTTATAGAATTTCCAAACTGTATATAAAAATGGTAAATTTTGATACAATTTGAAACCTTAAGATTTACAAAAATCTTGATGACTTGAAATAACTTCTCCAGAAGAAACATTGCAAAATTGATATGTAGAGGAGTGAGAGTTTCTTTCATAAGACACTCTACATAAAACTTTTTACAAGTAAAAACAAAATTATTTGGACATTTATCCACATAAGAAATCACAAAGTTTCTATGAAAATTTTTTAGTGAAGTCAAATCACTTATAGATAAGTTATCTAATGAAGGGGAATTCCTCCCTAAAGCTATATCAACCTTCATAGAAACTTTCTTCATTACTACTGATTTCCAATGTGTAAAAATTCCACGAATACCTAAAGATTCTTCAAATTTTAGAATGAAATTATCAATGCCCTTTTCTATATCTTTAAGGATGCAAGCATGAGGTATGATGTCTATATTTTGTTCCTCTAGAAAAAAGTTCTTTCAAGCTACTAGTAGGAAGAAAAGGGAAAACTTGGGTGTATCTATAGATGTTTAAAATTTTCTTTTTTTTGTCTGGCCTTTTATTTGTAGGTCCTTTGTGTCACATTATCTGTAGAAATCTAAATAATCGCACAAAAATACGCACTTTTGTAACTCTCATTTTGTTATTTGTTTCTTTGTATGTGATTGGAATTTTAGAGTCTTCATTTGATGGGTTGGAGTGCATGTGCGTGCTTGTGTTTCAGTTTTGAAGGTTTCTTATTGGACTTGGTGATGTAGAACAGAATCAATGAAAGAAATTTACAGTAATTGAAAGTGGAAAATGGATGGATTTAGACATGCTGAAGCTTTGGAGGGGATCAATGAGGGTGACAAAGGAGGTTTGCAGTCAAATAATGCAAGAATAATCTTTAAAGCACAGGCCCCCCAAAAATCTAGGCTGGGTCAGTTCTGTTATTCCATACTTAATCTTTCAATGTTTTTGTGCTTGTCTGTGCATTTAATTGTTTCTGTGTATTTATGTTGAAATATTTAAATTTATTGATTGTTTTTTTGAATTTAATGATTGGGTTTATAAGATGTATGTTCAATGCTTCCACTATGGTAATTGTTTAATGAATCATGAAGCATAACTATTACATACTTAACGGAGTCTTGCATATTGAGATATGTTGAATTCAATGTTGCATGCATGACTTGTTGCACATGCGAACATCTAGTATGTTATTGGAAAGAAGCGTTTGTGAAGTGTATGTGCTTCAATTGATATTCATACTTGTGGCTTCGTTCATGATAGAAATCATGGTATACTGTATCACATTAGATGTTTATCTGATCTAGGTTTTGGATTTCATAAGCTGCATTGCATACTTCTCCTAGTGAAATAAATTAACACAAAATTTCAAGCATATCAAACAGTCTCTTTCATGGTTTATTTCAACATTCTGTAATTGATGTGAGCTTTATGCGTTATAAGTTGAACTTGTGATAAACACAGCAATCTTTCGAAAGAAGCATAGAAAATGGTAGATAATTCAGAAATAATGCAATTTCACGAGGAGGAAGAAAATGCTCTATAAGACAGCAGTGATTATCAATATGCAGGTCTAGATGTTCTTGCTGAAAATAAACGACAAGACAGGAAGCATTGCATCACCTCTTTGATGTCTGCAAGTGACACAACAGAGGATGGCTCACAAGAGCAAGATGAGATGAGTGATGGAATATTGAAAGACCATGGACGAACCCGCAAATACAGAGTTTCTCATACAGAGGACACCTCTGCATACTCGGGTAAGCCTTTTTTGTTGTTCTACTAATGAGTTTGTTTTTGTTCATTTGGTCTCTCTGAAGTTTGAACTATTTGATACATATGTTTGTCCTTGAAGGCACTCCAAGGAGAGGAGATTCAACTTCTTTTACCGAGCCAGAAATAGACCATCACCATTCTATGGTATTCCCCACCTCTTCCCCCTACCAAAGCAGATAGTATTTATGGTTTCGTTCTCCTTAGATCTGTGCCTGATATTATTAGCAGGATTCTATCACATACAGGGCATCCATAAGAGAGGATAGACCATCATCATACAGGTCTGATCGTGAAGCTTTTTACCAAGGAAAATATGGTAAAAGACATGACCGAAGTGAGTTCCGGACACACAGAAACTCAGGTTATCTTCAGATATCTGATACGCTCTGAGCAATTTTATTTCTGATTATCCTTTTGCCTGATTTTTAGTCCGTTCCGGAATTTGTAGCAAGGTCAGACTGGGATGATGGTCGATGGGAATGGGAAGAGACACCCAAAAGGACAAGGACACCAGCACATGATACTCCTGCCAGAGGAAGGACACCCTTGCATGAAAAGATGTATAGGTCACCATACATTCCACCTTCTCCTGAATCTCGTTTGGTTTCTCCATGGTATGGGGGTGGAGGCACACCATATGGCACAGGTACAAGCTATAATTGCAGATTGATAAGTTTCTTTTCTTCTAATGGTAGCAGTTATGTTAAGTTTACACATTGAAGAAGCTTCGAATCATCTGTCATTAACTTCGTATATGTTATCTTTCACGTGCAGTATCACCCTCTCCTTGGGACATGGTATCTCCATCTCCAGAACCCATCCGTGCTGGTGGCATATCCACTCGGACGCTTAATGTTCAAGGCTCTAGACGGCCCAGTAGCTTACATTTTCAATCACAGAAGAAGTTTCAGATTGAAGAGGCACTCATCACTACTATATTCAGAGCTGATCTTTACCAAAAGAACATATGTTTCTGATTAAAATTGATTCAAATATTGTTCATGGTTTTTTCTCCAGGAGGTTGACTATGATGATGGTGCATGGCCAGAACAGAATGAGAAAAATGAATTTTTGCAAGCGGAAATGGAAGAGGCAGAACGTGATGTAGACCGTTCCTGGTAAGTGTGAATATGTTTCTCTTTGTTAGGACATTTGCGCATATCTATTTTCTTACTTGCTTTTATGTTTGGTTGTTCCAGGTATGATAGGGACGAGGGAGGATCTGCAATGGACTCAGACAGGGTGGCACCTTTCTTGGGTGATGAAGCTACATTTCAAAAAAGGGCAGAGATGGCCAAACGTTTGGTATGTAAACTTGACTTCCTAAGATATGTTGGAATCAAGATGATCTAATCATACTCATCTCCTGCATTTTCGATGGTTAGACACGTCGAGATGGGACTAGAATGTCCCTTGCACAAAGCAAAAGGATATCACAGTTAAGTGCAGATAATGCCCAGTGGGAAGATCGTCAGTTGTTGAGGTCTGGAGCTGTTAAGGGGACAGAAATCCAAACAGAAATCGATAATGAAGAGGAGGCTCGTGTAATTCTTCTGGTCCATGGTTAGTTTAGAACACTCAATTTATGGTAAACAGAGAATTAAATGTCAGTTCCCTGATGAAATTTTCTCTTTTTTATCTGTGTAGATACAAAACCACCTTTCCTTGATGGGCGAGTAGTCTACACAAAGCAAGCAGAGCCAGTGATGCCTGTAAAAGATCCCACTTCAGATATGGCATTGATCGCTCGAAAAGGCTCAGCATTAGTCCGAGAAGTTAGAGAGAAACAGAACATGCATAAATCTCGGCAGAGATTCTGGGAATTGGCTGGGTCAAAGCTTGGTGATATTCTTGGGGTAGAGAAGACAGCTGAACAGGTAATCAAGAGTTTGGAAGTGTCTTAGAAAATTCTCTTGGGGCATGTGTCCAAAGTGTGGAAAACTGGGCCTAGTTGACTGATGAATTATTGCTGTTGTCTCTTCTTGTAAGTTGTAGGCCAACTACCCTTGGCTGAACATATTTACAGCATAAGTGGCGAGTAAATGACTTTTGATGCATTTGTATTCATTTCACAGTTGTTTGAGTTAAATTGTCTTTATTATTTTTCCAAGTGAAAAAGAAAATTGTAATATTCAGTTCTTATAGAATGGGCTGAATCTATGAAATATATTTATGACAATCTCTTTGTACAAATTCTTACCTAATCAGTTAGTCATTCCATATAATTTGTCAAATTATCTCTGGTCAAATTATCCCTGTATGAAAAGGTCTGACAAATTATATGGGATGACTGACTGTTTATGTAAGAATTTGTACAAAGAGTTTGTCATAAATATATTCCATAGATTCAGCCCATTCTATGAGAACTGAGAAGCAAATACTACATATACAGTCATTGTGAGAATATCTAACGTGGATCTGCTGATATGACTAAACTACTTATACTATATAATGAATCACCTCAACTTTCTAAAGCTTGCTGTGAAAATAAAGAGCCTCTTGGTGATGAGATCTTCACTGTTCTGATAAAGCTTGCTGATGAAGGATCCTCTATAGATATAAAATGAGGTTTATCAGCTGAATGTATGCATTGAATGGGAAGAGTAAGGTTGAAAGCTGAAGAATAAGAGAGTATGAGGCTGAACAAGACATGGTGTTCAAGAACAAATGGCATGAGAAAAATCACGCTGAAGCTGAGAGAGGTCACATTGAAGTGAGGAAGGATCACATTGAAGCAGAGAGGTTGTATGGATGCTGAGATATTGAAGTTGTGGGCTTAATTTTGAGATGTAGGCTGCAAGATATGAGACACTAAAAACAGAAGATCTTTTGTAAAAGATAATGCCAAAAACAAGTAAGAAGACCTCATTCAGCTGCCTCACATGTGTTTATGTTTGACATGCCTACTGAAAGTCCATCACATATGAACAAAGAAAATCATCGTTAATTTTAAAGAGTAACTTTACTACCTCGTAAGAAGACCTCATTCAGCTGCCTCACATGTGTTTATGTTTGACATGCCTACTGAAAGTCCATCACATATGAACAAAGAAAATCATCGTTAATTTTAAAGAGTAACTTTACTACCTCGTAAGAAATTCACAATTCTCATTATTTATCTCGAGATGTTGTTGAAGTATGGTTGTGATGTGGAACAACTATGCTTGGATATATGTCTGTTTGGTGTAACTCCATACATTATGTTATTGTTATCAGTTTTTTTTTTCGCTCTCTCTCTCTCTCTAGTGCATGTTTTCTGTTATGCTTATCTGACATGTTTATATTCATGATAGGTAGATGCTGACAAGCAAGCTGTAGGGGAAGATGGAGAAGTAGATTTCAAAGGAAATGTAAAATTTGCAGAACACCTGAAGGAGAAAGGAGAGGCGGTGAGCGAGTTTGCGAAAACAAAATCCATAGCAGAACAACGGCAATATCTTCCAATATTTTCTGTTCGGGATGAGCTGCTTCAAGTAAGATAACGTTCGAAGTATTATTTCTGCTTCATAAAATTTTTCTTGTATTGTAAATAGAGCTCTTGTTACATATATGTATGGCTCATGCAGGTTGTTCGAGAGAACCAGGTGGTGGTGGTGGTTGGAGAAACAGGATCAGGAAAAACTACTCAACTTACTCAGGTAAGTGAGTTGAAAAAGGGAGGAGAAAGGGAAATCTATAAAGGAGTAGAGGAATTTCAAAATTTCAGGTTTCGGAGTTTCTTTGCATCTATACTGATAAAGTCAGAAATGCATATCATATATGTGTTTGGATGTGTGACATCGATCTAGGAGTTGCAATGTAGTTTTATTAAGGGTTGGAAGAATCCACCTCTAGGATGAAACTTCCTGCAGATGGATGGAGTTCAGAAACAGAGAGCTAAAAGCAGGCAATGGGTGACTCATGAGGTGTTATCTGAGAGTTGGAGCTTTTGTTTCTATGCAAAGATTGCATCTTGCCATTTAGGAGTTACTATTGCAGACTAAAAGTTATTAAAACCTAGAGTGCAATGAAATGAAGAAGATTCACCACTTTCTTTTGTTTCTTTGACCGTCCATTAACTGCCAGAAATGGAATTCAATCAATTCCTGAGTATTCAGATAAGTTATTAGGAAATTTGAGTTGTCTTTAGCGGAGTAAGAACGGTACAATGTCGAAAATACCAATAGTTCCTCTTATGTCTCCAGCCTCATCGGACAATGTGATTGGCACATGTACTCAGTTATTAGCATGTATTGGCTCAGTGTGAAAAGAGACATTTTGGCAAGAATCCTAGAAGTAGGACTAGTGAGGCTTATTCGTGGCATTCATGTGTGTAGCATGTCTTGATCCATAGCTTGTGGGCAGAGCCACCCAGTCATCTTTGTGATGTGGGCATGGTGGTATGGGACATCATGCCCTTGAGGTGGTTGCCGTAGGTTCCCAGGCTAGGGAGTGGGTCATTATGGACTTAATGGCTGGGAGCTGACACCGGATTCTTGATGTGCATGAATATGGCTTCTTCTATGTCTTGGGTTATAGGGCTGATCTTAGAGGGATTTAACATTGATATGAGAGCCTCATCCTACAAGGAGAAACGAGGTGTGGGCCCTTGGGACGTGCAGAAATCCACTAGAACTCATGGAACTGGTCAGCCCGGGCCCCGAGCCTGCAGGATCGCCAATCCCTTGCATGGAGTTGTATGGGATGTTTCTAAGGGGAAACAAGAACAAGGGGGCCAAATGCAAGCTAGTGATTTGAAGTGAAGGTAAGATCTCCTATTAGCTTTGCTTTCACATCAATAGGCAGTTGAGAGGAAGCAATTCTTCTCCATCACCATAGCTGACTGCCATGGTAGTGCTACCTACTTGCCTAGGGAGAATGAAGAATGGTCATGCAAAAGCCCATGGAAGAGAGGGAGAAGCGAAAATTTTGCACCTACATCTAGAATGATCGTAATCAAAATAGTTCTTCCTCTTGCTTCTTTTTTTAGTTGAAATGACTAGTTAGATAAAGACAACTTTTCTTAATGGTGAACCGTGATTTACATGAAACGAGAAGAACTTGAAGAGCTAGGTAAAGAATATTTAGTATGTAAGCTTATCAAAGTACTTTATGGTTTGAAGCGCATGGTATGAAAAGATACGTTCATACATTTTATCTATTGGATTCGAAAACGTTGAAGGTGTGCCTACTCTCTATGTAAAAACAGAGATAAATTTTTCGATTATCATCATCATTATCTATGATCATGACAGGTCCCAAGATTTTGATCTTCAATTCTTTAAATCACAACTTAAGCATGCTAATGACCTTGGGATTTTACATTAGTACTTAGGCATTGAATTCAAATTCAGGAATGAGTTGTATTTATATGACGAAGCAAAAGTACATTGAAAAATTATTAACAAGGTTTGAAATGACAGATTGTAAACCTATGCAGACACCTATGGATGTTAATGTGTCATTAATAGCAAATGCAAAGTTAGAACCTTTTGATGCTATTATACAGTCAAGCAATTGGATGTTTGATTGATCTATGTAATACACGACCATACATTCAGTTTGCAGTTTCTCAAGTATCAAGGTTCATTTTGATCTTCAGTTCTTTAAATCACAACTTAAGCATACATTTGATGTTAATGACCTTGGGATTTTACATTAGAATTCAGTACTTAGGCATTGAATTCAAATTCAGGAATGATTGTATTTATACGATCATACATTCAGTTTGCAGTATCAAGTATGAGGTACATTTTGATCGTCAGTTCTTTAAATCACAACTTAAGCATACATTTGATGTTAATGAACTTGGGGTTTTATATTAGTACCTAGGCATTGAATTCAAATTCAGGAATGATTGTACTTATATGACGAAGCAAAAGTACATTGAAAACTTATTAAAAAGGTTTGAAATGACAGATTGTAAACCTATGCAGACACCTATGGATGTTAATGTGTCATTAATAGCAAATGCAAAGTTGAGAACCTTTTGATGCTATTATATAGTCCAGCAATTGTATGCTTGATCGATCTATGTAATACACGACCATACATTCAGTTTGCAGTTTCTCAAGTATCAAGGTTCATGCATAAACTGCTCAAAATTCATGGAGAAGCAATTAAGAAGATATCTAGATATTTGAAAGGAACTTCTTATGTTATTGCATTTTTGAAATCGTCACATTTTCTACTACAAGAATTTGCAGATTTTGATTGGGCATTACAAAGAAACAAGAAGAAGCACAAGTGGTTATTGTTTTTATATTGGAGATTGCTTTATCTCATGGCTATCTAAAAAACAAGCAACAGTAGCTACTTCGTCAAGTGAAGCAAAGTATAGAGTTGTCTTTATAGCTACACTTGAAGCAATTTGATTACAAAAAAATTCTGAGGTATCTTGATGTTTATGTTCATGTACCTATACAAATATTTTTGGATAGAGAGCTAGGAGGACTCTTGGAAGGGTATATGCAATCTTGAAGGAGATTTTGGCAGCATACCTTTGTTCTTCTTCACACTTCTTAGTGTGCATCCTGATTTTGGAGAGTTGTGGTTTCTACTGAAGGGTTTCTTCAAGTGCTGCTGCTGTATCAAGTGTTTAACTACCACTTCATGGGGAGAAGTGAACATTGCTGCTGTTCTACATTAGAGATGACCTAATTTCATATTAGGGTTTGATGTATTGACTGTTTTGAATAGTTGATATCCTACTTTTTGTGTACACATTCATTCACACAATAGAGCTTGACAATCTCACATTACATTTTGTAACGAGAACCCTTTCGATTCAGCCTATATTCAGATTTTTGTTTCATACACACATTGTATATTGACATTTCACATTTATTAGCGTGTGTAGTAGCAATAAGCTGATGCTCTTTTATAATTGTCTTCTCATCTCTGTATATTGTCATTTATGATTTATCTCTCTTGATCAAGTCAAGGTGTGTTATGCTAAGGTCAAGTGTTGGAAAGATCTTGGATTAAACTTGCGATTATTGTTTGGGCCTACCAGTAATCACACTTCCAACATTTACTCCTTATCCACTGGGTGTTCTTTTGCAGCAAGCTGAATTCACATCCCCATTTTTGTCATATGCTTATTTCAGTTATGCCTCTCCTTATCCTTTCCCTTATCTGTGTTCATCGTCTATTTGGGAGGGAAAAGAAAGAAGATTACACGTGGTATGCAGTGTCACTTAAGAAATGAAAACTAGGGCCCATGGAAGTTTTGAAAACTCTTGCAAGGTGTCACTTAAGAAATGAAAGCTAGGGCCTTGTCCTTTCCCTTATCTGTGTTCATCGTCTATTTGGGAGGGAAAAGAAAGAAGATTACACGTGGTATGCAGTGTCACGTAAGAAATGAAAGCTAGGGCCCGTGGAAGTTTTGAAAACTCTTGCAAGTTGGATTAGTGCCCTACGTTTTCATAGAGGACAAAGAGATGCTGATAATATGAAGGGGAGGGGATTGAATATACTGGGGAGCCAGGGGTTCGGGGGCAGAGGGTTTGAGGTTTGACATGTAGGCTGGCATTAGACAGTAGTGCAGAGGATTAGACACAGCAGCATAGAGCACATAGGTGAGCTGATTGGAGAGAGTAGAACAGGCTGTAGCAAGAAAGAAAAGTTCATTTACCTTTTTTTTTCTTTTTGGGGGGAGGGTTTGTTTCTGTTTCCCAGTAACAAGCTTTGATGGCACAACACTCTGAGCTCAACATTATAAATAAATAATCTGTTTTATTGTTAAATTCTTTCTCGGATATTGAAATGCAAGTCATAATAACATGCCTAGCTTAATTTGATGGCTGGATGGAGTGAATTGACTGGTTGTTTGTGGATGTCGATTTGTCAGTATTTACATGAGGATGGGCTTTCTACATATGGCATGATAGGATGCACTCAGCCACGACGTGTAGCTGCCATGAGCGTTGCAAAGAGAGTTAGTGAAGAAATGTATTGTGAACTTGGAGACAAGGTTGGATATGCCATTCGATTTGAGGATGTTACAGGGCCAAACACAATAATCAAAGTAAGGGTTATTTGCAGCCTTTCAATGTTCTGAATGCTCAAGTCTGAGGGAGATTTATCATATTTTACCATCTTTTGTGCAGTATATGACAGATGGGGTTCTTTTGCGTGAGACTTTGCGAGAAGCTGACCTTGATCAGTACAGGTGAGATTCAAGAGACCACCTTGCAGGAACGATACACTGATCTGTTGTTACAATTGGTGGATTGTCTTTCCAGCCTCCAGTGCAATTTTGTGGGTTGCATATGGTTACACTGTTGCAGTGCTTTTCAGTTAGTTAAGCTTCTTTTGTGATTTTATTTGTGCAGTGCAGTTATTATGGATGAAGCACATGAGAGATCCTTGAATACGGATGTACTATTTGGGATTTTGAAACAAGTGGTGGCACGTAGGAGAGACTTTAAATTGATTGTAACCTCTGCCACACTCAATGCCCAGAAATTCTCAGATTTTTTTGGCAGGTAAGTAAATTTTAGACATGCCACCAGATTAATAAAACCAAGGAGATATGTGTTGATTGTAAGTGGTGAGCAGATTAGTCTCCAAGCTTAAAGAAATTTTTTTTTTTTAAAGTTTTTGGTGGCTTGAGCTTGGGGAAAGTTGTGCTCTGTGAAGCACCTTTGACTTTCCGTGAAATTGATGGCAGAAGTTGTTCTTTCTACTGAAATGTGTTCATTTGCATACAGTGTGCCTATATTTCATATACCGGGACGAACCTTCCCAGTTCAGATAATGTATAGCAAGACCCCCTGTGAAGACTATGTAGATGCAGCAGTAAAGCAAGCCATGGTTATCCATATGACCTGTGGTCCCGGTGACATTCTCATATTTTTGACTGGCCAAGATGAGATAGAAACTGCTTGTTACGCCCTTACAGAACGCATGCAACAATTGGAAGCCAGTTCTAAGAATGCGGCTGCTCCCTTGGCAATACTGCCAATATACTCACAACTTCCATCAGATTTGCAAGCAAAGATCTTCCAGAAAGCAGAGGAAGGTGTGCGCAAGTGTGTTGTGGCCACAAATATTGCTGAGACATCTCTTACAGTTGATGGGATATTTTATGTTATTGACTCTGGGTACGGAAAGTTCAAGGTCTATAATCCTCGAATGGGAATGGATTCCCTTCAGGTGTTCCCCTGTAGCCAGGCAGCAGCCAACCAAAGATCTGGTAGAGCAGGTAGAACTGGCCCTGGGACCTGCTATCGTTTGTACACAGAAACAGCATACTTAAATGAGTTGCTACCCAATCCTGTTCCTGAAATACAGAGGACAAATCTGGGAAATGTGGTACTGCTATTGAAGTCCTTGAATGTAGAGAATCTCTTGGATTTTGATTTTATGGATCCTCCTCCACAAGATAATATTCTGAATTCCATGTATCAGCTATGGGTTCTGGGTGCCTTGGATAATGTGGGAAATTTATCAGCATGTGGAAGGAAGATGGTTGAGTTTCCTCTCGATCCTCCACTGGCAAAGATGTTGTTAATGGGGGATGAGTTGCAGTGCTTGAATGAGGTACTGACTATAGTCTCGATGTTATCAGTACCTTCAGTCTTTTTTAGACCAAAAGATCGTGCAGAGGAAAGTGATGCAGCTAGAGAAAAGTTCTTTGTTCCAGAGAGTGATCATCTTACCCTGCTTAATGTGTACAAACAGTGGAAAGCAAATCAGTACCGTGGTGATTGGTGTAATGATCACTTTTTGCAAGTGAAAGGTTTAAGGAAAGCAAGAGAAGTACGCTCACAGCTTTTGGATATATTGAAAGCTCAAAAAATTCCTCTTTCTTCCTGTGGTTCAGATTGGGATATTATTCGGAAGGCTATTTGTTCTGCATATTTCCACAATGCTGCTCGGTTGAAAGGTGTAGGAGATTATGTGAATTGCCGGACAGGCATGCCTTGTCATTTGCATGCAAGTAGTGCTTTGTATGGTTTAGGTTACACACCAGAGTACATAGTATACCATGAACTAGTGCTTACCACCAAGGAATATATGCAATGTGTCACTGCTGTAGAGCCTCAGTGGTTAGCTGAAATGGGCCCCATGTTCTTCTCAATCAAGGATTCCAATACTTCACGACTTGAGCAGAGGCGGAAACAGAATGAAGAAAAAACAGCCATGGAACAGGAGATGGAGGAGCTACGAAAGAAACAGTTAAAAGCACTTTCACAGAAGCTTGCTAAAGAGAAGACTGCTCGCTCTAGAACCAGCCAATTGATTGTCGGGCCTGGCATGAAGCAGCCAAAAGTGCCATCAATCAAGAAATTTGGGCTATGAATGTACCTAACGAGTGTTGTTTTTCACTTTGAATCCCTGTACTTGGATTTTGAAAGCAAAGCTAGCCTTTGTCACCAGAAATTGTAAAAACATTGGGGGCAGAAGAAAAGGCTCTCTTAATATATCTTGGGTTTTTGAATCTTCAGTTTGAGGTTAATTTCCTTACATGTTGCTTTATCTATGTGCTGGACAAGTAGCTCCCAAGCAATTAATGACTTCACATTCACTGCATGCTTAAATGTAAACAGACAAACAGATTAATAGATCAAAATGCATGCATGTACATATTTGATGTGGAGTAACAATAAAGAGCGATTCAATGTAGTGAAATGTATAGGTTGTGGACCTAGTGATGCGAACCGTAAAAAGCGTGATTACATTAGACTGTAAGAAGAATCAGCTGTCTACATTTAAAAAGGTTGCTTAGAGATAGGTGAGTAGGCAAAGCAGACAAGCCCTCTAGAGGGTTACAATTTTCTTTAGATGAATTGAAAAAGGGGATATATCTGATCTCTGTGTTGATCTAGAAGACGGAGTATTGCACATAGGAGCAGAAGCAGAAATTGATCTTGGACCACTTCAAAGGCATTTTCCCTAAGATTTTGGTTTGCATGACATAATAAGAGAGATGGATTGATACATGCTAAGGTAGAAGCACTTGTTGATGCTTTAACTGATGGGAAGGGTCTTGGAGGATTGACAAATTTTTGAAAAAGCTCTTTAAATTTTTGAAGCGATTGAGCCATCTCTACCTCACAAGCTTTTGGAAGTTGCATGTGGAGTGCCACATGCATAAATGATGCAACTAGACTCATCCCATAGAAGAGAGGATGAGAACGAGATTGAAAGTTGGAGACTAGTTGCAATGCTTACTATTAGATGTAGAATATATATGAAAGCTATTTTAAGGTGGTCTACAGAGTCCTCACTGGGCAAACATTAATGTGACATTGATTATGCAGAAGAAATGGTTCTGGGATTGGATCAATAGTCTTTATTGTGAATAACACAACATTTGATAGTAATATGCTACCTCCTATTTTTCAGCATGACGTTTGATGGTTTGCTATGGTTGATAGAAAGCAATGTACATTGAGATAATGAGGTAAGGACCATTAAATAGTTGTAGGATTGTTTGAAAGGTTTCTACATTGCCGTGCTTTCTGAAGCTGACTACCAAAAATTGCAACCAAAGATTTATGGTGTCAGAGTCATATTGAGTATTCCAGCTAGTGCATTATTTTTACATTCCTTGAGATTGAAGACATAATTATTCGAACTGGTTCTTAGCTAAATTAGTCAAAGCTCATTTCTTTTACTTACTCAATTTATTAAAGATTGCTGAACTCTGCTCTTGCGTATTGAAATGTTACTTGCATAACCCTTTTTTTTTTTGGTTGGGGTTATAGAATTCACTTGAATAGAGACCTCTAAAATCGAGTGGAAAAGACATCAACCAACATGAGGGGGCTATACCCTCGATGTACTTGGATTGGTGCTTTGTTAGGTGTGAGCTCAAATTTGTCAGCCTTCAATGTTTAGTGATCGGGAAGAAAATGGCGGAGTACATCATTCGAGGGGGAATATGAACTAATGAATGAGGTGATGATGTTGCATTCTATCCTCCATGGCGCAAAAGTGCATGAGGGGTAGTGAAGATTTAGGTCAATTCTTCCTCATGTAGAAATACATGAGGAATATTGTGGGCTTCAGACAATGTTTCTCCAAAATAAGACCTTAAAAGAAAGGTGATTGATTTCTTGAGACAAGCTACAAAAGATCTAGATGGATAGGAATATTGTGGATTTGGAACTTGGATGTGTAAGAACCTAGAGTTTCATGGAATCTTTGTAGCAAAAGAAGGAAGTGAAAGGTTAGAATCGTGTTTAGCCATCCTAGTATTTGTGTACTAAATGAATGGTGTTGTCTTTCTCAATTTTTGCAGTCTGTCCTATTGATTCATTTATGAAACTTCTTCAAATATAAATTTTCACTTTGTAAGGAAAGGGTTAAGAAAGGATTGACATATGTACATGCCGTGAATTGTTTGCCTAATGATGTAGGCGTAGGGAAAGGGTTAAGAAAGGATCGACATATGTACATGCCTTGAATTGTTTGCCTAATGATTTCTTTTCAGCCAGAAAATCACCTTTACTATATCACCTTTACTATATCACCTTTACTATTACCACATTATACCAGACAAGAAATGAGCCTTGTATTGTTTTCCCTTCGAAAGGAGTTGGAGAGTGAGCATATTAATGAAGGATATTTAATGGAAACTTTTCTAACAAAGATCAAGGATTTGAAAGAATAGTTCTAACAAAGATCAAGGATTTGAAATCTTGCTAGATAGTTCATTTTTGTAGACTATTCTTAATGGTCTTTATAGATTCTTATCAGTTTTGCTTCTACTCTTAGTCTCGTGATGAAACGCAATCCAAGTGCCTTAACTTTTGAGGACTTAGTCCTTGTTTTATTACACGAAGATCAATTTAGACAAAATAGGTCAATAATGCATGTTGCAAATTAATCTTTCTTAGCTAGTTAGAAAGGCAAAATTAAATGAAGGTCAACTACTAGTAAGCAAAAATTTGCTAATGCCACACAATCAAAGTAGGAAGATAAAGATGAAAAGAAAATAGAAAAGAAAAAATAGTTTTGGAAGTATTATAGGGAAAATGTTTATATCATGTCCTAAAGTGATAGCAAAAGAGGCAAACAAGAAAGAGGTTAGAATGGGTGCTACAAAAGCTTCTATACCTAAAACAAAGTCTCTTAACCTTGTTCACAATGAAAAATGGATGTTTACTACTCATTGAAACTATGGCCTATCTTCTCATGAGTAGTGTATGTCTGTAGAAGACTCCAATGTTTGGTATTTGATACTGATGCAACCAAACATGTTTCCTCACAACATAGTTTCTTCTCTTCACTTGAGCCTACTCCTACACGGAATACTATCACATGTGTTAGAAATCCTCTCATCCTATCATGGGTCTTGGAAAGATCATTCTTACTACTAGTGATGATATTACTTTCACATTGAAACATGCCTTATATGTGCCAAGGATCAAGAAAAATCTGTTATCAATTTCAACACTAAATTGGCTTGGTTGTTCAATTTGTTGAGAATAGATGTATAGTTCATGATCTCTCCAATGGTGATGATATCATTGCTTTGGCATCATATGTCATAGGTTGTATAAGCTCATACATTATGCAAAATTTGACAATGATTCAACCTGCACAATTCATGATTTTTAGGCTATTTCATATGCAAGAGTCCGGCATCCAAACTCTGTTCATATGAATTTTGCTAGTTTGCTTGGTGACCTCTTTGGAAAAACTTGACGCGCCTTCCAAGGATGTCTGTGAGGTTGTATCTTTGCTAAGATGCAACATTCTTTCCCTGGAGCTACACATAAGTTATAGCTTGCTCATAATGATGTCTATGGTTTGATTGATACCTTATTTTGGGAATTACCTATACTTTGTGACCTTCATTGATGAATTTTTATGTATGTCCAAAGTATTTATGTGCTTCAAAGAGTTCCTATTTTATGACTAAAAATATCCCTACATGTAAAACATGAGCCCTCCATTTTGATCAAGGGAAAAGTATATATCTTCTCAGTTCAATTCATTTCTGAATGAACATGGGATAAAACATGAATATATAGTGCCATATACACCTCAAAAAAATGAAGTTTTGGAGAAGAAGAACACATCTTATGGAAATGGCAAGATGTATCATCAAAAGTCAAGATTTTCCAAATAGATTTTGGCTTGAGATTGTTATGTGCACGACATATGTACTTAATATGTGTCTCACCACAACATTTGAGTCTATCACTCTAGATGAGTCTTGGCATGGTCACAAACCATCTGTTGCTCATATGCATGTTCTTTTTTCTCTAGCATATGCATTAGTGCTTGAGGAACAACTCAAAAAATTGGTTGATAAGATAGCGAAATGTATTTATCTTGGCTATAGTTCTCAAAGCAAAGATTATCATCCATATCGTCCACAAACTAAACACATTCTTGTTAGTCATGACTTTGTTTCTGTGAAGATGCAATTCAACCCTTATTTTCATGTACAAAGGGGATACATGCTAGCTCAAAGGATATGTATAACACTTTGCTACCCTTTTTTTATAGGTGGACATTCAAATGCTGCTCTTAGTGAGGCAATTTGTCAAGAATTACAAGTTTCAAATGATGATGTAGATCATCGTATTTTTGATGCAAATTTACATGATGCACTTATTGATGAGGGAGTTAACATAGAAGAGGCAGAAACTATGCCTAAATGGTTGGTGCATACTTTGAGAGATAACAAGTTAGATGCACCTTTATCATATTGTACTCTTTCAGACTCTCACAATGCTTTTTTTTGCATCAGATTGTTATGGAATAGTTGTTTCTAGTCTTTGTGATGAGAATGATCTTGTTTCTTTTGATGAATCACATATTTTAAAAAATGGGATGGCTGCTATGCAATTAGAATATGATGCTATTATGAAGAGTGCAAAAATCCATTGGCACCAAACGGGTATACAAATTGGAATGTAAGCCTGATGAAACAATTGATAGGCATAATGCTAGTCTTGTGTGCAAAAGGTTATGCTCAAGACAAGAGCATTGATTTTGATGAGACCTTTGCTCCCACGTGTCCAGTGACAACCATTCATAGATTTGTGCACTTGTAGGTAATCATGGTCAGACTGTACATAAGTTGAACATTAAATCTATAGTTCCAAATGGTGATTTACATGAAAAAGTGTATGTATTTCAACCCATGGTTTGTGTAGAAAAGGCATGAAAACCAAGTATGCAATTGAAAAAGGCATTTTATGGATTCAAGCAAGCATCATCTTCTTGGTATGAAAAGATACATGCATACTTGCTAGCACATGGACTGGAGAATAGCCCAACAAAGGGCACCTTAAGCATGCAGATGATGTACCTTTGATCATTGTTGTATATGTTGATGATATGTTGCTCACTAGTTTTAACTAGAAAGATAATTCTAAATTTAAAGGCAACTTTCATTCCTCTATTGAGATGTTATATTTGGAGCTTTTGCATTATTATTTGGGCTTTTAAGTTGATGGGGGAATATCATTGTGTCAAGAAAAATACATTGAAACATTATTTCAATATTTTGGGCTTACATTTTACAAACTTATTACCACTCTCATGGAGAAAGCTTTAAGGTTGAGTCTTTCATGATAATATTGTTCTTTATGAGCATGTTATTGGATGCTTGATTTATTGTGCCTAACGTGGCTTGATATTCGGTTTCTTGTCTATGAAATGAGAAGGTTTATGCATAACCTAGGTGTCAAGCATTGGTAGAAGGTTATACACATTGTACCTGACTACTTGGGTGTTTTATCCCAAGGGAGATCCTTAGCTCCAAATTTACATGCTTTTTCTGACTTAGATTAGGTTGATTGCTATGACACTCCCGTGTACACTAGTGGTTTTTGTTTCATAATTTGTAGCTCATGCATATCTTGGTTGAGAAAGAAGCAGCCTAGTGTGGCCATTTCCAGTTGTGAGAGTGAGTACAGGGAAGCCTTCATAGCTACTGTTGAGTGTGTGTGTGTATGGATTATATAATTTTTGGATGATTTGGATGTTGGTGAGTCTTCTATCACCACAATCTTTATTGATAGTTAGAGCGCATTGATAATAGTGGGGAACCCTCTGTTTCATGATCCCTCAAAGCACATTGAGGTTCACTATTATTAAGTCAGGGAAAGACTCTTTGTTGGAGAGATCATGTTCAGTTGTATGCCTACATATGATAATGTTGTAGAACTTTTGACCAAGGCTTTGCATAGGGAGAGCTTTGAAGCTTTTTGTGAAGCTTTGGGCTTACTTTCTTTTGTGGATTGATTTCATTCCACCCATGGGACTTCCTTATAATGAGTGCCAACACCTTATTCACCGCATCAATCCCAAGGGGGGTTTGTTGATATATTTTGGTAGTAAATACACTACGGATGATCAAGGGCACTTTTTTTTTTCCTCTTAGGAGGTTTTTGCCTCCATATTGTATATATGTCTCTAACCCTTATCTTGTCTTATACATTCACTTAGCACTACACTCAATGTTGTGTTTTTCTCCAAGCTTCTTTTTCGTCCTAGAGTTGTTTGCATGCTTCTTGAGTGCTCAAAATCCAACAACAGACATAAATGTTTTGCTCCATAGGAGTTCGTAGTTCAAGATGATGGGTAACATTTTGATCTTACTAATGGATTCTCGGGTGTTTGGTGTGGAAGGTGGATTTGAAAACCTTGAATATGATGTTATGCATTGTTAGTCGGCCGCCAGATTGGCAACTGCATAACTGAATCTTGTTTCGCACGTGCGAAAAGATGGTTACCAAGACATTTGTAATCTTTATAAGCAATGAAAAAAGACACTTCGGGACATTCGAGAGATCACCAGACTGTTTGTCTGTGTGATTGAACGGAGCGCTACTGTAGTGTTAGTTTGTCTAATTCCAAGTGTTCAGAGTTTTCTGAGTAATCTGTTCACCCCTTATCTGGTCTGTTATCTGTGTCTGTGATCTATCGATCTCTGTTGCGGTTGTGAGTTTTATTTACATTCTAGTAGATCATTGGACTGTGGTCTGAGAAAGTCGTTCTGCGAGTCTTTGTAGTGATTGTCCTATTAATTACGTATATCGTGGTGTCACTCTTTCTTGGAGTGTGCTGTCAGTTGTTGGTGATGTCTGTGAAGTTATGGTAGCGTTCTTAAACGCTGTGTAGGATTGTATTGACCTTAATACTGAAAGCAGTACTTGTACGATGAGATTAGGCTACGGTAAGGGTTATCTCCAGTGTGTGTTAGTCTTTCAAGTGCTGTGTATCTGAGTTGTTGAGTTCTTCTGTGTCTCCTGTTTGTCTGATTGTGAGTACCTATTCGGTGAATATTGAACTGCTGTTATTGTCCCTAATGTTACAGTAGTGTGTACTCAGAAAAGGGTTCGGTGGTAACACGGTACCACGATATTAATAGTCTGGTATAGTGTATTCAATAGCAGCTGAAAGGGTTAGAATGACGAACCGTAAAGATTGAAAAGGGTATATTAAAGTTGATAGAATTCTTGAATGTTGATATATTGTGGTGTGAAGTAATTTTTTGGGAAACAAGTATAGGGCCTCTGTCTTTACAGACCCCTTCCACTCCCAAGAACCCAATAATCGTTTAAACGTGTTCTGACAGTTAGAACACAGCGTTTAACACTGGCGCCGTCTGTGGGAAAGTGGCAACAGATCAGATTGTTGCAAACCAGTTGTGGAAACATGACTGTAGATTGTAAATCGACATTAATAGTACGCGATTAGTACCAAAAGATGATACATGTCAGTTACTCGATCCGGTGAAACGTATCCAAAGAACCGCCAGTCTGGGGTACCTAATTTGCTAAGGATGCCTCCAGGAGGTAAAAGCGCAGATAGGTCTAACCCAGTCTTCAAGAAAGTAAAGAACGTTAGTAGTGATTCCGGTCATATTCCGGTGGAACGTACTACATCTCTGGTAGATTCCGGTACGATTTCGGCCCAGTCTGTCGAAGAGATAGTAACTCCAGAATCTACCAGGACGCAGCCTAAGGTTAGTTTAACAACATTGGGTAAAGATTCCAATTTTTTTATGAATAGAAGCGCTTTAGCCAAAGAAATCAGTAAGGGAGAAAAAGCACCCTGTATTGGTGAAAAATCGACATATTCCGGTGATATTTCGGTAACAGTTGCTGAAAGATCGCAGTTTTCCGGCGACGGTTTACCATTTTTTGGTGAATCTTCAGCTCAGTCACCGCTATTGGGAGTAAGCTTTCCTACAGTTGACATCAAGCAGGAAGTAGCTTGTTCGAAGCTGAGATTCGAAACATACTGAACAAGATTATCGACCCGGAAAGTGCACCAGCTGACGATACAGATTCCGATGGTCCAGATACTTGGCCTCGGAATACAGAAGATAGTCACAATACAACCATCAGCACGATGAACGTGCAACAACAACAACAACAACAACAACAACAGCAACAGAAGCAGCATCAACAACAACAACAACTATGCCCTCCCAGGCCGACTCCAACAAGAGTGACGTACACCAAATTTGGTGGATTTCCAGGTGATGACCCAGATGCTCATGTACGCACATTTGAGATAAGTTACGCAGTGCTCAATCATCCACCTGATCCGGCGTATAAAGCTATCGTCTTCCAATCTACATTGGTTAATGAAGCAGCTAGATGGCTTACAGAATATGATATTAACTATTTCGGCACCTATGAAGCGGTAAGGGATGCATTTCTGCAAAGATTCAGGCTAAAGAAGAATCCAACCGAAATTTTCGACTACTTGCAAAACAATAGACAAATGATAAATCAAACAGTGCAGGAATATGCCACTCTATTCAGAACCCATTTGCGGCAATTGCCACCAGCACATGCCAACCTGTCGAATGACGTTATTATTCAATGGTTTATCAATGGTTTGACTCCACAACTTAAACAGATTATGATCATACGCTGTGTAGGAGCTATGACGCTAGATGCCGTGATCGCAATGGCTTTGCAACTTGAAAACAAGGTTGGCGGATTTACAGAAGATCTGGAGTGGTTAAAAACAAATAAAAATATCGTCGAAGACCCAACCAGACAGATGTACTGCACCACATGCAAGAATTCAGGCCATACTAGTGCCACTTGTGCACTTAATCACTTGTTTTGTGCTATCTGCAACACTACCGGACACAACACCGAAAACTGCGCATATAACGCCAAGGTACAGGGACCAGCAACTGTCAATGCTATTATACAGGAACGAGGACAGCCAACCAATCACTACGTACCACCACAATTGAGAAACAACCAGCAACAAGGCTACCGAAATTATCGAGGACAGAGAAATAACAACTACAATGCAAACCGTTGGCAGGCCGGACCAGCAGAGGAAAACACTAATTTGCCACCACCTCGCTGCCATTTTTGTGGTGAATTTGGCCACATTAGAAGATTTTGTAAGGATGCAGCTAAGTATGATCAGAGGAAGAAAGAACGTCACAACCCAATGACTAATATGGTACAAATCACACCAGTAGAAACGCAAGCTGCAGTAATTCAGACCCGATCCGGTAAACAACTGCAACCAGCAACAGAAGCAAAGGATGTATGATAAGGCTAGTCAATGGACCACCGCAGAGCCTCCAGTGTTCCTAGATCCTATTCCGGTGACCCAGGCTCCGTTAACCGAGGAAGGAACACAAAAACAGGATTCTAATTCAGCAGCAAGCACATCATCTTCAGTAGGCGCATCATCTTCAGAATCTGTGGAAAATACAATTCAATCACAAAAGGCCTGGGAAATTTTATCTAAAGCATCCATCACTCTTCCTCTGGGCCAATTACTTGCACTAGTACCGAGAGTTCGACAAAAATTCCAACAACAGTTCAGTCCTGTGCCTTCTTGCATTCCAGCAACAACAACAGTGCAACCGGAACCTGATTCTACGGTCGATCATTGAGTTCCTTTAATTACGGTATAGTATAAAAATCATAAAATCACACAGGTACTAATTGATGGAGGATCTGGTGTCAACATTGCTATTGCTGCACTGTGTAAAAAGTTAGGGTGGACCGAAATCGAACCAGTTCAGTTTTTTGTCAGAATGACCGACCAATCAAGAGTTCATCCAGTAGGACTTGTGCGAAATGTACCAATAACTTTACAAGGTACAACATTTAAAATGACCTTTGTCATACTAGAATTACCGGAATCCACCCTTGATTATAATCTCCTTTTTGGCCGTCCTTGGCCAAAGCATGCTAAGGTGATACAAGATTGGTCTGCACAGGAACTCACTTTCAAAGATAATAATCGTAAATACGTTGTAAAATTAGATGCTATACAACCTTGCGAGTTGCATGCTAGACCGTATTTTTCAGAACCAGTCCATATGCTAGATGGGTTGTCAGATGATGAAGAAGAAGAGTTTCTGAAAAATAACATTGACTTGATCTCCCTAGGAACTGTTGATCTACAATCTGTTGTAGATAATTGGAATCCTGCAGTTTGTACGGTGATGTCTGTAATAGAAAAAGATACGAAAGAAGATAAGGCTACCATAGATGACGCTGATCTACAACAACTTTTTGAGCTAGCTGAGGATACAAAGAAGCCTCGACAATTCTATGTTCCAGAAGATCAGCTGACTACCTACAATTTAGGGGATGAAGAAAATCCACGTCCTGTTAAAATAAAGGAAAGCTTACCTGAGTTATTTCAAGCAGATTTAATCCAACTACTTCGAGAATTTTTTGATGTATTTGCATGGGATTACAAAGATATGAAGGGTCTGGACCCACGCATCTATCAACACAGGCTCATGCTGAAGCCGGAAGCAAAACCACTTAAGCAACCCAGCTACCGGATGAATCCGAACTATGCATCACAGGTAAAGGTAGAACTTGATAGGCTACTCAAAGTCGGATTCATTGTACCAGTAGAGCATGCTGAATGGATCTCACCAATTGTTATTGTCCCTAAAAAGAATAAGCAGTTACGAATATGTGTGGATTACCGGAAACTGAATGTAGCTACGGTGCCCGATCCATTTCCACTACCTTTTCTTGACACGATGCTTGATAGAGTAGCAGGACATGAAATGTATTCATTCTTAGATGGGTACAGTGGGTATAATCAAGTTAGAATGGCTGAACAGGATATACCAAAGACCGCTTTCATTACCAATTGGGGTGTTTTTGCTTGTACTATTATGTGGTTTGGATTAAGAAATGCCCCCAGTACGTTCCAAAGGTGTATGCAGGAAATATTTTCTCCTTACCTTACCTCTTTTATGCAAGTATATCTTGATGATTTTTCGATTTTCGGTAAGATGATAGCACACCTGTTCCATTTACAGTGCTGCTTTGAAAAGTGCAGAGAATACAGACTCTGTTTGAACCCCAAACAAATCCGTGTTTGCGGTTTCATGTGGAAAGCTACTTGGCCACATTGTATCTGCACAGGGTATACAGGTGGATCTAAGTAAAATCATAGCTGTGTTAGAAGCACCTGTACCCACTACACCTAAGGAAGTAATGCGCTTCATTGGCCAAGTAAGATGGCATGGCCGACACTTACGGTGGCTTGCTCATTTGGCAATACCACTGAACCGATTGATAACCAAGACTCCTCGACAATTTGAGTGGACCCCGGACTGTCAAATTGCTTTTGATCGTCTAAAGGGATTACTAACACAGGTTCCAATCTTACAGCCTCCTGACTGGGATCGCCCATTTCATGTATTTGTTGATGCTTCAGATATAGCAATTGGCAGCGTTCTAATGCAACAAACCGATAAGTGGTTCAGACCAGTGTACTATGCAAGTCGAAGATTGGCCCCTGCTGAAAAGAATTACTCTGTAACAGAAAGAGAATGTCTAGGTCTAGTATATTCTGTCAAGAAATTCAGACATTATTTGCTGGGCCGTAAATTTACTTTTCATGTAGATCATGCTGCACTTGTCTATCTAGTTCGGCAACAGCATCTAAGTGGTCGATTAGCACGATGGGTTCTGCTTTTACAAGAGTTTGACTACGAGGTTATTCATCGGCTAGGCAGTTCACATGCCTTAGTAGATTTTCTTTCTCACTTAGATTTCGGTGAAGCTCCGGTCGGTGTAGATGACACAACACCGACAATTTATGTTTCTGAACCGACTAATGATGAAATTGAAGACCCACCTGTGCCATCTACATATTATGATCAGATCTTGACCTTCCTCACTGATGGATGTCTTCCCCCTCAGACTTCTCTCGCAATACGAAGGAAAATTTCAGTTTTCAGTCGCCGATTTCGGTTGATTGCTGGGGAATTATACTATATGGATCACACTGGAGTTTTACTTCGTTGTATTCCACCACATGAAGTTAACTTAGTCATTAATTTGGCTCACTCAATTCCCCCGGTGGCCATTTTGCTGCAGACTTAACACACCGGAAAATTCTACAAAGTGGACTTTGGTGGCCTACTATGTACAGGGATGTATTGCAGTTTGTCAAAAAATATGATAATTGTCAAAGATCTGGACAGCCGTTACCACGCCATTATTTCCCTCTACAACCTGTCCTGCCATTGGAACCTTTTCAGAAGTGGGGTTTAGATTTCATTGGCCCTATTACACCACCAACAATCCTTAGTAATAATCGTTATATTTTGACATGTACAGATTATGCTACCAGATGGGCAGAAGCCTGGGCTTTACGGTCTACCACAGCTGTTGCGGTAGCCAAGTGTCTACTGAAAGATGTCTTTCCACGTTTTGGCTTACCGCTGGAACTTGTTACAGATCAAGGCACTCATTTTGTCAACAATTTAATGAAAGTACTCACACATTCGTTCCAGGTCATGCATAAGTTTAATTCTCCTTATTATCCTCGTGCTAATGGTTTGGCTGAAAGTACAAACAAGACTTTGTTGAATATGCTTCGAAAATTGATTCTGGACGCACCGAAAAGATGGGATCAACTGTTACCTGCAGTATTATGGGCATACCGGACTACATACAAGGTAGCAACATGATTAACCCCTTTCAAACTAGCTTATGGATTGGAAGCCATAACACCAATGGAGATAGTTGTGCCAAGTTTACGAGTAGCAATCACTCAAAAACTGCTACATGAAGAATCTCTGTCATTTCGGTTGGATACACTCAGGGAATTAGACGAGCATCGATGGCATAGTTCTTTGACTATTCAAGAAGTACAGCTAAGACAAGCTCGAACACATGATCGATATCTAAAGACTCCAATTTTTTCGGTGGGACAACTTGTACTATTTTACAATGCAAAATAAAATCGCTCTGCTGGCAAATTCAAGTTACGATGGTTTGGTCCCTACCGGATTGCTGAACAAGTGGGCCCAACAACTTTTTGATTGACCACTTTGATCGGAATTCCTCTTCCAAAGGTGATAAATGGATCAAAGCTGCGGTCGTATCAACAAGCATCTAATCCACACTGAAATGTTTCGCGGTTGGCCGCGTCTTTTGGCGTTCTCTTTTCTTTTCTTTTCTTTTTTGCATGCTTAATACAATAAGTCTGTAAATATCCGCGTTTTGATACCTAATTATGTCCACAGCCGCCCTTCCCTTTCCAGCTACTCATACATGCACACCGAAGTTAAGAAGTTATCATCTCAACGTCGCACGATGATTATTCATTCTGATTGCTCTCCACTGCAGCGCATCTACTTAACCTTTTTTGTTTCGCCGAAAAACGCTATTGTGTTTGTGTGATTTGTGTCATTGTGCGTACCCTGTGTTCTGTGTACTTGTGATTGCTTTCTCTGTGTGCGCCATGGAAGCTCTGGCGAACTATGCCGCTTTCTGTGATGGACTCCCTACCGAGGTAGGAGAGTTTCTGCGCACTAGAGGTTAAGCAATTTCGCTGAACTGCCTTGGCATTCAGTGGAATCCCACCCCTTCTTTGCCCAGATCATCTCCGCCATTGTCAATACACCTGCTACAGAGCAGAGTTGGCCGATCACATCCTTACCTACAAGAACCATAATCACCTTCCAAATTTTCACTGAGTCGTTTCGACTCCCTTCGCAAGGTCGAGAAAATGGCTTGAACCTCCCCGTAGCAACCATGATACAATTATTTCCTAGGTATTCGTCAAACGAATACGCAATCCTATGTCGACCGGAACCTGAAAGATCCGCCCTTCAGTTCTTAGTAGCTATCCTGAACCTACAGAAACGAACTTATGGAGTATCTCGTCCCTTCTACTCCGCCATAGACTTAGCCGCCCGAGAACCTGTAAATTTTGCATCCTACTTCTTCCATCGCATTCACAAGAATGCGTTACTATCATCAAACAGGTAAACAAGGGAGGAATGCCCAGGTCCCGGCTGCCGCACATATTATCCTTCCTTTTTCCAACAATACTGGCAGCACAACCACCACCCCGAGGTCCTGTTCTGTGTCATGAGGAATCTACACAACTTCTAGAGGACGATGAAGAAGAAGATGAAGAGGAGCTAAATCAACTCTTCCGCTGGAAGAGAATCAGGATCACTTCATCTGAAAGTGAAGCACAAGGTTCAGCCGAAGGAGATAAAGAAGGTGATAAAAAGTAGAAAAGCAGGATGAAGAAACCTTCCATGACACCGCAACATCTATACAACACGAATCATCAGCACACTCCTCATCAGAAGGGCAACAAGAACAGGAAGATCACAACGAATCTGACACAAGCTCATCACAAGAAGCCTCCCAGCAGCAATCCGAGCAGGAAAGACAAGAGGAGACACAACATATCATCAAACAAGTTTTCGAATAGCTGCTTAAAGCAGTCGATGCCACATCTGTCAAAAACGATGACACTACACAACAAACCGAAAAGGTAACCAACAATACTGCTGTTCTTCCTATTCATCCACCCGCACCCACAGCCGAACCCATTATCCCTATCCAACCCATCCACCCAAACGAACCCACTGCCTCTTCTTCCTCATCCCCCAACTACTCTCCACCGAACTCCCAGCAGCTGCTCACTGCGTCCTCATCCCAACCTCGACCTCAGCTTCCAATTCCTTCAATCCCTACGATCTCTGAACTTGCAAACATGGGCCAACTGTTAATTCAGTTATCACAGCAATTGCCAATCCAGATGAGAGAAGTCACTGATAACATCCGAAATGAGTTACAACACAAGGTGGATGTCCTAGAAGCAGATATCACGCCTCTACAGGAAGAGATAGATGTGGTCAAAGCAGGAAACCATCAGCTGCAATCCCAAGTTACCTATCTCCAAGCCCAGCTTGCAGAACAGCAGACAACTGCCAATCAGAGAGATACAGCACTGGCAGATCTCCACCAAAAGGACAAGTTATTAAGCGAAGCACAAGCCGAAATCAGTAAAATGAAGCAAGAGTTACATGATAAAGAAGATGCAAGAATTGCATAAGGAAATCTGCTCAAAGAAACCAGAGTTCAACTAGACGAAGTGGTACAAAAAGGCCAAGAACAACACGATGTGGCAATGAAGACAATGGAAGAACTACAAAGATACAAGGATCAATTAGATGATGTAAATAATATGCTCAAACGTTATTTGTCAAAAGAAGCTCAAACACAGAAGGTAATAACAGATCTCCGCAGAGAAAGGGACGCATACTCCAGAACCATACAATTCCAGAATCAAGAGATTGAAAGAAGGGAAAATCAGCTGGAAAATAAAAAAGAAAGAGTAGTCAGAATGGAAAAACAAGTTGCAGAGATTAAGATTTCCAGAGATGCGACCTTATTGAATGAATTCTACCTACAAGAAGCCTTTTTGCAGAAACAAGTAGAAATTTTGCTGATAGAACCTATAGCTTTAAGTTCTGTAAGAGTAGATGCACAGCTAGTAGAACCGGACACCCTCAAACAAATGTTAGAAACTTTAAAAAAGAAAATCGCCCGAACCTTTAGGTTAGCACGATCCATGTACTTAGAAGGAATAATAGATGAACAATAATTTTGTAAAACCTGCGGGTTCGAGTCCATCGTGCGTGCTAGAGTGTTAGTCGGCCGCCGGATTGGCAACTGTATAACTGAATCTTGTTTCGCACGCGCGAAAAGATGGTTACCAAGACATTTGTAATCTTTATAATCAATGAAAAAAGACACTTCGGGACATTCGAGAGATCACCAGACTGTCTGTCTGGGTGATTGAACGGAGCGCTACTGTAGTGTTAGTTTGTCTAATTCCAAGTGTTCGGAATTTTCTGAGTAATCTGTTCACCCCTTATCTGGTCTGTTATCTGTGTCTGTGGTCTATCGATCTCTGTTGTAGCTGTGAGTTTTATTTACATTCCAGTAGATCATCAGACTGTGGTCTAAGAAAGTCGTTCTGCGAGTCTCTGTAGTGATTGTCCTATTGATTACGTATATTGTGGTGTCACTCTTTCTTGGAGTGTGCTGTCAGTTGTTGGTGATGTCTGTGAAGTTATGGTAGTGTTCTTAAACGCTGTGTAGGATTGTATTGACCTTAATACTCAAAGCGGTACTTGTACGATGAGATTAGGCTACAGTAAGGGTTATCTCCAGTGTGTGTTAGTCTTTCAAGCACTGTGTATCTGAGTTGTTGAGTTCTTCTGTGTCTCCTGTTTGTCTGATTGTGAGTACCTATTTGGTGAATATTGAACTGCTGTTATTGTCCCTAATGTTACAGTAGTGTGTACTCAGAAAAGTGTTCGGTGGTAACGTGGTACCACGATATTAATAGTCTGGTACAGTGTATTCGATAGCAGCTGAAAGGGTTAGAATGACGAACCGTAAAGATTGAAAAGGGTATACTAAAGTTGATAGAATTCTTGAATGTTGATATATTGTGGTGTGAAGTAATTTTTTGGGAAACAAGTATAGGGCCTCTGTCTTTACAGACCCCTTCCACTCCCAAGAACCCAATAATTGTTTAAACACCTTCTAACAGTTAGAACACAACGTTTAACAACATGCATCCTTAGACCTATTTATGAATTTTACATTTTGTTTTACTTGAAAATCTAAAAGTGAGTAGATGTTTTGCATTAATAATGCTTTGTAAAAATTTTAGTAGGAGTATTTTTTTTCCCACAAAGATGGGACACAACTTAAGATGGCTTATATGTATGTATGTATGCATGTGCATGTATGTATGTATGTATGTATGTATGTATGTATGTATGTATGTATGTATGTATGTATGTATGTATGTATGTATGTATGTATGTATGTATGTATGTATGTATGTATGGATGGATGGATGGATGGATGGATTTATGCATGCATGTATGTATGTACGTATGTATGTATGTATGTATTTATGTATGTATGTATGGATGTATGCATGCATGCATATATGTATGTATATATGTATGTATATATGTATGTATGTATGTATGTATGTATGTATGTATGTATGTATGTATGTATGTGTGTATGTATGCATGCATGTATCAATGTATGTATGCATGCATGCATTCATTTATGTACATATGCATCTATGTATTTATGCATTGTATACATACATACATACATGTATTGCATACATACATGTATTGCATACATACATGCATGCATGAATGCACACAAATCTACATACACACATGTACAGATTGAGAAATATATCAAACATAACATCTTTTGTAATCTTGGTATGTTGAACTTGTTATCATCACTGTGGCATTGCATATATTTTTTGTATATTTCTTTTTGATAAAAAAATGCTATAGTTTTTTCTAAGGACACATAATGTTTTCTTCCATCATTTATTAAAAAAAATTCTTGTAAAATAAGTTGTTCTTGGTTTGCACTAGGACCCATTTGATTTTGATTCAATGAGGTAATTTCTTTCTAACTAGGCTTTGAATATGAGAAAACATGTTTATGAGTTTGTAGTACTACAATGTATTAAGCAGAACACTTGGTTTAATGAGGACAATAGTGAATATTGTTATGCTTTTAATTCTCTTGCATGAATGAATGGGGGTTGCTATGTGAAAGAACTTGGAGAAGCTTGTAGGAGGTAGAAAAGTGAGTTGCGAAGCGATGAAGTTCGGTCCAGCGAACCGGCACAAGATCAGCCCTTGAGCTTATGGAGACTCAAATAGACCTTATAGGCACGCGATAAGTGCAATAATATGCACTATGTACTTTGGAGCAGCAATGAGAAAGAGTCGATACAAAACAGATAGGTTTGCACATTGACTAGCTCAAAAAAACTTACTATCTTTGGATGAGACAATCAACTTTGAATGATCATAGCATCTAACATGATTAAACTTGGGAAAAATACTTTTTTAAGAGTGATACACATAGGGTTGAGTGTATAGAATGCACAAGATTACAAGAAATAAGCAAAATATGCTTTTGGAATGAAGCTGACACTCAATAGTGGTACCTCTTATTTTTCAGGAATGTGTAGAGATAGACCACAACACAAAAAAACTGAGATTTATCCCAATATAATGAACCCAATGCTTTGAAAATTCATAGACATAAGCTAGAAACTAATAGCTTTTCAATGAGTGCTCAGTCATCCGATTTGGAGCTCTTTAGAGAGAGCAACATCCTCTGAAAACTTACAATTGAAGAAGATGATGCAGAAAAATGAAGGAGCAAGACAATGATACTTCTACAAGTGGATCTTGAAATCAAATGAAGGCGGGATTAGTTTTTGGAGGGAATCAATTCATTTTCCTACAATCTAGGAAAAGTGAAGATCTAGCTTGATCTACTTTTAGGTGATTGATTGATTCATTGATTGCAACTCAACCACCTCAAATTCATGGAATTTTAGCTTTCTTTTTCTACTTTTACATGTGTAAAGCTCTAGGCTTTTACAATGGTAAATGATCCATAAAAAATCTTTTAAAAAAATACAGTAAATGAGCATAGGTAAAAGAACTCTCCAAAGGATATTCTTTTGATGTAATCCAAATGATAGCTTTCTGATGTAGATCAAATCCACCTCAAGCATAGTGTAAGCTTGATGTCCCAATAGATCCCCCTCAAGCTAAAGTATGCTTGAGTCATCATTCTCTAATAGGTTGAATAACTGCCACTGATTTGAATTTGCAAAGCTTTATTCCATCAAGCACCTTCGTCATCATATCTGCTACTTGCTTTTTAGTTGGAACAAAAGAAATGTCAATCTCCTTTGCCATGAGCTTCTTCATGAAGTGGTAATGAACCTCTGTGTTTGGTTCTTGCATGGAAAATAGGGTTTATTTCTAGATGCATGGAACTTACATGATCTCCAAATATGTGACGTTTGGAATTGACAAATACCAAATCTGTATACAATGCTTTTAACCATATTGCCTCTTGAGTTGCTATGGTCAAACCTCTGTACTCTGCTTTAGTTGAGGATAAAGCAACTATTGGTTGCTTCTTGGAACTCCATGATACTAGCTTTGAACCTGCAAATGCTAAGTAACTAGAGGTACTTCTTCTATAATCCTTAGCTCTTGCCCGATTTGCATCTGAATAAATTTTGATATCCAAATATGACAAGTATGGATAGAATATACCTTCATTGATTGTACCTTTGAGATACTTAAGTACTCTCTTGGCTGCATCCATGTGTGGTCTTCTTGGAGAGTGCATGAATTGGCTTAGCACTCCTACAGTATATGAGATGTCTACCCTTGTATGAGTAGGATATATCAAGCTACCTGCTAAGATTTGATATTCTTTAATGTCTTCAATTTTCTGGGTCTTTAATGCATCTTCTCTGAGTTAGATACATCCCTTCATCTGTATAAATCACTTGCATACCTAGGCAATATGTGAGCTCACCTAAGTCACTCATTTTGAGCTCCTTTTGCATGTGTCTCTTGATCATTTGAATGCCATTCAAATCACCACCTGTCACAATAATATCATCTACATATATACATAGATAGATAACCTCATTGTGATCCCTTTTGATGAATAGAGAAGGATCTGAGTTGTTAGGTTTGAACCCTTGATCTTGAAGGTATGTAACCAACCTATAATTCCAAGCTCTAGGAGCTTGTTTCAATCCATACAATGCTTTCTTAAGTCTACAAACATAAGATGCATGATAAGGGTTTTCAAAACAAAACCTAGATGTTGTGACATGTATACCTCTTCACTTATCCAACCATTTCAAAATGCATTTTTTACATCAAGTTGGAGGAGTCTCCAATTTCTTGCAACTGCTACACTTATCAATTTTCTAATTGTAGTCATCTTTGCAACTTGTGAGAATGTTTCCCCATAGTCTATACCATGAGTTTGTGAGCATCCTTTGGCAACTAATCTTGCATTTTACATGGGAACTAATCCATTTGAGTTTCTTTTAACTTTATATACCCATCTGCAATCAATTACCTTCTGATTGGGTGACAATGGAACCAAATCCCAAGTATCCATCTCCTTCAATGCATCTATTTCTTCTTTCATGGCCTTTTCCCAGTTAGGGTTTCCCTTTGCCTCCTCATATGTTGAGAGTTCTTCTGAAATTGAGTCTTTTGCCAAGTAGAGTGAATGCTTTGTAATAGATGTGGAATCATATCTATACCTTTTTGGTTGTTTCTTCTCTCTTGTTTATCTTCTAGGAGCTTGCTTAAAGCATTCTCCACACTCCTGCATCTTTGCTTTGTCTCTTGACTTCCATGGTTTGTAATCATTTTCCCTTTCATTTTGGTCATCATCTGTATCACTTCTTGGAACTTGGACCTGTGTATCATGCTTGCTTCCTAGTTGATGAGAATCAAAATCAAGATCATATGGTAGAGTTACTGTTTGTTTTTCTTCATCATACCAAGACTAGTGTTCTTCAAACACAACATCTCTACTTGTAGTGAATTGCTTGGTTGAAGGATTATAGAACCTGTAACGCATATGAGTTGAGTTATACCCAGTAAACACTGCCTTTGTTGCCCTTTTATCTAGCTTACCTCTTATTTGTGATGGTAAACGAACATAAGTTAAACAACCAAACACTTTGTAATGTCCAAGATTAGGTTTTCTTCCATACCATGCTTCATAAGGAGTCATACCTTGAAGTGATTTCGATGGTAGTCTATTGATAAGGTACACAACAGTTGAAATAGCCGTTGCCCATAGATAATGTGGCGACCTCTTCTCTTCAAGCATTTTTATAGTTGATGCAATCAATGTCTTATTTCTCCTCTTTGCAATTCCATTTACTTGAGGAGAGTACGTGGTAGTCACTTCCCTTTTGATACCTTTAAACTACAAGAAATCATCAAACTCTTTGAAGAAGTATTCTCCTCCTCCATTAGATCTGAGCTTAGTGAGAGATCTACCTGTATGATTCTCCGCATGTGCCAGAGACTTCTTGAAGCAATCAAACACTTCATTCTTACTCTTTATAAAGTATAGAATATTCCATCTACTATTTTCATCTACCATCCCATACATTTGTATGTACTAAGTCCAATAAGTTGTTGTGGATGTAGCCGTTGTGGTTGAATGGTTGTATTTGTGCTTTCCCAATCTGTCCTGCATCACATTTGTTGATCATATGTTGCTTTGAAATTTTTGGCAGTCCTAGAAAGCTTTGATCCCTGCATATATCCTGTTCATTCACATGAGCAAGTCTCTTATGCCACACTTCAAGCTCACTTAGAGTTTGAGACCCAAAAATGAATAGAGCTATGTTCCTGGTTTCTCTTACTTCAAAAGTAAAAAGGCTACCATGATTCTCACCTCTGGCTATCTTCTTGAAGCCTTGATATGGATCTTCCACAAAAGCTCTATGTTGGATGAATCTAACTTGCAAGCCTTTTTCAACTATTTTTCCTACACTTATTAGGTTTTTAGTCATAGTGGCTACATAGAGAACCTTACTCAGAATGTTTGTCCTACCATTGGAAGCTTTGACATTACCAATCTTCTCCACATTGTGCTTTATGTCATCCCCTGTTTGAACTTCATGGCTATACTTTGGACTTTCGAAATCAGATAGGAGAGGCTAGAATATTTGATCAAAAGCAAAGAGAAAAAGAATCATCATAGGAACCCTATTACCTTGGAGACACAGGAAAAGAATGCACCATCCCTGTCTCAAGTGCCAAACACAGAGGGTGAAGACAACCTGTCTTCCATACATAGGTATTCACATGAATTTATGAGAGAAATCCAAGAAGAGAGATGGAGAAAAGAACAAGGAACCCATCCTCCTATTCAAGATATAGATGACGTGCAGGAGAAATTTTGCCAAGACATCCCCTCTATTTACGATGAGGTAGAGGAAGAGCAACTGCGTGAACACACAGGTTTCGAATCTAATTCTTTACAAGAATTACCTCAGTTCACAGGACCTTGGGAAGAAAAGTCTATGAGCATGAGAGCACCCACGATAATAGTGAGGAATGAAGAATCAATAATCCCTAGAAACACAAAAGTGATAAAGAACACCAAAGTACAATGTCACCTCACTATAGAGGAGTTGTTGAAGGTTAAACCAGACTTGTGGAAGCATGTGGCAAATCAATTCCCTGAGCTTGCTACTACTCCCTCACAGATAGGAACACACAAGAAGGTACCAAAGATACCGGTAGCAAAGATCGGAGATGTAAGCGAAGGAGAGGAAGGTAACACTTATCTTCCAATAACCCATTAGGGCTACACCACGAAAGCCATCTTAGATTCAGGAGCTGGAGTAGCCATCGCTACCACCGCTTTATGGAAACGTTGGGGTAAGCCAACATTGAGACCTACCAGGATGAAGCTACAAATGGCTGATGGACATATAGAGAAACCATTAGGCTTACTAGAAGACATATCTCTCACCACTTGTGGTGTGGAGTTTGAGCATACTTTTGCCATTTGTGATTTTAGTAAAAATCATGCTTATGAGATGATATTAGGACGACCATTCATGCGTCAGTTGCAAATAGTACAAGATTGGGGAACTAATTCTTTGTACTTGCAACATTTAGGAGTGACTACTAAAGTCAATCTTAAAGACTATTCACATCAAGATGTACCTCCAATACAATGGAATACGATCCATAAGACACCAGAAGAAACAAAATCTGTACACATTGGAATCAGATCCCTCATGGTTGCACGAGGATACTCATTTATGGATGTGTAAAGTAGCAAAACAAGAGGAAGAACGGTTAGAACCCAGAACTTTAGGTTCAGAACAACATCCACAAACTCTTCAAGACCCAGCTTACGCACCTGTAGTATTTCCAGACGAAGAATTCGAACCCCATGGTTGGGCAGAAATCCTAGCAACCATGGATGTAGCCATCAATGAAGAAAAATGGACACCCCACTGTGACGAGGATGGCTATGATATTTCAGTTTTCACAATAGAGCCAATCATGTGTGATTCAATTCTAGAAGAATGTGAACCTAGCACTGATGCATTTGAGGATGCGAGTGATTTTGATTTAGAGTCAATTATTATAGACTCTCCTTTTGCATCAGAGGAAGAATATTTCTACGAAGTAGAAACTTACCCTCAGAGGCATGAAGAAATTATGAATGAGGTAAGAATAACCCCTCAAGTGACCACTAAAAGTGAAGGAAAGAAAAGAAAGAAGAAAGAAGCCATGTCATAAGAACAAGAATCTTTGTTTGAGGTTCCTGAGGAATTCAAGAAGTATGAAATAGAAGATAGACGAATCATGGTATGAATGCCTAACAGAAAAGCTGATGTTGGAGAAGTATGTGATAATCGAGAGAAAACCAAAAAAATCAAAGTAGCCATAGAAGGAGAAGAAGAAAAATGCACATACATAGGGCATGACTTGACGACGGAAGAAGAAGAAGAATTAGTTGCCCTATTGCGGGAATATAGAGATGTTTTTGCATGGAGTTATAAAGATTTGAAAGGAGTAGATCCAGATATATGTTCCCATAGAATCCCTATGACTCCAGATGCAAAACCTACAAAATAGAAACCATACACGTACAATGATAACTACAAAGATTAAAGAGGAAATAGATCGTTTGATAGAAGCAGGATTTATTTACAAAATTGAGTATACCGAATGGGTATCCCCCATTGTGGTAGTGCCCAAGAAGAATGGAAAATTGTGTGTGTGTATTAACCTTAAAAAAGATAATACCGCCACGATCAGAGACAGCTATCCTCTTCCTATCACAGAACATCTATTGGAAAGAGTTGCGGGCAAGGAAGTATATAGCTTTCTTGATGGATTCTCAGGCTATAATCAAGTAGCCATTGCTCCAGAAGATCAACACAAGACGGCTTTTGCCACAGAATGGGGCATATTTGCATTTTGTGTGATGCCGTTTGGGCTCACAAATGCACCCGCCACTTTCCAGCGACTCATGTGTCATGTTTTTAAGGAATTCTTACTCAAGAAGTTGGAAGTTTATGTCAATGACATATGTGCTCATTCGAATATTAGACAGACTCATATCCCAGAGTTAAGACAAGTGTTTGACAAATGTCAAAAATATCAGGTTTGTTTGAACTTAGAAAAATGTGTTTTCATGGTCAAACAAGGCAAAATTCTAGGACACATTGTGTCAAAGAATGGAATTTCGACAGATGAAGAAAAAGTAAAGGTAATTGCAGATCTACCTAGGCCAAATAATGTAAAAGAGGTACAGGCATTTATGGGACATTGTGGTCATTACAAACGATTCATACACATGTATGCAATCATAAACAAACGTTTGTACTCTCTTTTTAAATAAGTTTGAATGGAGAGATGAATGTGAGAATTCATTCAATGAACTTAAACGACGTTTGTGCTCAGCACCTATATTGACAACCCCGGATAGGAGTAAGCCATTCCATGTACATGTGGATGCATCCAACTGTGCCATAGGATGTGTGTTAGCACAACCCACGAATGAAGGTAATATAGATCTCCCCATAGCTTATGCGAGCAGACAGTTGAACGTAGCAGAAAGAAATTACACCATGACAGAACGAGAAGGATTAGGAATGATCTATGCAGTAAAGAAATTCACGCATTATTTGTTGGCAAACAAGTTCAAATTCTTTACAGATCATCAAGCATTATTGAACTTAGTCAATAAGCCATGTAACATGGGAAGATTAATATGTTGGTTTCTATTACTCATGGAGTATGACTTCAAAGTAGTAGTCAGGAAAGGAAAGACCCTTCTTAGAGCTGACCATCTTTCAAGATTGACCACAGGAGAAGCTCCTCAAGGAATAGTGGATGACTTACCCGATGCATATTTGTTTAACCTTGAGATAGCACCAGAATGGGCTAAGCCGATAGCCCCTATTCTCACATACGGACCCAAGAATCTTAGGATAAGGATCAAGGAAGGAGAGATTACCAAGTCATAGAGATATCAAATCATAGCAGGAAGTATATATAAACAAGATAATCAAAAGATTCTTGCTTGTTGTGTGGATGATTCGGAACATGCAAATTGGTTGCAATTAGCACATGTAGGTGCATGAAAGCAACATCATTCGAAATATCGTACATTGCAGACTCTGCATAGATTAGGAGTCTATTGGCCTTCTATGGAAGCAGATGTCTACAAATTGTGTAAAGAATGCCATGTTTGTTGTGAAAGACCACCTGTAGAACATGCTACATTATATCATGTGTCTCTCACACCAGAATGGAGTGAACCTTTAGTGACATACTTGAGGACAAAAACATTCCCTCAAGGAATGACTTTAGCATGACAACAAAGTCTAGAGCAGGAAGCTCAAGAATATTCACTTATTGGCAATAATCTATACAAAACGAGGATGAGATGGATACCTAAGCCAATGTGTTCATGAAAGCGATTATTTGAGCGTACTAGAGACTGCACACCAAGGTGTTGCAGGAGGTCATTTTGGACCCGATAGGATAATCAAAGCCATCCTCTTTGCAGGATTATGGTGGCCCACTCTTCACATGGATGCTCATACCTATATAAAGAGATGTGATGTGTGCCAAAGAACTCAATTTCCTACTCGCAGAGACGAAATGCCATTGAAACCCATGATGGGAGGACGCGCATTTTCTAAGTGGGGTATAGACTTTGTAGGACCCATTAACCCCCCTGCAAAAGGTACACATGCTGAATACATTATTGTTACGACAGATTATCTTACCAAATGGGTAGAGGCAAAAGCCACAAAAAAGAATGATGCACACACGACTGCAAAATTCTTATTTGAAAATGTCTTTACAAGATATGGATTGCCTATAGAGTTAGTGAGCAATCAAGGAACTCACTTTCTAAACCAAGTCATTGAATATTTGTTACAGAATTTTATGGTGATTCACAAGAAATCCGCACCATATCATCCTCAGGCCAATGGTCAGGCTGAAAGCACTAACAAGATCCTTTGTAACGTATTGATGAAACTCGTGAACAACAAACGTTCAGATTGGGACAAATAGTTACATCATGCTGTTTGGGCATATCGAGTGGCCTACAAGACCGTACTCAATGCAACTCCCTTTCAGATGGTTTTTGGTCAGAATGCTGTGCTTCCTTTGGACTTCTTGATACCAACCCTTAAGGTTGCACAAGAACATCAGTGGACCGGCCATGAATTATCAGCAAGAATAATGGACTTGGAACGATTAGGAGAAACCAGGCTGAAAGCAGCAACAGGAATATATGCAACAAAGAAGCGACAGAAAGCATATTTCGATGCACATGTGAAAGATAAAGGCTTAAAAGAAGGAGATTTAGTTCTAGTATATACGTTGAAACAATATGCACGTAAGTTAGAAAAGTGAGGTTATGGACCTAGGATCATTAACAGACTCTCGACAAGTGGAGCAGTACAATTAGCCACCTTAGAAGGAGACATAATGCCTAATTACATTAGTGGTTGTAGAGTCAGGCTATACCAGGAACCTCTTACTGAGGATATGCTTAGACAACTCACGTTGGCAAAGAAGCATAAGTAGGAAGAAAATAGGATACGTGCTGAAGCTCAGGGAGAAGCTATAGAATGCATCAAGCGCATGAAGCTAAGAAGACAAGGACTAGGGAGAGAACATTATAACCAACTGGAAACAACACCCAGATACCCCATGGCCATGTGTCAAGCAAATTCAAGTACTCATCCTAGCATAGTGGACAGGAGACCATTCATTACAGTTAGGCTAGAGCACGACAACCCTTGCCAAGAGCTCAAGGCTTTAATTGACTCAGGTGCTGCGACTAGTGTGATTAGATGGTCCCACTATAAGGACTCAGGAATAGAAATGCGGCCAATTGAGGCATACCTCATAGGGCTAGGAGGCATGGAAACCCCTTGCATGGGTGAGGTGGACCTTCCTATCCTCATAGACGAAGTGACCATGACAGTGAAACTACTAGTGTGCCATGATGACGACCTGATAGAACCCCTAATCCTTGGCCAAGATTGGCTATACGATCACTCAGTGGACCTAAATCTTAGACAAGGCTCCTCATAGATTGGAACCTTAGATCAGAAGCGAGTGATACCGCTTGACTTCCATAACGGCATTCTACCTGAGGTATGTAACCCTAGACCATATGAACAACATGCGAAGGAGGACCGGAAGATCTTTGGTCAAATGAGTCACGTTACGTCTACACCAACCCACGCGGGCTTGGCGATGGACAATTGTCAATCAAAAGGACGTCAGTAGATTTTCCCTTGGGCTTCCTACAAATTAGAAGGTGCAACGACCCAACCGCTTGGTCAAATGGACACCATCAGTGGTCAAATGGACACAATCAACAATCAGGTGGGTTACATCAGCAAACAAATGGGGACAATTGCAGGTCACGTGGACTGCATCAGCAGCCACATGGGCAAAACACCCTGTAGTGCCCATCCTTCCACACTTACTGTGGACTGGCCTAGATTAATAGTACAAAATGGAGCACTTCCTAATGGGCAGGTTTTGCAAGTGTTGGACCTCCCTTCTTTTCCAAAGCAGAGTGTCCATCCGACCTCTCAACCTCAACAAAAAAGGAGTCAACCCCGACAAAGGAACCCAGACCGACGACAATATCAGACGACACAAAGAAAGCAGTAGTATCAGTATCACAAAGCAAGAGGCACGAGACAAATATGGGTGCCAAAAGGACAGAAAGCACAGATAGATTCCACCAATGTGGACGATGATGAGAAGAAGTTACGACAGAATCAGAAGCAGTATCCAAAGCCTTTGCTATCTTCTTCTACGAGTACGAACATTCGACAAATTTGGATCACCAAGAAGTACCTTACGAATTGACCCACACTCACACAGATTTGGGTACCCAAACAGTGTATCATAGCTCAACCCTCAAGCCATGTAATATATACCCCTCAGAAATCTCTTCACCCCTCAATACCATCACATCCGATATCACCTTTTGTCCCTCATGAGAAACATATCACCCGCTCAGAAACTCTTAGGAAGTGGATACCGAAACGTATCTAGACGTCTTCTCTGACTCCCTTATCTAACATTACTCCCACCCCGACTAAACACTATCCTTGTAATAACTCATTCACAACTGAACCTTGTATAAATCCACACACTATAACCCAACATCACATGTAATAACATCTCATCAAAGAAATGTATGCATCATCTAAAACATGTAGGTGTCTAGAGAGCTGCATTAGTTTGCAAGAAATCATTCCATAAACCATATCACAACACTCGGCTACATGGGTTACACATCGGTTATGGAAAGGGATTGCAGACTCACTTTAATGGGATCATGATTAATTTCCATACTAATGTGTTAATCTTTTGTAGCAGATCTCCTACACACTCGCATCATTCATCATGCAGGCAAAAGGACCATCTGAAGCTGGCCCCAGTGTACCCATGGCAAATATTGGCGAATTACTAGCTGAACCACATCCTACGGCTCAACCACCAAATTTCAAGGATTTCCAAGACCTATGCCGATTGAAGATCCTCCTAGGGGATATATTGAGAAGATCCATCGCAACTCTCATTGGTTCCAGTGAAGTACACAGCTGCAAAAGAGAATCTGAATAGAGCCATAGTGCCAGTTACACCATTGCTGTCAGAAAGTGACCCTAGTGATCATAGTTTTGACTCCATGCATATTGATAGCCCACGGGATTACTACATGCAGTCACCTGAGCATAATGAGTCATATTACTATGAAGACCCGAGTGAACCTAGTTGGGAGCCAGAGTATGCAAATGTCATGTACGCAAATCCCAACTCTAGGCCTCAACCTAGGCAGGTAAGACCCCCATTTCCTAGAGGACCATGCTACCGATGTTAGGGAGATCATCTCATTCGTGATTGCCTTATGCCTGCACCTACACAAACCCAATCTATGACGATTCAAGGATTCTGTCCCGATTGTGGAAAAGAGCATCTCTTGCGAGACTGCCCTAAGAACCTAATGTGCCAAAAATCACTCCTATCAATGTTATTAGGTTTGTTGTAGACTCTTCAGGGAGTTTAACTTCCACTGCACCAGTGCAAGTGGTCACGAGAACTCAGGCTTTGTAGGAAGACCAAGGTTTAGGCCAAGAAAAGAGCGCCGAGGTTAGTGAAACTGAGAGCATAACCAAGAAAAGGTTGAGAGCCTGGAAAGATAGCCGCGAGAGAATGAAAAGACAATGGGCAAAGAAAATGAGTGAACTTGAGGAAATCCTAAGAGAAATGAGAGCCAAGATAACTGAACTCACCTCTCAAACTCCCTCTCACACTACCCCACCACGACCACCACAACCATTTCCATCCCCATCCAATTTACCACCTTCCAACCCGCCTCATACAATCCCACCACCCCCTAGAGTAGGATCAGTCTTAGCAGATCCCACTCCTGAGGACCTAAACATGATGCTCAAGGCATATCAAGCCAGAATCCAAGAAGGGCCAAACATAACGGATCATGAAAAATGTTACCCTAGAGCGGAACTAGAGCTTGAACGAACTAAAATTTGTGCTAAGATGGTGGAATTGGCTCAAACCATGTTTGAAGCCAGTCGCCTCTGTAACTTCTCTAGTTCTGCTAGGACGAAGTTGCACTTTGATGGACTGCTAGAAAGATTGGAGAGGCTGATAGCACAATTGGAAAAGAAACCCACCTCTTGAAATAAGGACAAGGCAAGCAAAAGAATAAGCATCCCCCCCAGGAAGCTTATGTGCCTAATTCCACTGAACCAAACACCTCTTCTTCTATGAATAGGTATTCACCAGAGTTCCTGCGAGAGATTCAAGAAGAGAAATGGGCTAAAGAAAGTGAAGTTCCTCCTCCCATTGAACTCGTGGATGATGCGCATGATCAATTCCCACAAGATATTCCTTCCATTTATGAGGAGCAGGAGAGTACCCAATCTCATGAGGGATTAGACTTCGAGTATAACTCCTTACAGGAACTACCCCATTTCACACACCCATGGGAAGCAAAGTCTACTTGTATGAGAGCACCCACGGTCATGGTAAGAAACAAAGACTCAGTCATACCTAGGAACACAGAGGTCGTAAAGAACACTAAAGTGTAGTTTAATCTCACTTTAGAAGAATTACTCAATTTAAGGTCAGAACTATGGAAACATGTAGCTAATCAAGTGCCAGAGGTAGCAAAACCTCGTTCCCAGGCAGGATCTCATAGAACAGTGCTAGAAATACCCTTGGACAAAATAGGAGACATGAGCGAAGGAGAGGAAGGGAACACCTATCTGCCCATTACCCATCAAGGATAGACAACAAAAGCTATTCTAGACTCAGGTGCACGAGTTGCAATTGCTACCATTTCCCTATGGAAGCATTGGGGCAAGCTAGCACTCAGGCCCACGAGAATGAAATTGCAGATGGCCGATGGTCACATTGAGAGACCCTTAGGATTTCCAGAAGGAATAAATCTCACCACATGTGGTGTGGAGTTTGAGCATACCTTTGCTATATGTGACTTTAGCAAAAATCAGGCCTATGAGATGATTTTGGGAAGACCATTTATGCGGCAGTTGCAAGTGGTACAGGATTGGGGAACCAATTCCTTGTACTTGCAACACTTAGGTGTCACAACCAAAGTCAATCTCAAAGACTACTCTCATAGAGATGTACCCGCTATTCAATGGAATCCCATCCATAGAGCCAAGGATGATACAGAGTCAGTGCATTCCATAGGATCAGGATCCTCATGGATGCATGAAGACACTCACTTATGGATGTGTAAAGTAGCAGTAGAAGAAGAGAAGAGAGAAAAGGCCCGAGAGATAGGTGCAAAGGAAACACATGGATCAATTCAAGACCCGGCCTATGCACCTATAGTATTCTCTGACAAAGAATTTGAACCTCACGACTGGACAGAAATTTTGGCAACAATGGACATAGCCATCAATGAAGAATAATGGACACCCCACTGTGATGAGGATCGCTATGACATTTCAGTCTTCTCAATAGAGCCAATCATGGGTGATTCGGTTCTGGAAAGATTGTGAACCTCGCACTGATGCGTTCGAGGATGCAAGTGACTTCGATCTATAGTCCATCATTATGGACCCACCTTTTGCATCAGATGAAGAGTACTTCTATGAGGTGGAAGCTTACCCTCAGAGACACGGGGAAATTACGACTGATGTAAGATTAACCATGCAAGTGACCCCTAAGAATGAAGGTAAGAAGAGGAAGGGGAAAGAAGTCACACCGGAGGAAGAAGAATCCTTGTTTGAGGTCCTTGAAAACTTCAAAAAGTATGAGATAGACGATAGGAGAGTCATGGTAAGAATGCCTAAATGTGAGGCACAATCACGAGAAGCCTATGATAACAAAGAAACCACTAAGAAAATAGTTGTAGCCATAGAAGAAGGAGAAGAAAAATGCACATACATAGGACATGACTTAACAAAAGAAGAAGAACAAGAGTTGATAGCCTTGCTAAGAGAATATAGAGACGTATTTGCTTGGAGTTACAAGGACTTGAAAGGTGTGGACCCTGACATATGCTCACACACGATTCCCATACCTCAGATGCAAGACCCTCTAAACAGAAGCCATACACATATAATGATAATTATGCTGCCAAGATCAAAGAGGAGATAGACCGCTTGGTTGAAGCTGGATTCATCTATGAAATTGAGCACACTGAATGGGTATCCCCCATTGTAGTTGTGCCCAAAAAGAATGGAAAGTTACGTGTGTGCATTAATGTGAAGAAAGTTAATGCAGCCACCATTCGAGATAACTATCCACTTCCTATCACTGAGCATCTATTAGAAAGGGTAGCAGGCAAGGAGGTGTACGACTTCCTTGATGGATTCTCTGGATACAATCAGGTAGCCATAGCTCTGGAAGATCAACATAAGACGGCTTTTGCCACAGAGTGGGGCATATTTTCCTTTAGAATAATGCCATTTGGGCTTACCAATGTGCCAGCTACCTTTCAAAGACTGATGTGCCATGTGTTTAAAGAATTTCTGAGAAAGAATTTAGAGGTCTATGTTGATGATCTCTATGCTCATTCCAACATTAGACAAACACATATACCTGAACTCAGACAAATCTTTGACAAATGTAGAGAATATCAAGTCTGCCTAAACCCAGAAAAGTGTGTTTTCATGGTCAGGCAAGGCAAGATTCTAGGACACATAGTGTCAAAGAATGGCATATCCACTGACGAAGAGAAAGTGAGAGCTATCGCAGAACTACCTAGGCCAAAATATGTCAAGGAAGTGCAAGCTTTCATGGGGCATTGTGGCTATTACCAACATTTTATACACATGTATGCCATCATTGCAAAGCCTGTGTACGGACTTTTGACCAATTTTGAGTGGATTGATGAATGTGAGAATTCCTTCAATGAGCTTAAACGGTGATTATGTTCAGCAAATCTTGATGACTCCAGATTGGAATAAGCCTTTTCATGTTTATGTGGACGCATCCAATTATGCTATTGGATGTGTACTTGCACAACCTATGGGCAAAGGTAATATGGATCTCCCAATTGCCTATGCTAGTAGACAGTTAAATGTAGCTGAACAAAATTATACCACTACTGAGGGAGAAGGATTAGGCATGATCTATGCGGTTAAAAAGTTTAGACATTATTTGCTTGCAAATAAGTTTAAATTTTTTACTGATCACCAAGCACTCTTGTACTTGGTAAACAAGCCATGCAATGCAAGTAGATTAGTAAGATGGTTTCTCTTGCTAATGGAATATGACTTTGAGGTTGTGGTAAGGAAAGGCAAGACTCATTTGAGAGCAGATCATCTCTCTAGGCTCACATCCAGAGAGGCCCCACAGGGAGTATTAGATGACCTTCCTGATGCTTACTTCTTTAATTTGGAAGTTGTACCTCAGTGGGCTAAGCCATTAGTGCCAGTATTGACATACCGGCCTAACCACCCAGTATTAAACACCCAAGATAGGGAGGTAGTAAAAGCCCAAAAGTACCATATCATGGCAAGAAGTATGTACAAGCATACATATCAAGGGATATTAGCTTTTTGTGTGGAAGAGGACGAGTACGCTAAATGGTTGCAATTAGCACATGTAGGTGCTTTAGAGCAACACTATTCAAGACAAAGAACTCTACAGGCACTAAGGAGACTCGGAGTGCACTGGTGGATGATGGAAGCTGATGTCCATAAGTTGTGTTAAGAATGTCCACTCTGTAGTATTAAACCACCTGTGGAGCACACTAAATTGTACCAAGTGTCTCTACAACTAGATTGGAGTGAACCATTAGTAGCCTTCCTGAGGACTAAAACATTCCCTCAAGACATGACTTTGGCTAAGAAAAGAAGTTTAGAACAAGAGCCCTAGATTAATCACTCATTGGTGATAATCTATACAAGCGTGGTAAAGATGGATACCTAAGGTTATGTTTCCATGAGAGCGAATACCTCAAGATATTGGAAACTTCTCACCAGAGTGTAGCAGGAGGACACTTTGGTCCAGATCGAGTGATCAAGGAGATACTATTTGCAGGCCTTTGGTGGCCAACCCTTCACATGGATGCACATACCTATGTGAAGAGGTGTGATGTTTGTCAGCGAACTCATTATCCTATACGTAAAGATGAGATGCCATTGAAACCTATGATGGGTGGACGTGCATTCTCTAAGTGGGGAATAGAGTTTGTAGGTCCTATTAATCCCCCAGCTAAGGGTTCACATGCTGAATATATCATTGTGGCCACATAATATCTAACCAAGTGGTAGAAGTAAAAGCCACCACGAAGAACGATGCTCAAACGATAGCTAAGTTCTTATTTGAGAATGTGTTCACAAGGTACGGGCTACCTATAGAGCTAGTCAGTGATAGAGGCACTCACTTCTTGAATGAAGTCATTGAAAATCTTCTCCAAGAATTCTTGGTGATACACAAGAAGTCTGCCCCCTATCACCCACAAGCTAATGGGCAAGCCGAAAGCACAAATAAGATTTTATGCAATGTGCTGACGAAATTAGTGAATAATAAACGCTCTGATTGGGACAAACAGCTACACCATGCTGTTTGGGCATACCGAGTTGCCTATAAAATGATACTCCAAGCAACAACCTTTCAGATGGTATTTGGCCAAAATGTAGTGCTACCATTGGACTTCTTGATACCTACATTGAGAGTAGCACAGGAGCACAAGTGGACAGGCCATGAGCTCTCTTCTAGAATTTTCGATCTTGAATGACTAGGTGAAACAAGATTAAGAGCGGCAGCAAGAATTTACGCAGCCAAGAAAAGAAAAAAAACATATTTTGATGCGCATGTGAAGGATAAGGGTTTGAAAGCAGGAGACCTAGTTTTAGTCTACACTTTGAAGCAACATGCATGGAAATTAGAGAAGAGAGGCTATGGACCTATGATTATAAATAGGATCTCAACTAGTGGAGCAATTCAATTAGCTACACTAGAAGGTGATGTTCTCCCTAGTCACATTAGCAGATGCAGAGTCAAGCTATATCAGGAAACCCTCATGGAGGAGATGTTAAATCAACTCAATACAGCAAAGAAACATAAAGAAAAGGTAAAGCAAATTCGAGAAGAGGCACAAGCAAAAGCATTGGAACGCATCCAAAGAATGAAATTGAGAAGATAGGGCAGAGATCAGCCTAGGACAGATGTGTATGCAGATCCAGGGTATCATATGGCTATGTGTGAAGTTTTAGGTATTAGCTCTCATAGAGTAGTTGATCGACGTCCTTTTGTAACCTTAGAGATAGGACAAGGAAAGAGTGCAAGGACTGTATGGGCCTTGATTGATTCAGGTGCAGCCACTAGTGCTGTTAAACTTTCCTATTGTCAAGAATTGAACTTAAGCATCAATCCTATAGAAGCATATCTTATAGGATTGGGAGGTGTGGAAACCCCTTGCATGGGCGAGGTGGAACTTTCCCTCTACATTCAAGATGCTCTCATGACATTTAAGGTGCTAGTGTGAGAAGATGAGGACCTCACTGAGCCTCTTGTCTTGGGTCAAGATTGGATCTACGATCATGCAGTCAACCTAAACCTAAGAAGTGGACTTCTTCAGGTCTGGCTAAATCATAATCTCATCACAATTGAGCTAGAAAACAAAGCACTCAAAGGGTTAGGAAAGGCACAAACTCCTGGTCCTTCCAGGAGTACACATGAAGATGACAATGCTATTCTTGTCCAAAACTATGTGTTGCAGAGGGATGGTTGTATCAACGAAGAAGTCAAGGATACGAGGGAACTTCCTTCTTTTCCAAAAGCTAGGTGGATACGACAACCAAAGGCGGAGCAAATGCAGAAGAAGCAGATGGCCTATGCTCAAAGTCAAAAGGAAATATGAAGCAAAGTGTTTCAACCACCTAAACAAGTGTGGGAGCGGAAAGACGACCAACATGTGGTGGTCCATTCACAACCCTTGGCTCAACTTCATATTAGGGGTCAAAGACTAGACACTAATAAGAAATCCTTCAAGGATTCTTCTACGAAAGTAAAGTCTATTTGGGTACCCAAGAAGTCGATGAAGGCTGACCCACAATCAAGACAAATTTGGGTGCCTAAGACTTGCTTGCAGACTCAAATAGCCACACATAAACCACACCTAAAACATGATTCAATCACTCGAACAACTGATTTTCACTCTTATTTGACACGCACAAACACATATACGTCCATGTGCATGGGTAGAATCACTTGTAAATGGGTCCCTAAAAAGCCTCATTTCTATGCAGACCTTCTAATCAAGCCCTTCACAGTCTCCACAAAATAAAAAACAAAAGCCATCCACTGTGTTTGGCAACCCAAACCTGGTAATAAACCACCTGATCCCATTGTAAAGTCACCTCCGCTTACTAACTGTATCCACACTGCACCCACCACCCCAAGTAGCACATAGGAATCCCGTATCCGCTAACCACACTTCCCACTCACAACCACGCGAGCACTAACTAACCGACTAACTACGTCACAGTTCATCAAGTTAATGTTGTAACAGGGACACACGACCACTTTGTGTCCATTTGCAATGTTAACATTCATTTGTATCTTCTCACAGAACCGACGATCAATTTCTTCAATATGGCCGAGGCTGTAGGAACGAGCTCCCAGGCAGGCACCAGTCCCCAGATAGTAGATATTGAAAGTCTATTGAGGAAGAATTGAAGGAAAGACCTAAGCTTTACATGTCATACCTATTCAGAACCCCCCCCCCCCAAGGGCACACATCGCCAGTAAGCAAGACCTCCCATTGGTTCAGTGAAGTTGCAAGACCCCTTGGAGAAGGTACCTGTTTGTGGGAGGCTGAGATAGAGTTCAATGGACGCTGGGGCCGGTATCACTTCTTTACGTGAGAGTTTGAGAGGCTTCAAAACAGTGAAGGGTTGAATCCAATATGGAAGAAGGCTGGATTATATGATTATTTCAAAGCTCAGTTACCCAAGCCAGACTTCCTAAGGTGTTCATACTTGATCAGCACCCTCACTCCCAGTAAAGAGAAAAAAGGGTATAGCACCTTTGTACTACCGTCTCTTACAAAAGGTAATGAACTGAAGTGCTTCAAATTGATGAACAATTTGGTAAGGGAAGCTCTAGAGATGAAAGGTATGCACATCCCCACAGAGAAAGAGACAATGATCCCACACAACATGAAGAATAGGAACTTAACCAAACTGAAGGATATGGTGGCAATGACACCAACCATTGCCATTCATCTCCGAATGTGCATGCAACACTTCACGTTCCCTGCTCAAGAAAGATTCACGATGCCACCCAAGAAGATCTGGTGCAGTTTATACTTGCCTTTGATCTAACAATCAACATGCCACACTGGATCATTGACCAAATACATTTGGCACATCAACGTTGGTACAAGAAGCAGAAGTCAATACTCTATGGATGCTGTGCACTTACAAGAATCGTGTATCTGTGCTTGGCATACGATGTGCTAATTCAAAGGGCACTTGTTTGGACAAGGGTGCAAGAATTTCAACGAAGACTATCAACCGCAGGGGTCCCATCCAAGAAAATGAGGGGAGCTGTTCAGATGCCCTGTGCACAGGCTCGAGGTGCTACACTAACACCGGACACAACTCCATGACTCCCAAGGCGAGTGCAACCCTTCACCATCAGATTACCACGACACAGTGCGAAAGGACCTAATCTGGTGTTTCCACTGATACCCACTGATCTAGAGTTCCCTCATGGATTCATGCTGGAGGATTTAACTGGTGAAGAGGTACAAGGATAATTAATGCTACTAATTTGGAAGTTGAAGCAGAGCAAGTAAGTGGCCAACAAACTATCATAGACCAACCCCATCCAACTCAACCAGAAGTCGTCGAAGTAGAGGAAGATGAAGAGGAGACTGCAGAAGAGGAACAAGAGGATGAACGAGAAGGACCATCTGACGAAGGGGAGCATGAATATGAGCAAGAAATTATACCAGAACTTGAAGGAGCCCCTGCCTATACAAAGCAATTAAAAAGACTACATGATACCATCAACCGGGTTCAGGAACAACACAGACTCTCTTTGGTAGCAGGAAAGGCCCTAATGAACCAGATCCTTGAAGACGAAGGTGTGGATGATCAATGCAGGGCAGCCCTTGACATGATTGCTGATGCATTGGGGGTACCAGAGACGGTGAACACTACCCTTGCACACTCGCGAAGATCAGAGCGAAGACACGAGAGACGTCCCCCCAGACTAGGGAAACATATAAATGTCTTGGTATCAGAACCACAGGGCACCTCCACAACCACTGGCACAACTTACACCACTCAACACACTGATGAAGCCCATACCTCAAGTGCACCCCCATCACCACCTTTACCACTCTCCCCTCCAACTCCACCACCTTCACCTCCTACCACCACTGTCACCACCACTGTCACAACCACATACTCCACTTCCCATAACAAAGCACAAACTGTGAGTCAACCTTCACAATCTGCACAACCTGAAACCACCACCATTGTAACTACCACTTCAGACACGGTGATTTTAAATGTATTCACCGAAAACCCGATTCCCCCTGTCACCCTTCTCGGTGGCTCATATGCACAACTGCACACACCACTATACACCTTCACGACCATCACCACACCTACCATTCCCATGTACACAATAAATCCCACGACCGCATCCACATATGACTTCATGGACATATCACCCACTTCTGCACCTCTCCCTCCCCCCATACCCACAATATCCCATTCCCCCACCACCCACTTCACCATTCTCAAGCATAGCATACACACTTCCTTTCCCCTTCCCCATTCCCCCTGCATCCTCCACCTTCCCAGCATTCATAAATGTAAATAGTGTGTTTTCTACTTTACATTAATGTGTATATCAACTACAGAGTGAATATCAGACTCTTGAAGATCACCATCGTCAGTTAACTGCGGACCACCAACAACTACAGAAGCGGCTTGCAGCCTTGGAAGCAAAAAACTATGACCCAAATCAACGCTACACTATGCTTGAGCATGCCCACTAGACCTTTTTGGAAGTCCCCAAGCCCTCCGAATCCTCTGAAGTAAAAAAACTAACAGCTCTACTTGAACTTTATCAATCAGAAAACATCAAAGTTCGTCGCAACCTGACCTTACTCAGAAAGCACATGGCCACTGCCCTCGAAGAGAACAAGCACTTGCAAAAGTAGAACGAAGAAAATTTAGAGGCAGCCACGGAGAGTTCCCCCCAGGAGATCGAGCTCGAAAGATTCAAAGTTGTTCCTTTAGAAACTATGAAAACAATTCTAGAAAGCTATGCTAATCTACTGGAAGCACATGATGATATGGAAAAAGAAGGAGATGCACTGTGCCACCAGCTAAGGGAGCAAGAAGAACAAACCAAGGTCATAGAGTTGGCATCGACTTCAGAGGAGGTAAAGGCGCTAAAAGAGCAGGTTGTGGAGTTGCAAAGCAAGCTACTTGAGTATGAAAGACAACCCTCCCCAATTATCGAACTAGAAACAGAAGAACTGGTGCCCATAGAAGTGGATGAATCATATGAGGAACCTTATGTTCCTACCGATGCCGGGTGGCCAACAAACAGATGAGGGATTGGACAAGCTTGAAGTAGAAGCCCCCGAATGGATGCAGATGCTCAAAAAAATGGCCAATACGCATGATGATCGAGTAGTGGTCCAGATCGAGTCAATGTCTAAGATTGAGGACACAATTATCAAATCAGAATATTTCCGAAGTATGTCTCATCACAGATGGATAGGCACAAACGATGATCAATATGTGCCCTATTGTGTGCTCTTAGCAGATTACAACGCAGAAATTCAACGAAGATGTGGCAAGGCTCCAACCTTTGCCACTCAATTCAGCCCCGATGATATCCCTGAGAGCGCCACACAAGGATCAATTTTTCAACCTACCTGGCGGCTATGACTCCTAGAAACTTACCCTGAGATGGTTAGAACTTGGAATAATATGCCATTATTCATCAAGTATAACCCCTGTTATGCTCCTATACTCAGAAGACGCACATGGCCTGACTTTTCCATCACTGTGAAGAATGTTAAAGGCTGTGCAAAGTGGTTCAATTACGTATACCTCGCATCACCACGGGGACAAGCTATGGTGGGATACATGATCTCTACCATCCGCCACTAGGGAGTCAGATTGTGAAACATCCTAGATGTAATGGCACAGATATGCCTGAAGATATTTGAGTTGATGCTGGTGACCTTTCGAACCTTCAAAAATATTCAAGATCCACATTTCTCAGGCGTTGAATTCACAGCAGGTAACCACGACTTGGTCTACAATATGAGTACAACCCCCTCCATTCAGGTGATATATGCATGGCACACACGAATTAAATACCTCCCAGCCTGCTACAAGCAAACATTTGAAGAGATGTTCATCACAAAGTTCTGGGAATACCACTCTGAAATCTTCGTTCCCAGACCCTCCCATCTTCTCCAACTCTTTGCTATGGAGAGAACCTTACACTCCAAACAATTGTGTATGCCACATCCCCATATTCCAGGTCCAGTGGACTGGGATGCCCTCCTAATAGATTTAACAAAGGGGTCGAGGCTAGCAGAGCATCACTTAGCCACTGACGTGGCTGAATATTATGTGAAACGCTCAGCCAAACAAGGGTCTGTCAGAGACGACAGACACGAGAGCGGGGGGAGTGTTGGCAGTGGTCAGGGCAGTCAAGGACTTATGAGACAAGGAAGCCAAACACGGGAGTCAGAGCAAGGAACAAGTAGGCAAAGCAGTCAACGCAGATCTGGCAAATAGGCCTATCATTTTTCATGAAGCTGAAGGTCAATGACAAAGCATGGGAGTACATCAAGAGGTGGACACACCAAAAGAAGGAGGAAGTAGGGAGCTCTAGGAAGTGTATGTCAAATCTTTAGAAGAAATCCCCACAAAAATAGTGATTTTCATCACTGAAAGCCATTGTAAATACCATTTCATATTTTTGTAGCTCCATTTTGTGCAACCCAAGGAGTCCTTGAGCTTGAGGAGCATTAGAAGTACCTACCTATCAATTTTCATATTTTTTAGACTCCGTTTGAGCCCTCAAATAGGCCCTAGAACCTAATTTTTAACTAGGCCAGACACTAGGTCTGGACAGGGCCAAAGATAGTCAAAAACTATAAAAAGAGCTAGAGAGCTCATTTTTGGGGTTAGCTTGTTGTAGAATTGAACTTGTAAGAGCAGTTTTGAGTAATCTAAAGAACTCCATTGTCTCTCTCTTTGTTCTTGCCTTGTGTGTGCGTGTGTGTGTATGTGTGTGCATGTTAGTGTGCTTCTCACTCACACACTTGTGCCATCACTTGTTCGAGGTCTTCATACCATCCTCACGTCTTCCCAAATTGACATTAAAGGAGGTGCACTCATCACTGAGCTACAATGGTAAATTAGTATCATCAAGGCACAACTATCATTCAAGAACTTTTGGATGCTCCATTGTTTCTTAGCTTCGAAGAGCCTTTCTTGTACATATGGGTTCAAGTTGATCTGATTTCCTATTTGTTTAACTCCATGGGATACTAGCTTAACTACTATCTTTTGAGGTGCTGTGTATCTTTGATGGTCAAACCATGATTATTGTGGTGATTAAGAAGAGATGTTCTCGAGCTAATTGGTCATCCCAAAACCAATGACCTTTTGCTTTGATGTCACATTCTAATGGGAATTCATTTATCTCCATTTTTTGTGTTGCTTTAGAATCCTCAGAAGGAATCTACACTTGAATTGCAATGCATGATTAATATCACAATTCAGGAAAGCTTTTGTTCTTCCATAGTGCTCAAGCATTCGTTGTTTGCCTTTTAAACATGTCCCTTGTTCAAGGCAAAGGATCAAGCACATGATCTTGTCAAGGCAAAGGATCAAGCACAGGATCTCATCAAGGAAAAGAATCAAGCACAGGATCTCTTCACAGACGTAGAGGAAGCACATAGGTTACTTCATAATCCAAACAGTGATTTTTATCACTAAAACAATGTAATATATGCATATACATCCGATTACGGCATGTGCAACTCCATTTTGTGCAAGCTGAGGGATCCTTGAGCTTGAGGAGTCTAAGTAGAAAGCTCAGACTAATTTTCATAATTGGAAGCTGTTAGGTACCTCAAATTATATGTAGAACCTATTTTTTAACTATGCCGGTCACTAGATGTGAAACTGGTCAAAATTAGGCAAAAACTATAAATAGAGCTAGAGAGCTCATTTTGAGGTTGTTGTTGAACTTATGAGCTAGTAAGTAGTAGAGCTATTGTAATTAATGGATGATGAATATGAGAATGAGTTCTTTTCTTGCCTTCCATTGATCTCCATCGCCACTCTTGCAAGAGAACAAGGATCACGACCACCACAAGCTTGAGAGATGACTCTCCTCCCAACCAAATGCCTCTATATATAGCTCTCTCCAGGGGACTGCCTTCTTGGGCAGGTGGATACTAACCATCCAAGTGTCAGCCATGTAACTACATGTTCGCCAAGTGTCCCAGTTAACTCGAGTTAACTCAAGTGGATGCTTCTAGAAGGCTCTAGAGCTCTTTGGGCAAAACACTCTCCCCATGTACCCCATGGGGGTTGAACCCAAGACCTCCTCCTTCACATCCTTGAGACTTAACCACTAAGCTAAGTGGATCACTTGTTCACAAGAGCACAAGACCTCCTAGTAAGTCTAAACTCGAGATCTTTGGTCATACACACGGATGACCAAACGGTGTCCGATTTCAGATCTGTCTGAACCGGCCAGACCCTTGGATCATAGACTTACTTTATTACATTCTTCCCCCCTTGGAAAAGATTTTCGTCCTCGAAAATAGAGCTATATACATACTGTAGGCAACCCCCGAGCCTCATGTTCTAAAACTGGAAGAACATGGTCATGTTCTAGAACTGGAAGAACATGTCTCATCTCTGTGGTGGCATCCTTGCCCAAATGATTCTAAACACTATCTCGCTTTGCACTTTGATAAACTAGTCAAAGTACAAAATAGTGAATGAATAATAAAGGTGGATCTAAACACATATCCCTGGCTAATTCACAGTTTCTGGATGTGCGATCTAGGCACAAACATGTGAATTAGGTGGATTCAAATTACTAGTCCATTTCTAGGCATAACTGGTGCATGGGCTTAGTAATGAAGGTGGGATTCTTATCCCTCGCAAGACTTTGAGAATTCTTGATTCACTTGAATTTGTTTTGGAGAACTTGAAGTGTGGTTGTCCCATACATCTAACTTTAGATGTCTGTTCAATGGTTTACTTTTATCTAACAGTTAAGTGATTTTTTCACCCGACTAGAGGACTACTTTGTCCCAATGAGTTGAAAAAATCCTATGTAAACTGTACGAGAAAGTTTACCATTCCGGTGGAATCAACCATACTAACTTCACCAATTCAAATTCAAAATGAAAATTGTCCAACTTAGGACACGTTTCTCAAAGACTTTTAACTGAAAGTTCTTGGGAATTGTCAATCTGATGAGCAATTCCTAACTTCCCTATTCTAGAGTATACTGGACTCCAGGAAATCATTTATGCTATAACTTGAAGCAAACTCAAATGAATAAGTCTACTTAGACTTATCATCTTTTGAAGATTGAAAAGGTTCTTGTACATAACATCTATCTAGGATGTTCAAGTTAGTTATCTAATTCTAACCGGCTATCCCTGGTCTTTTGCAAAAGGAATCAGATACCATATCTGAGTCAATTCCAAAAGATTTGGAAAGCGGAAAGAGATAACTAAAACTTTGTACAACCAATTCAAACTTCGCACATACATAAACTTGCTATGAGTCAAAGTCTAGTTAACTCAAGTGGATGCTTCTAGAAGGCTCTAGAGCTCTTTGGGCAAAACACTCTCCCCATGTACCCCATGGGGGTTGAACCCAAGACCTCCTCCTTCACATCCTTGAGACTTAACCACTAAGCTAAGTGGATCACTTGTTCACAAGAGCACAAGACCTCCTAGTAAGTCTAAACTCGAGATCTTTGGTCATACACACGGATGACCAAACGGTGTCCGATTTCAGATCTGTCTGAACCAGTGGATTCTCTCAAGAAGTCAATGAAAAACTGATACCAATGCAAGAGAACAAGGATCACGACCACCACAAGCTTGAGAGATGACTCTCCTCCCAACCAAATGCCTCTATATATAGCTCTCTCCAGGGGACTGCCTTCTTGGGCAGGTGGATACTAACCATCCAAGTGTCAGCCATGTAACTACATGTTCGCCAAGTGTCCCAGTTAACTCGAGTTAACTCAAGTGGATGCTTCTAGAAGGCTCTAGAGCTCTTTGGGCAAAACACTCTCCCCATGTACCCCATGGGGGTTGAACCCAAGACCTCCTCCTTCACATCCTTGAGACTTAACCACTAAGCTAAGTGGATCACTTGTTCACAAGAGCACAAGACCTCCTAGTAAGTCTAAACTCGAGATCTTTGGTCATACACACGGATGACCAAACGGTGTCCGATTTCAGATCTGTCTGAACCGGCCAGACCCTTGGATCATAGACTTACTTTATTACAACTCTCCTCTTGTGTGTGTGCATGTGTATGTAAGCATTTATTTTTCTCACCATCACCTTCGCGCACTTCACTTGCTCTTGATCTTCATATCGGCCTATTCTCTTCACAGATTGACAATGATGAGGTGGAACCCCTCACATTGGTACTCACCATTGTACCAGAGTGACACCAAATTTGGTGCCATTACCGAGGATGAGCTCTAGGTTGAGTGTGTGATGGTAAGTGCGTTGGAGAAAATCATTGGAAGGTAAAATTTTCATGTTTTTTTGTAGTTAGTAGTTAATCTTGGCACACTTTTACTTCTCTTTCCATCTAGACTCATTCCCCATCATCATCTCAATCTCCAAAAAACCACCAAGAATATATCATATTCCCTCTTTCTCTTCTCTTTTCCTCGTTTGCATGTGTGCGAGAGTCAGAGAGAGATTTTGTAGGTGTTTGTTCGTGTTTTCTGGTGCACTAACTTTGGAAATCAACCTCTGGACATCACAGATTTGCAAGAAACACAGGTAAAAACTCCATTTTTCTCTCAAAAATTGCCGTAGAAGCTGACCATCATGACTATCAGACAAAGGTATGTATTTGGGTGATTTTTTTGCATGAAGGAGGAGCCCATGTAAGTTCTTGCACATATCTACAGTTAGTTTTTTGAGATCACATATTTTTTTGACCATGGCAATGATGACTCATCATCACGACTATATCTGACCATCGGACGATCACTAACCATTGTGGCGATTGGCTCATGCCATTGCGATTGCGTCTCATCATCGCGATGGTGACACACCATTGCGATGGTGCTTGATAATCGTGATCCTTGTGACCGTCATGGTCCGGATCATCGTGATCTGACCATTGTGGTTTGATCATCGCAACTCTCATTGATCATCATAACTGTGACGAGATGGATAGGTATGTGCTTGAAGATGAAGAGGTGTTGCAAAATCCTTGATCTACACCAGCCAAATGAACTCCAGGAGTATATGGTGGGCCCTTTTAGCTTGCCAATGGATGTATTAGACACCCTATGTACCTTGGAAGATCACTCTCAAAAAGATAGATCAAAACAGATAAGTTGGAGTTAGCTCAGAGGTGAAAACTTGCTATTCTTGGTTCATACACCTATCCAGTGTTTTACATAATTCTCTGATCACAGCAGCAATTAGCTCAATTCCTCTTGGGGAACTCTAGGCAACTTAAAGAGCTAACTTTCAAGAGTAATCTCATAAAAAATAATGAACCACACACTGAGAATGAGTTTTAACAAGTGATGACATCATCCCGATTTTCACGGGCTGCTACAGAAATAGACCAGTGAGCAGAACAATCAACATAACTCAAAATTTAGGAATCCAATGATTATGAAAATTTGTATGGTTATACTAGACAGTAAGCTGAATCCAACAAGCTTTAAATCACTGAATTTGGATAAGTAACCACTGAGAAATGGCTCTGACAAGATGAGTGAAAAAGTCGGGTACCTGACAGAGAAGTGAAGATGAACAGACCCTGTTGACTTCAAATGAACATAACTGAAGATTGCAACATTCAAATGACATGAAAATTTGTGAGCATATAGTAGACTTATAGAGCTAACTTTACCAAGTTAAATCACTGAAAATGATGCACCAAGCTCAGAGAAAACATCTCTGCAAGCTGACTGAGAAAACTGAGAGTAATGGCAGTGAGTAGTACACTTCACAAGAACATGGAAAGATGAACTCAAATAATCATGAAAATGAAAGTATATTGCTTGTACAATACAATGACTTACTGATACATATGTGTGCCTTGTAATCACACCTTGATATGGCATAAAGCTAAGCTCTTGGAGGTCTTCACATAGGTCTCTCTAACCACGACTAAAACTGCCATCTATTTATAGTTGAGTTTGGGAGGCTAACTTCCCTCAATCACTCTCCAATCAATCAATGATTGATTTGATTCTCTACCTACCACAAATCACGAATTCGTGGCTCCTCTTTCCATTCTTGATCAAGTGGACTCAACCACTTAAGATTCTTTTACTTTTACATTAAGTAAACTCTTCAAAAGTTACAAGAGGTAGTTCACAAGTGAACTTTACATAGTCTTCTTTTTAAAGCTTCTTCTAAGACTTTGTGAGACTCAAGTGTTGATATATTTAGGTAGTGATGTGTGTGAACACTCTAGGACTGCCGGGGCACTTTTTTCCCTCTTTAGGAGGTTTTTTTCCCCCGGCTTGTATATACGCCTATTGCCCTAATGGGCTACTTATCTTTGTACATTCTCTAGTAATACATTCAGTATTGTGTGTTTGTGCTCCAAGCTTCTTCTACTTCCTTGTGTTGTTCGCGTGCTTCCGCAGACGTCTATCTCCAACAATTGGTATCAGAGCAGGTCGTCGCTTCTTCTAGGGCGCTGTCGACACTCCTCCGTTTGCAGTCTCAGATTCGCACGAAATTTGGTGAGCATACTCAGGGTGTTTCCGAGATCAAAACAGCTTTGCTTTGTGGTGCCAAAATCGCGATCTGAGCTCGTTTCGGCCTCCGAACACACTATCGTAGCGCTTGTGCAGGCTATTTCGTCCTTTTGTGCCAAAGGTATATACCAGTTTCTATTCGCCAGTTTAAGCGTCTCGAAGTTTGCTACAGGTCTAGCAGAACTCGTCTAGGCAGTTCCGTTCAACTTTTTGAGATACAGTCAATTTTCTGCATCAAGGTATTTTAGTCACCGGCCATGGCTGAAAGCAGTGATGTATTCCGTATGTTGGCTGTTGAGGATAAGTTGGATGGTACCAACTACCCATTATGGGCTTATATGATGCGACATGTACTGGTTGCAAAAGGACTGTGGAACATTGTGCAGGGTGTTGAAAGACGTCCTGTTACACCTGCGACTACAGGTACTACAAATACAGGTGCTGGAGGTACTGGAGCTGATGAAGATGGTGTCGAAGATGATATTCCGCAGATTCCTATTCGTGCTGCTGTTTCTGTTGCACCTACTGCAGAGCAGATTTGTTGGGATGGCAGAGATGCCCAGGCACATGCATTGATAGCTTTGTCTGTCAAACGTGCCATTATTCCTCACATTCGCTCTTGCAGAACAGCAAAGGATGCTTGGGATACACTTACCACTTTGTACCAGGCTAGGAATGAGGCTCGTGTTGCTTACCTCCGAAAACAGTTGGAGAGTGAGCACATGAATGAAGGTGATTCTATGGACAGTTTTCTTACAAAGATCAAAGACCTGAAGGAACAATTGATTTCTGCTGATGAGGTTATACCAGATAGCTCACTTGTGCAGACCGTTCTGAATGGTCTTCCTGATTCATATCAGAGTTTTGCCTCTACTCTTCGGTTGATGATGAAAGGCAATCCGAATGCCTTGTCATTTGAAGAATTAGTCTCTGTTCTGTTGCAGGAAGATCAGTCCAGGCAGAACAGGTCCATTATGCGTGTTGCAGATCAAGCTTTCCTGGCTAGTCAAAAGGGTAAAGGAAAATGGAGCTCTTCTACTAGTAAGCAAAAATCTGCAAATGCTGCACAATCGAAGAACCAGGATAAAGATGAAAAGAAATCAGAAAAGCAGAAATTGTTCTGCAAGTACTGTAAAGGAAATGATCATATTATAAAGAACTGTCCAAAACTGGCTGCTAAAGAGGCAAAGAAGAAAGAGGCTGGAATGGTTGTTGCAGAGGCCTCTACACCAAAAACAGAGTCTGCAAATCTTGTGCAGGAAGAAGAATGGGCGTTTACTACTGTCTGCAGTTTTGACCCATCTTCTCATGATCAGTGCATGTCTGCAGTAGACTCAAATGTTTGGTACTTTGACAGTGGGGCGACCAAACATATTACCTCACAGCGCAGTTTCTTCTCTTCACTCGAGCCTGCCCCTACAGGGAATACTGTCACATGCGCCAATAACTCCTCTTATCCTGTTATGGGAGTTGGTAAGATCATTCTGACTACTGCTGATGGTAGTTCTTTCACTTTGTCAGATGCTTTATTTGTGCCAGGGATCAAAAAGAATCTGTTATCAGTTTCTGCATTAGCCAAGATTGGCTTGGTTGTGAAATTTGTTGATGACAGGTGTACAGTCCATGATCTCTCAAATGGCGATGTGATTATTGCTTCTGGCATCTATGTCGTGGGCTGTATAAGCTCATAGACTATGAAAGATCTGTGAATGATTCGGCATGTGCAGTTCATGATTCTTAGGCTATGTTAGATGCAAAGCTTTGGCATGCACGCTTTGGTCATCTGAATTTTGCTAGTTTGTTACGCCTGCAGAAATCTGAAATGGTGTCCTCTTTGCCCAAACTTGAGGCACCTGGAAAACATGTTTGTGAAGGCTGTATTTTGGGCAAAATGCAGCGTTCTTCCTTTCCAAAAGATGGTTCAGTTCGGGCTACGCAGAAATTGCAGCTTGTACATAGTGATGTCTGTGGTCCTATGCAGACACCCTCTTTTGGAAATTACCTTTACTTCGTGACTTTCATTGATGATTTTTCCAGGCATGCATGGGTATATCCACTCAAAGCAAAGTCCGAAGTGTTCATGTGCTTCAAACAGTTTTTGGTTTTAGCTGAAAATCTGTCAGCATGTAAAATGGGCACCCTCCGTCCTGATCGAGGGGGGGAATATATGTCTTCAGATTTTAATGCATTTCTGGCTGAACGTGGGATAAAACACCAGGTTACAGTACCGTATACACCTCAACAGAATGGAGTTGCTGAACGAAAGAACAGGTCACTCATGGAGATGGCGAGGTGCATGGTCAAAAGTCAGGCTTTACCACATAGTTTCTGGCTTGAGGCTGTCATGTGTGCAGCATATGTACTGAACAGGTGTCCCACTAAAGCATTGCAGTCTATCACTCCATATGAGGCTTGGCATGACCGGAAGCCATCTGTTTCTCATCTGCGTGTTTTTGGTTGTTTGGCATATGCATTAGTGCTTGAACAACATCGCAGAAAATTGGATGATAAGGCAGTAAAATGTATTTTTGTTGGGTACAGTTCTGAAAGTAAAGGCTATCGTCTGTATCATCCACAGACTAAACGCATTCTGGTTAGCCGTGATGTTGTCTTTGTGGAAGATGCTATTCAGCCATTGCTTTCATGTACTAAGGAGACATCTGTTAGCTCCAAAGACATGTATGATACTTTGATGCCTCTTTTTACAGGTGGACAGGCTAGTGTTGGTCCTAATGAGGCAACTTCTCAGCCTTTGCAAGTTTCATATGATGATGCAGATCATTCCATTTCTGATGCAGATTTACATGATGCACTTGCTGATGAGAGAGCTGATATTGAGCAGGCAAAAACTATGCCAAAATGGCTGGTGCAGACTTTGCGTGACAGCAAATTAGATGCACCTTTGTCATATCGTACTCGTTCAGGCTCTCATAGTGCCTCCTTTGCATCAGATTGCTATGCTATGGCTGCATCTAGTCTCTGTGATGAGAATGAGCCTGTTTCTTTTGATGAAGCACAAAATTCAGAAAATTGGATGGCTGCTATGCAATCTGAATATGATGCTATAATGAAGAATGGTAGATGGTCCTTATGTGACTTGCCTCCTGGCAAGAAGGCCATTGGCACTAAGTGGGTATACAAGCTGAAGCGTAAACCTGATGGTACCGTTGACAGGTATAAGGCTAGGCTTGTTGCAAAGGGTTATGCGCAGGAAAGAGGCATTGATTTTGATGAGACCTTTGCACCTACATGCCGTATGACTACTGTTCGTAGCATTTGTGCACTTGCAGCCCATCATGGTTGGAATGTACATCAGTTGGACATTAAAACAGCATTTTTGAATGGTGACTTGCATGAAGAAGTGTATGTTTTTCAGCCCCGTGGCTTTGTGCAGAAAGGGCATGAAAACCAGGTGTGCAGATTAAAGAAGGCGTTATATGGTTTAAAGCAAGCACCACGTGCTTGGTATGAGAAGATACATGCCTATCTGATTGCACATGGTTTTGAGAACAGTCCAACTGAAAGCACCTTATATCTTAAGCGTGCTAATGATGTGCTTCTGATCATTGTTGTCTATGTTGATGACATGCTGCTCACTGGTCCTATTGAGACACATATTGCTGATTTTAAGGCTGATTTGCATGCCTCATTTGAGATGTCTGATTTGGGGCATTTGCATCACTATTTGGGCATTCAGTTTATGCACGTTGATGGTGGAATGGCTTTGTGTCAAACGAAATATATTGACACATTATTGCAGCGTTTTGGCCTTGAAGACTGTAAGCCTATTGCCACTCCTATGGAGACAGGTTTACGATTGAGTCTTCATGATGCTAAAGATGCATTTGATGCTGTTCTCTATCAGCAGGCTGTTGGATGCTTGATTTACTTATGCATTACTCGGCCAGATATTCAGTTTGCTGTCTCACAGATGAGCAAGTTTATGCATTGCCCAGGAGTCACGCATTGGAAAGCAGTTAAGTGCATCTTTCGCTACTTGAGTGGTACTCGGCTACTTGGGTTGTTTTATCCCAAGGGGGGATCACTACCGCCAGATTTGCATGCTTTTTCTGACTCAGATTGGGCTGGTTGCTATGACACTCGTGTGTCCACCAGTGGTTTTTGCTTCATGCTTGGTAGCTCATGTATATCTTGGTTGAGCAAGAAGCAGCCTACTGTGGCCACTTCCAGTTGTGAGGCTGAGTATAGGGTAGCTTTCACAGCGACTGTTGAGTGTGTGTGGCTCAGACGCCTTATGGCTGATTTGGGTGTTGGCCAGTCTTCTGCCACCACCATCTTCACTGACAGTCAGAGCGCATTGGCAGTTGCGAGGAACCCTGTGTTCCATACTCTGCTGGGGAGATCAGCTTGGCATATGTGCCCACGCAGGAGAACATTGCAGACCTTTTCACGAAGGCTCTGCCTAGGGAGAAGTTTGAAGCTTTTCACAAAGCTTTGGGCTTACTTCCTTTTGTGGAGTGATTTCCACATAGCTTGGCACTTCCTTATACATGAGTGCCAGCTCCTTGTTCACCGCATCACTCCCAGGGGGGATTTGTTGATATATTTAGGTAGTGTGTGTGTGAACACTCTAGGACTGCCGGGGCACTTTTTTCCCTCTTTAGGAGGTTTTTTTCCCCCGGCTTGTATATACGCCTATTGCCCTAATGGGCTACTTATCTTTGTACATTCTCTAGTAATACATTCAGTATTGTGTGTTTGTGCTCCAAGCTTCTTCTACTTCCTTGTGTTGTTCGCGTGCTTCCGCAGACGTCTATCTCCAACATCAAGCCAATACTTAGGCTTGTCATAGACTTAATCCAACAATAACTTGACCGTCATCAGTTGACTGTCGTGGTTTGACCATCGTGATTGTCATTGATCATCATAGTTTCACCATCATCAATTGACTGTCGTGGTTTGACCATCGTGACTATGACTCATCGTCAGAGTCTGACCATTATCTCTTGATCATTGTGACTCTGACTAAGCATTGTAGGTTGACCATTGTGATCTCTAACCATCGTGCGTATTCACACCATTGCAATGGTGACACACCATCGTGATTGTGTTTGACCATCACGACTGTTAGGCAGAATGCTAGAATTAGGGCTTTTTCAAATATTTTCAAAATTTTTGGGTTTTTTGGGCCATTAATTTTAAACCCTTGTGTGTGCTTGGCATAGGGCAAGGAGAGAAGTAGATAATACCAAGAACTCTTGGGCAAAACAAGAACTGTTGCTTCAAAAGTTCAAGAGAATGTTGTAAGTGGAATTTTAGTTCTAACTTGATGATTTCCTTGAGTAACTAAACCTGGTGATAAATTGAGTGTTTCAGGACTCCTAGAATAGCAAGGATTCACTCTAGCATAATAGGTGACAAGTGGTTGACGAGAGAGAGAGAAGTGGGTATAGGGATCTAGCCCAAAAGAGCTTTATGACGTGGTTACACATGACTCAAATGAATCAAAATTGAATATATTAAAATGATTCCTTGTGACAAACTTGAAAAAAGGCAAGAAACTCTAAAGGAATATCAAAAGAACAAAGTCATTGACTTAATCAGGAGGGTGAGCATGATAAGGTGAAATATGTATATATTTTTAATGGAAGAAATTTCTTTTCTCTTAAGGCTTTGTGCATATATGTATGTAGTCTTAGAGCGTGAGAGAGTGAGGTGAGTGTGCATGCTTGTCTTTCCTATGTGTGTAAGTAGAGTGTTGCAATTATCTTGTATTTTACATATGTGACTAGGATCCTTGACTCCCTTCTCTCCATGTTTTCAAGCATGTGGCATAGCTATGGGCTGATGGCCAATTGTTTGAACATGTCAGAGGTTGGGGTGGATGAAAGGAGAGTCATTCTTGAGACTTTCTTCTTGCTTCCGTGCAAGGTGGTGTGGGTCTAGGCTTTTCATCTAGGTAAGCTAGATGAATGGCAAAAAAGGTAGTGTTTATTGGTTATGACTTGACTCAGATGGGTTACAGGTCTTATAATCCTTCAATCAAGCAATTCACTACAAGTAGGGATGTTGTTTTTGAAGAACATGGGTCTTGGTATGATGAAGACAAACAAAAGGTAACTCTACCATGATCTTGATTTTGATTCTCATGAATTAGGAAGCAAGCATAATACATAAGTCTAGGATCCAAAAAGTGATACAGATGATGACCAAGATGAAAGGGAAAATGATCACAAACAATGTATTTCACGAGGCAAAGCAAAGATGTAGGAGTATGGAGAGTGCTTCAAGAAAGACCCTAGAAGATCAAAAAGGGAGAAGAAACAACAAGAAAGGTATGGATATGATTCCACATTTGTTACGAAGCATTCAATCTACTTGGCAAAAGACTCAATTTTAGAAGAACCCTCAACCTATGAGGAGGCAAAGGGAAACCCTACTTGGGAAAAGGCCATCAAAGAACAAATAGATGACTTGATGGAGATGGAAACTTGGGATCTGGTTTCAATGTCACCCAATCAAAAGGTAATTGGTTGCAAATGGGTATATAAACTCAAAAGAAATTCAGGTGGATCATTTTGTAGGCACAAGGCAAGATTAGTTGCCAAAGGATGCTCAAAAACTCACGGTATAGACTATGAGGAAACATTCTCACCAGTTGTAAAGATGACTACAATCAAAACATTGATAAGCGTAGCTGTTGCAAATAATTGGAGACTCCTACAACTTGATGTAAAAAATGCATTTCTAAATGGTTGGATAAGTGAAGAGGTATACATGTCTTAGCCTCTAGGTGTTGAAAACCCTAATCATGCATCTTATGTTTGTAGACTTAAGAAAACGTTGTATGGAGTGAAACAAACTCCTAGATCTTGGAATTAGAGGTTGCTTACATACCTTCAAGATTAAGGGTTTAGAACTAGCAACTCATATCCTTCTCTATTCATCAAAATGGATCACTATGAGGTTATCTATCTATGCATATATGTAGATGACATTATTGTGGTAGGTGATGATCTAAATGGCATTCAAAGGATCAAGAGACACATATAAGAGGATTTCAAAATTAGTGATTTAAGTGAGCTCACATTCTTCCTAGATATGCAAGTCATATACACAAATGAAGGAATGTATTTGACTCAAAGGAGATACATTTAGGATCTACTTATTAAGTTCAAAATGGAGAACACTAAAATTGCAAGTACACCTTTGGAGATGAATCATAAACTTAGTGTTTATGAAGGTGAGAAAATTGAAGACATTAAAGATTATCAAATCTTGGTAGGTAGCTTGATATATGCTACTCATACAAGGGCAGACATCTCACATAGTGTAGGAATGCTAAGCCAATTCATGCAGTCGCCAAGAAGACCACACATGGATGTAGCTAAGAGAGTACTTAAGTACCTCAAAGGTATAATCAATGATAGTATATTCTATCCTTACTCTTTAGATTTGGATATCAAAATCTATTTGAATGCAAATTGGGCAGGGGCTAGGGATGATAGAAGAAGTACCTCTAGTTAGTTAGTGTTTGCAGGTTGAAAGCTAGTATCATGGAGTTCCACAAAGCAACCAATAGTTGCTTTATCCTCAACTGAATTAGATTATAGAGGTTTGAACATAGAAACTCAAGAGGCAATATGGTTAAAAGCATTGTATACAGACTTGGAACTTATGAGTTCCAAACCTCACATATTTGGAGATAATGTAAGCTCCATGCATCTAGCAACAAACCCTATTTTCCATGCAAGACAGAAACACATAGAGAGTCATTACAATACATGTAATAGGATAAAAATAGAACTCAAATTCCAAGATTTTGATATGCTTGAGCTTAAAAATCAGTGAATCAGTCAATCACCTAAAAGTAAATCAAATTAGATCTTCACTTTTCCTAGATTGTAGGAAAGTGAATTGATTCTCTTCAACAACTAATCTCGTATTCATTTGAATTCAAAATCTGCTTGTATAAGTTGTGGAGAACTTCAAGAGTCTATAGAAAGACTTCAAATCACTTGTACATTACATGGAAGCAAGATACATACACTTTTGGCCAAAATTGTCTTGATCCTTCATTTCTGTGCATCATCTTCTTCAACAATAGTGAATTTGCACAGGTTGTTGCTCTCTCTAGATAGCTCAAACTTGAATGAATCAGTATTCATTTGAAATGTATTAGTGTCTACTGTATACTTACAAATTTTCAAAGCATTTAGTTAAGTAGATTTGGAGAAATAGGAGGTATCACTGTTGAGTGTCATTAATTAATTATATTCTTTTGCACTCTCTACACTCAATCCTATGTGTATCATTCCTCCAAAAGGATTTTTTTCAATTGTAATCATGTTGGCTGCTATGAGCATTTGAATTTGATTGTTTCAACCTATTTGTTTTATATCGACTCTTTCTCCTTGATGCTCCAAAGTAGGTAGTGGATTTTATTAAACTTATCAGATGCCGATAAGGTCTATTTGAGTCTCCATAAGCGCAAGGTCTGGTCCTGTTCTAGTTGGCTGGACCGAACTTTGTCACTTTGCAACTCACTTTTCTACATCCTACAAGCTTCTCCAAGTTCTTTCAATAAACACCCCATTTAGTTGCAAAGGTAGTATTATGTTGATCTTGTAATGCAATAGGCACCTAAGTATAACCTGAGAATCCATCCAAAAAACTATAAAATCCTACAAACAGAATGAATAGTGATTTTTTCGATAAGAAATCTTCTTCTCCATTAATCAAGAAATTCTTATCTATTTTCTCTTTTTGATTTTTTCTTTCTTCTCTTTTTTCTATTCTGAGTATTGATGATTTTATAATTATGTTTTTGTCACAAAAAGAAAAATCCACTTTGTATCTCAATTTTTTTTGGATGTTTCTTCCCAAAAAAAAGTAAACAGTTTATCTAAGGTTTCATGAAACTAAAGCTAAAAAGTTGATAAAGAAAAATTTAGATCTTTTACTTTGAAATTAAAGAACAACATTCAGCTCCACACTCCTTATCAACAAGTTGAATGAAGAAATCTTTCCCAAAGATAGACACACTCACCTTTCCATCTTTGCAACACTTGATAATTCACGAGAATTTTGAAGAATTGTTTGTTACCATCAACTTGCAAGATCCAGAAAGGTGAAAGCTCCAAAGATTGAAAGTTTTGCTTACTTCCCTTGCAAAGGTGCCAAAAATGTTTGTTCTACTTTGGATCTGTCCTCTCCAATCATCATAATATAAAGGAAACAAAAACCTCAAGCACTTCAAATTATCAATTTAGGAAGTATACTAAGACCACTACCCCTTCTTCATCAATTGACTCTAGGAATTGTCATGTGAGATCAGTTTCAATAGAGATTTCATAGCTTTTTTGGAAAACTCTATGCTTTCTTATAAATAAAGCTAGAAGTAAGCTTTTTTAATGGTTTTTGTGCCTAAAGTGTGCCATTTTTCAATAATAAGACATTGGTAATATAAAATTTAAAATTCAATACATATACCCTTGAGAGGAGACAATTGCGATTCTAATGGAACTATAGAGTCAAGTTGAATAACACTTTTCAAGGTTTTTGTTACTTGGATATATGAAATAGAATTAGGAAAGCATGAAGTACTCAAAGAACTACTAATCACAATGAGGAATCCAAGATAAACACTCAGAAATTCATCATCAAATCACCATAGAAGCTAGATTACAAGACTAAGAGAAGACAAGATCTTTTAAGTTATTAATCACCAAAATTACAAAAGAATTACAGTACTTCACTTTCTTCCTTAGCTTTCTTTAATGCCTTCTTTGGGATCCATACTTGCTTTTGTTGTCTTTGAGATTCCATGATCCTTTTGGGTAGCCATACTTGTATCACCCCTTGGTTTAATTGTTGTGCTCTCCCACTTTTGGATTGTCTTCCTCTTCTTCTAGGGTTTATTGGTCGTGCTTGTGACATGTCATATTGGTGCTCTTGGAGGTGATCCTTGCAAACCCATATTTGTTTGACTCTTTTCCCTAGTATTTTTTGAGTTCCTTTTGACTTCAGGTCTACAGAAAAATATCCACTTTCCTCTCTAGAATGAATGACATTACTAGAACTCTTAAGGATAATTTCTTGAGAAGGAGGGTTTGGTTGATCACATGTGGTAGAAAAAGAATCTTCTTGGAAAAACCATTGTGGCTTGAAGCATGAAATCTTGAGATGTGAAGCTTGGTTGGGATTCTAACTAATGCATGCTTTGATTTGGTCCATTAGGGTGATCCACATCCATCATCTTTAGTGGTTTTCCATGTAAGAGACTAAAGAATTCCCTGTGTCTTACTTTGGTTGATATGTATCCCTAGGCTAGGCATATTGTAACCTCAAACTCATATATCCAATCTTGTCCTAGGACTAGTTCTTCTAGAAGATTAGAGTCTTTACAGATCAAAAGTCTGTGTTGCATGGTGCTGTTTCTTGAATGTAATGATAGGGTTACTTCTCCTAGGCATTCAATGATATTACCTCCAATCCCTATCATGTAGGCTTTTGTTGGGGCGAGCGGCATCTTCAATTTTTCAATTAAAGAAGCTCGTGCACTACTCAAAGTTGCTCTTGTATCAATTAAAGATTCAACCAAATGTGTTGATATATTTAGGTAGTGATGTGTGTGAACACACTAGGATCATCTGAGCACTTTTTTCCCTCTTTAGGAGGT
>CM035426.1:150594572-150599572 GCA_020310875.1 Ceratopteris richardii | reverse complement strand
CAGATCATATTTGTATGCTTGGGGTCTTCGAACTGATGACAGCGCCTTCACAAAAAATTATGCGTGGGATATTCTTTCACGTGTTAATAACAAATACTCATGCATTTAATTATGCACATGGACTTCGGGCACACAGAATGATGACATACATTCCTCTAGTGTATTTAGTATGCTTATCAAGCATTTACTTGGCATGCAAAGGATTATGTAAGTCTTCAGTATTTCCATACTAGAGATGCACACATTCAAAGACTATACACAGTTGTACAGGCGCAACCATATGTGTGACTTTCTTATAATGATTCGACTTTACATCATACGTGTAACACCCGTATTATCGTTAATTTATAGCTGTAACAACATTGAACAACGTTTTGAGTATAGATACACATTGTGACAACTAAGTACATCGCATAATGAACTTGTACTTATGCGTAGATATTGATGCGTGTGTAGGTGAAGATAGAACGCATAAGCATACTCTCCATTGAAGGGAAGAGTTGCTGTAGAGAGATACATGATCATGCTAATGCCATCAGAGAAGAGAGAGACATGCACGGGGTCTACGAGCAAAAGATAACTCATATATGCAAAATGTCGCCCACCATTTCTATTACATGATGGTGTTTATATACAGATGATATCAAGCGGTAAACTTTGCCGCTTGCATGATTTTTTCCTAAAAAACATGAGTTCGATTTCCTTGATTCAAGGAAGATGACCGCACAACCATTTGTCTATAGTAATATGTCTTCCTTGATTTAAGGAGATATCTCGCCACTTGCATAGTGCGTGGAGATCATAATGTTTTAGATACTATGCATATTATATGAAATCCTTAAGAGTATGAAAATTGATTGTGAGACTAGGGTCATATGGGGAAATATTATTAGGCTTTTTTCTTATGAGTTTTCTAAACAAATGAGAAGTGTTAAGCTTGGTGAATTTGGAGATTGCTTGCTCCAACAGCTCCCCTTCAATCTTCAAATTCTACTGATCATATTTGGTGCAGTCTCCTTTCTCTCTTGGCTTTGCTCTCTTCTCTTCTGTATTTGGTTTTGCTTCCTTCTTTTTCCTTGATGATGCCCTTTGATTGGATGCCGTCCACCGATGTGTTCCTTCATGTCATTGAACTTCTCTTTAGGAGTGTAGTCCTTGTTGTGCTTGACCTTCTCTTTAATTGTGTAGTCTTTGCTAGATGTCGTTGGACTTCAAGAATGTAGTCTTTGCTTCATGTAAGTGATGGCGTTGATCTCCAAGAGTAACTCCCCTTCAATCCGATAATTCCTTTTGTATAGCTTAGTACTTCAAAATAAAAAAGTACACGAGCTGAGTTGATGAAATCTTTTTTTCTTTGGTAGATGGTTGTTCCTTTTTGCTTTGATGTAGATAGCTCCTTTGAAGTGACTTTGATCTTTGAATCTTTTGATCTCCATGTGATAACCCTTTTTCTCTCCTTGTTGTCGTTGTCTTTGATGGCGTCCATTGATGTAGTCCATTGCTCCATGTAGTCGATCTTTGCTTCAAGAGGTACTTTCCTTTCGTTTGTGGTTGAAGCTTCTTCCAAGAATGTACTCTTTGTTGTACGTTGATGAAGAATTCTTTTTTCTCCCCTTCAATTCGAAAAACCTTTTGGATGGCTTCTTTTGAAATGTGTAGGCTTTACATAAAACTTCAAGAGCTTGATACATAAGCTCTTTGAACCATTTGATCATAATACATAATGGAAGATTCAAACAAGTTACAAAGCTACAAAGTGCTTTGTCTATGGCTTTTGCCATTTGTGTATAACAACTTAACTTTGTCCAATGCAAAGTTCAGAGGTTGTGGTTTTTCCTCACTCATCTTGGAGCGAGCATTGCTCTAGCTCTAGAGTGATTCTATTCCTTCACTTATTTGAGAACTTCTTCATAAAGAAATTAAGTTAATGAAGATCCCAGCTTCTTGATTATTCTCCATTTTGATTTCACCTTCTATGTGTAGAGACAAGTGCTCACACCACTTGTGATGTGCTCAGCTATTTTGTGTTACAATGGTTGATATGAGGGGATTTGAATGCCTTTTTTGAGCTTTTACAAAAGATATAATGGTATGATGATATGCAGCCTTTGAGTGACTCTTTATAAATGAGAGTCCATACAACTTGAATTTTTGTATATGAATGCAAGTCAAATTGACTTATGATAGCACGTCTAAGGTGCCCATATCCTTCGCGGTTGGAGTAGAACAACTTTTTTCCTTTGTTTGAAATGTGTTGAGTACACTTTTCTTTTCTTCCTTTTGTGAGGAAGTCTTCTTCTTCATCTTTGAGTGCGTTGAATGCACTTTCTTTATCTTCCTATGGTAAGGAGGTCTTTAAGAGTGCGTTGGATGCACTTTCCTTCTTTACTTTACTTCTTCCAATTGATATGGAGAAGTGAGTGAGCTCTTTGAGTAGTGACGTCCACGGTCCTTGCCTCAGTCACTTAAATCTTCTTCTTTTCAATCTTCTTCAATGGTGGAAGAGTGCTTAGGTAGCACTTGGCTGCAAATGCAATGTGCTTGAATAGCACTTGACTATAGATACAAGCTTCTTACGTTTTTTACATATCTCAATATAGAGAACAATGGAGCTTGAGGGGTACATACCAATGGACATGAGATATATGTGATCTTCTTTTTGATACAAGATTATACAATAGAGATTCATTCTAAGAGTGGTAACCTTTTGGTGTGATAAGAGAAGGCTTAGAAATAGATTGATGCTAGAGAATGGGTATGTCTCAAGATAGAACTATAAGAGCATTGATCCTAACCGGTTTTAAGTGCACAAGGATCTTGAAGAATGAACACTATCAAGAGAAAAGCCATATTACCGAATGAATGTTTCCATTGAAGAATGCCTTCTTGTTGAAATGGAGTCGTTTGAAAATGGTAGCTTTTGATCCTCAGGAGCTTCGCCAATAGTAGCTTTTGAATTTTGATTCTCGATCCTTGGGCTTTGTGATTTGTGTAGATCTTCTTGATATCTTCATTTGAAATTATTTGTAGTTGATGACGAGCCTTGCCTTGAGACTTGTTTTCCAACCCTTGTTTGTTTTCCTTGAAAATGGTCTTCTAGTGTTGAGTCCTTTGAGCTTTCATCTTCATTCTATGCTTTCTTCATAACTTGATGATGCTATCTTCATTGATGCCGATTCTTCAATGCATTGCTTCAGGGCCTTCGACTTTGCTTGAATCGTCTTCCAAGCTTCAAACATCACCTAACATGGTAATCATAAAATACATTCTAACAAGATACATGAGAGATAGCTTAATCCTTGCTCTTCCTTCAATTGTTGAATTGAATATATCATACATATGATATCTCAATTGCTTGGTACAAGAGATACAATGAAAATACTTTCCAAGAATAAGGTTTCATAAAGATTCCAACATAAGTAAGTTTGGACACATGTTTGAAGGTCACTTGGTGGAAGAATAGCCTTCATTCTTCTTGATGCTTCCAAATAGCAGTTTGCAATGTAAGTATAGCTCGAGGGCTTGAAAACTCTTCATCCTCTTGCATGGTTGATGTTGCAAGAAGGTAAACCTGCATCATGTATTATCTTCCTTTTTGAAATTATATTGCTTCTAATATCATGGAACAAAACAAATTGCATCACACTCCCATTGATTTTCAATATGAGTGAGTTGTGTAGTCAAATGTGTTTACTACAAGCTTCATGAACATAAGCTTTTACATGCCTCAAGTATAGCAAGTATAGTATACAATGAAGTGCTTGGTTGAGGCCTAAAGTACCATCCAGGTTACAAATCATGTAGCCATAACATAAAAAAATTACACAAATGATGCATAAGTATGAATAAATCAAGAGACTTGGCTTTAGAAGATGATCATGAGCATGATCATATACTCTCTCACATAAATATCTTCCCACCAAGTTGCGTCCACTTGTATATCCACTTGAGTAAAATCCATGTAAGGTATGTGTAGCATGTCGCATACGTAGCATAGATCGTTGAAGCATTTGAAATCGTTTCTTCAAATTCTTCTCTTCATAAGCCGATTTGAATACCTTCCTTCAATGAGTGTTGATCCACTTGCTCCATAGACAAGTGCCAAATATTGAAGTGTTGACGAGGGTTGTCGAAGACTTGAAGTAGCTCTCGATGGCTTTGGATGGCTCTAATACCACTGTGAGTGAATGAAAACACACTCTAATGCGGAAACGTGAATTGAAAGCAATGTATGAATTTGCTCCAAGAATTGCACATAGATGAAAAAGGCATGGTCCATATGCTTCCGACTTAAGTGACCTACAATATGATATAAATATGTGCAAGAGCACTCTTATGAATTTTGCCCATGATACATCATAATATATGAACAGCTTCAACTCGAGAGCACACTTTATAGCTTGGTAACCTTCAAGAATAGATTGAGCCGAAGAACATATTAGTCCTTTAAAGAGACTAACAAGGTGCAACTTGCATATACTATTTGGATTCATATTCTGCCAATTAGTAAAAAAGGCAGACGAATTTATCTCTGCAACTCACACGCAGTATATTCAGGATGTAAGACTTCATTTATAATTTCAGTGATTCAGCTTTCATTCTGTCAAACTTTACAGAAGTCGACAGTGAGAACTGTGTTGAGACAATGTATAACTTCCACATACAGACTATGCATCACTGTGATCGGCAGTGCTTGCAAACTCTCTTGCAAATGCATGAGAAAACCTTTCACAGATGTGGACACCAGTTGTTGACTCTCAGATGTGTAAGAGTTTATGGTAACTCTTGACAAATGTAAACCTCCAAGGAGACTTTTAACAGTTCATGAGTAAGACTTCACGAAGTCTCTCAAACCATGCTTTGTCGTGTTTGACTCCAGGTGCTGCAATCTGTAAGCTCAGATCATATTTGTATGCTTGGGATCTTCGAACTGATGACATCGCCTTCACAAAAAATTATGCGTGGGATATTCTTTCACGTGTTAATAACAAATACTCATG
>CM035426.1:150569572-150577072 GCA_020310875.1 Ceratopteris richardii | reverse complement strand
GATTCTTGAAATGATCAAGAACAGAAGGAGAATACACAGAAACATCGGGTGCAATTTCTCTTCATTACTAGAAAACTTTACATCTGGATGAAAGAGCTAATCTTCTTCACTTCTCCAGTGTCTAATCACATCTAAATCTTCTCAATTCTTGTATTCTACACTCTCTCATATTTGCTCCGACATTTTTCCTTGTATATATAGGCAAATATTTACAAGCTCATGAGTATACAAAAGTATAAGTAAACTATCTCTGAATTAATGTACCAATGTGTACACATCTTCATCTTCTAGATATGCACTTCTTTCAAGCTTCATAACTTGATCTTTTCTTCAGTCCTTGGCTTCAATTCTTCATGAAAACATCAATTGTTGATTGCCCTGCACCAACAATAGATAGATAGATAGATAGATAGATACATAGATAGATAGATAGATAGATAGATAGATAAATAAATAGATAGATAGATAGATAGATAGATAGATAGATTTATTGATAGATAGATAGATACATACATAGATAGATAGATAGATAGATAGATAGATAGATAGATAGATAGACAAATAGATAGATAGATAGATCGATAGATAAGTAGATAGATAAATAGAGCGATGGATTGATAGATCGATCGATCTATTGATCCATAGATCGATCGATCTATTGATCGATAGATAGATAGATAGATAGATAGATAGATAGATAGATAGATAGATAGATAGATAGATAGATAGATAGATAGATAGATAGATAGATAGATAGATAGATAGATAGATAGATAGATAGAGAGATAGAGAGATAGAGAGATAGAGAGATAGAGAGATAGATAGAGAGAGAGATAGATAGATAGATAGATAGATAGATAGATATATAGATAAATAGATAGATAGATAGATAGATAGATAGATAGATAGATAGATAGATATATAGATAGATCGATAGATAGATAGATAGATAGATAAATAGATAGATAGATAGATAGATAGATAGATAGATAGATAGATAGATAGATAGATAGATAGATAGATAGATAGATAGATAGATAGATAGATAGATAGATAGATAGATAGATAGATAGATAGATAGATAGATAGATAGATAGATAGAAGGATAGATAGATAGATAGATAGATTTATTCATAGATAGATAGATAGATAGATAGATAGATAGATAGATAGATAGATAGATAGATAGATAGATAGATAGATAGATAGATAGATAGATAGATAGATAGATAGATAGATAGATAGATAGATAGATAGATAGATAGATAGATAGACTAATAGATAGATAGATAGATCGATAGATCGATAGATATAGATAGGTTGATAGATCGATAGATTAGATAGATAGATAGATAGATAGATAGATAGATAGATAGATAGATAGATAGATAGATAGATAGATAGATAGATAGATAGATAGATAGATAGATAGATAGATAGATAGATAGATAGATAGATAGATAGATAGATAGATAGATAGATAGATAGATAGATAGATAGATAGATAGATAGATAGATAGATAGATAGATAGACTAATAGATAGATAGATAGATCGATAGATCGATAGATAGGTAGATAGGTTGATAGATCGATAGATTAGATAGATAGATAGATAGATAGATAGATAAATAAGTTTTCTTAGTTCTTTGATCTTCACATTCAATTTGCAACCATAAAACATGATGTGGATAAGGTCTAGAGAGAAAGGAAGACAGTTTTTGACATACTTTTGATCTTAAGGATCAAGTTAAAGTTTAATGATTCTTTTCAAGGATTAGTGGTTGATATGATTGCGCAAAGGTAGCGTGGAGATATGCACATAATTAATTTGAAGAAATCTGAAGATATGTGCTGGTAATGAAGTTAATCTTTGAATCACACTTTGAAGCTCACCTCATATCCTTTTTCCACAATTTGTCCTACATGAATCAAATTCTTTGGAATTGTAGGAACATACAAAATCTTACTCATGAGAGTACTTCCATCTTTGGCTTTAACTAATCCAATAGACATCACCTTGTGCTTTGTATTGTCACCTGATTGAATTGTATGATTAATCACTTTATTCTCCAAATCAGTTATCAAAGCAATGTTACCACTCAGATGATTGCTGCATCCTGAATCAATGTAAAACACTCTTTGATCTTCACTTGGAACTTCACATATTGCATTCATGATTAGAGCTAAATTATAGTAGGTATTAATGTAGGGCTGAACTTGAAAGTTTCTTCCACCATTTCTTCCAAAGAAGCCTCTACTACAACTACCTTTGAAACTTCCTCTCTGATTTCTTCCACCTCTAACTCTTTGATTATAGCTCTGATTAAAGTTACTAACAATTTTATTGTTATGCCAACATTCAGGAGCTAGATGATTAGTCTTACCACATATCCAACAAGCTTTGACATTATCCTTGTTGTTTCTGCCTCTTCCTCTACTTCTGCCACTTCCTCTTCCTCTACTTCTGCCACTTCCTCTTCCTCTTAGGAAGTTTGCTTGGCTTGGAGTACCTTCATCTTCAACTAATTGTTGATTTGCTTTGATAGCTTTCTTCTTATCCTTAGAATACATTGCATGACCTGCACTCTTATCAACATCTCCTTTGATATCATTCTCAAAAGTTAGCATATGTCCTAACAATTGATTCAAATCAGGAGTGAAATGATCTAATGAAAGTTTAGTTGACAAGATGAAAGGCTTCCACTTCTCATCTCCTCTTAGACCTGTGAGAATTTGTCTTACCAATTTATCTTCTTCAATGTCTTCGTCAACTACACCTAAAGAATTAGCAATGTCTTTCATATTTGTCACATAATCAGATATTGATTGTGAGGCCTTCTTCTTGAATGTGGTAAGCTCTGCCCATAGTGACGCTTTCCTCGACTTTGTTGTATTATGAAAATGATCCTTCAAAGCATTCCATATATCACTTGAACTTTCAAGTCCTCTAATATGAGGAAGCAAGTAATCATTCACTGCCATATAGATTATGCTCCTTGTTTGGGCATCCTTCTTCATCCAAACCTTTAAGTCTGCAAGCTCCTCCCTAGTAGGAACACTAGGATCTTTGAATTCTAGCTTTTCTTTTTATTTTGTAATATATCCTATGTTGGTGCAGAGCAATCAAAAATTGAAGTTTTGAAGTCAAAGAATGAAGACAAAATCAAGTTATGAAGCATGGAAGAAGTTTACATTCAGGAGTTGAAAGATATGTACACATATGTACATTAGTTCAGATATAGGTCACTTATACTTTTAAATAGTCATAAGCTTGTAAATTTTTGTCTATATATATACTTGGAAAATGTCGAGACAAGTATGAGAGAATGTAGAGCATGAGAATTGAGAAGAATTAGAAGTCATTAGACACTTATGAAGAGATTAGAATAGCTCTCTCATCCAGATGTAATTTCTGTCAGAAATGAAGAGAAGTTGCGCCCGATATTTCTGTGCATTCTCCATCTGTGCTTGATCATTTCAAGAATCCTTTTGAAGATGTCTAAGTTCATAGTTAATGAGTCTATTGTTAAAGTTTGAGAGCCTAGTTGTAAACAGGCTATAAGAATTATGAGTAGGAACATTCATATGTAAAAGAGTGTTCACAGTTTTTTGAAACAGGCGCATTTTCGGTGGTCAATGATTTGATCATTTCTCACTACACAAATTAAAGTTTTGCATGACTAAGGACTCAAAATCTAAGTTGAGAGGTAAGCCATCTATGACTAAAGGCATTTTCTTAAACGGGTTCTAGTTTTGGAGAACCATGTCTTAGAAGTTGCATGTGTCAAAGTCGACTATACAGAGAGACAGTTTCAGACATAGGTAGATTGTTTGTATCATTTCTCATAATCTACTCAAGATTTTGAAGTGTTTTAACTTGGAGGAGGTGCGCAATCACTAGGCAAAACATTCTACAAATATTTATCAAAAACTTTACACGAATGATTAGTGAATGAGTGATTAAGGTGCAGCAGACTTTTCTGAGAAATGACTTTCTTCACAGTTAGTTAATTTCTTGATAATTTGGTGCTTGTCTTCCAAAATTGGTTGGAGTTTAAAGTTATTCTTGATATAGAGGTGGTCTAACATCAAGGATAGCTTGTTCTTTTGGAGATTAACACTCTCTATCAGTGGTATCAGAGCAGGAAGTATCAAAATTGAGGAAAGGAAGACTCCGACTGCTGCAGACATACAAAATTCAACATGTGAAGGTTCAAAAGGTGAAAGCTTGAGAGCAAAGCTTGAGAAGGAGGTCCTACGGCACCAAGGAAGACAAAAGGAGTGTCATTCAAAGTAAAGGTAATCTTGTACTTTATAAAGATTGAAGAATTCAATATACAGGTGAAGAAAAGATGGGAGATTCTCTTCAGATAGAGAAATTGGATAGAGAGAACTATCCAGCATGGTCAATGAGGATGGAAGCTCATCTAATGAGCAAAGACTTGATAGGTTATATTACAAGAGAAGAAGAAAAGCCTCAATTCAGAGATCCTAGTGTTCCAACTAGGGAGGAATTATCAGATCTGAAGAATTGGATGAAGAGAGATGCTCAAGCTAGGAGCATTATCTATATGGCAGTCAATGACTACTTGCTACCTCACATTAGAGGTCTTGAAAGTGCAAGTGATATATGGAATGCTTTGGAGGAGCATTTCCAAAATACCACAAAGTCTAGAAAGGCATCCTTGTGGGCAAAATTTACTACATTCAAGAAGAAGGCCTCTCAATCCATATAAGATTATGTAACAAGGATGAAGGACATTGCAGATGCATTAGGAGCTGTTGATGAAGACATTGAGGAGGATAAATTGGTAAGGCAGATCCTCACAAGTTTGAGAGGTGACTTAAATTAGTTGCTAGGACATATGTTAACCTTTGAGCAGGATGTCAAAGGTGAAGGTGACAAGAGTGCAGGTCATGTAATGTACTCAAAGGATAAGAAGAAAAATAGCAAAGGAAAACAACAAGCAAATGAAGATGAAGGCACAACTAGTCGAGTCAACTTCCTAAGAGGAAGAGGAGGTGGCAAAGGTAGAGGAAGAGGAAGAAATCAAAGAGGTAACTTCAGAGGAAGAGGTAGTAGGGGTTACTTTGGAAGAAATGCAGGTAGAGGATTCCAAAGTCAACAATACAATAATACGTACTACAATTATGCTTCAGATCAGAAGGAGGATTTAACATTGATAATAAATGCAAGAAAGGCAAAGTGAAGACCAAAGAGTCTTCTACATTGACTCAGGGTGTAGCAATCATATGAGTGGTAACATAGCATTGATGACTGATCTGGAAAATAAGGTATCTAATCATGTTGTTCAAACATGTGACAATACAAAGCACAATGTGAAGTCAATTGGATCAGTGAAGGCCAAGGATGGAAGTACTCTTTTGAGTAAGGTCTTGTATGTTCCTACAATTCCTAAGAATATGATAAGTGTAGGACAAATTGTTGAAAAAGGTTATGAAGTTAGATTCACTAATGAAGGAGTGTTTGTGGAAGACCCTAGCAATGGGTATAAACAAATTGTTTTAGGGAAGAAAGAAGGAAGGTTGTTCACATTGAAGATTCAAGGTAATGTTGGTCATGCCTTGTTCACTTATGGAGGACATAAGATCTCTGAATTAGATCTTTGGCACAAGAGGCTTGGACACTTCAATGAAAGAGGTATCAAAGGTATGATTAACAATGGTTCAGTGCTTGGATTGCCTAATGTTGCAGGTCAACATATGACATACAAATGTGAGGCATGTCAATTAGGTAAGGCTCATAAGCAATCTTACTCCAAGCATGGTTTCATGTATTCAGAGAAGCTTGAGTTGGTACACACAAATGTGTGGGGACCATCAAAGGATTTTAGTATCAATGGTTCAAGGTACTATGTGATTTATGTCGATGATGCTACCAGATGGATCACTATCTATGTGATCAAAGATAAGTCAGAAGTGTTTAATACATTTAAACACTATCATGCATATGCAGAAAGAATTATAGGTGATGAAGTAGTTTTGAGTCAAAAGAAGGGTAAATCAAAGATTCAGATATTTGATGAAGAGGAGAATAATGAAGTGCAGGTTGAAGTTGAAGAAATGCCGAGATTTGATCCTGAGTGTGAAGAACCGGAAACCTCAAGGAGTGGAGAACTTAGAAGGTCATCAAGACACAAGTGGCAACCTACAAGGTATAGCTATGATACTTCTTTTTTGGCTACCAAAGATTATGCTTACATGATAAAGGCAGATGAAGACCCTTCCACATATGAAGAGGCAAAAGGTAAGGAAAATTGGGAGAAAGCTATGCAGGAAGAATATGATGCATTAATGGAGAATCAAACATGGGATTTGGTTCCTAAACCAAATAGTCAGAAGATCATTGGATGCAAATGGGTCTACAAGACTAAGAGGTTTGCACATGGAAGTGTGTCTAGGTATAAAGCTAGACTTGTTGTGAAAGGGTTTGCTCAAACATATGGTATTGATTATGATGAGACTTATAGTCCTGTGGCAAAAATGACAACCATCAGGACACTCATAGCTATTGCTGCATGTAAAGGTTGGAAATTATGTCAATTAGATGTGAAGAATGCTTTTTTAAATGGTTACATTTCAGATGATGTTTTCATGGAGCAACCTCAAGGATTCAGAGATAGAAGGTGTCCAGATCATGTATGTAAGCTCAAGAGAGCTTTGTATGGGTTGAAGAAGGCCCCAAGGGCATGGAATTATAGACTTGTGAAGTTCTTGAAAGAACTTGGATTTCAAGTATCTAAAGCAGATAGTAGCTTGCTTGTTAAAGCAAGTGATGATGGGTTCATTTATATGTGCATATATGTTGGTGATATAATTCTTACAGGTACAGATGAGAAAGGCATTCAAAGCCTAAAGAAGCAAATGGAGAAGGAGTTCAAAATCAGTGACTTGGGAAACTTGTCATATTTCTTGGGCATGGAGATTTCATACACTCAACATGGAGTGTATGTGACTCAAGAAAGGTATTTGAGAAACTTTTTAATCAAGTTTAAAATGAATGATTGCAGGGTAGCACCTACTCCAATGGAGGTAAATCACAAATTGAGCAGATATGGTAGAGAAGAATTCAAGGATATGAAGCTATATCAGAGTTTGGTTGGTAGTCTTATCTATGCTACATTAACTAGGCCTGATTTATCATATGCAATTGGAGTTTTGTCCCAATTCATGCATTGTCCTAGGAAAGAACATTGGATTGCAGGTCAAAGAGTGTTGAGGTACATTAAGGGTACACTCAAAGAGGGTTTGTATTATGGTTTTACATCAGATACAAACATCAAAATATATAGTGATGCAGATTGGGCAGGTAATCCTGATGATAGGATATCAACATATGGATACTTGTGTTATGTGGGAGATAAGTTAATCTCTTGGTGTTCAAAGAAGCAACACACAGTTGATTTATCATCTACAGAAGCTGAGTACAAAGGTATGGTTGAAGCTGCAAAGGAAGTTATATGGCTTAAGATTCTCAT
>CM035426.1:150549572-150554572 GCA_020310875.1 Ceratopteris richardii | reverse complement strand
AATGCTTTGTTTCTGCTTCTCTTTGTCTTTCTTCATCTTTATGTCTGTCTGTATGTCAAATTTGTGAGTGATTCTTCAACAGCTCCCCCTCAATCACTAATTTGCATTCTCTGATCTTTCATATATTCTTCTCTTCTTTTATACCTGCCATTTGTTTGAATCTGCTTATCTTTACTCCATCTAAGCTCTTTGTCAGAATATCTGCTATCTGATCTTTTTTAGATGTGTATACTATTTCAATCTCTTTTTCCATTACCTTTTCCCTCAGGAAATGATATTGAATTTCTATGTGCTTTGTTCTTGCATGAAATAATCGATTTGCTGCAAGATACAATGAACTCATATTATCTCCATGTATGATAGGTATACCTTGATCAATACCCATGCTTTTGAACAAGGTCTGCATCCATATCACTTCTTTAGCTGCTTCCACAAGTCCTTCAAATATTCAGCTTCAATTGACGATATAGCTACTATATGCTGTTTCTTTGAACACCAGCTTACAAGCTTATCTCCCAGATATATCATATACCCATGTGTTGACCTTCTGTCATCTTGACTTCCTTCCCAATCTGAGTCACTGTATGCTCTCAGCTTTATATTTGATGTAAAAGGATAATATAATCCTTCCTTTATAGTTCTTTTGATATATCTAAGAACTCTTTGTCCTACAATCCAATGTTGATCCTTCAGACAATGCATGAACTGTGAGAGAACTCCTACTGCATAACTGAGATCAGGTCTTGTTAGTGTAGCATAAATTAAGCTTCCCACTAACGATTGATATTTCCTCATATCTTTAAACTCTACACCATCATATTTGCTGAGTTTATGATTGACCTCAAGTGGTGTTGAAGCTTCTCTGCAATTCTCCATGTTAAACTTATTCAGTAAGTTGAGAAGATACCTTTCTTGCGAAACATATACACCATGATCTGTATATGTAACTTCCATTCCAAGAAGTATGATAACTTTCCTAGGTCACTGATCTTGAACTCTTTTTCAAGTAATCTTTTTATCTCCTTGATTCCTTCATCTGAGGTACCTATGATTATAATGTCATCTACATAAATACAAATCTGGATCATACCTTCATCTGTTCTCTTAACAAGTAGACTTGCATCTACCTTTGAGCTTTGGTATCCAAGGTCATTGAGATACTTCACAAGTTTGTAATTCCAAGCTCTTGGAGCTTGCTTCAATCCATAGAGAGCTCTTCTTAATCTGCAAACATGATCTGGGTGACTAGAACTTACAAACCCTTCAGGTTGTTCCATGTAAACTTCATCTGATATATATCCATTTAATAATGCATTCTTTATATCCAGCTGACTTAGCTTCCATCCTTTTGATGCTGCTACAGCAATCAATGTCCTTATGGTTGACATCTTTGCCACCGGACTAAACGTCTCATCATAATCTATGCCATGCATCTGAGCATAGCCTTTGACTACCAGTCTAGATTTGTATCTCGATATCCTTCCATCTGCAAGCTTCTTAACTTTGTAAACCCATTTATTTCCAATCACTTTCTTACCATTTGAATTTGGAACAAGTTCCCAAGTCTTGTTCTCTTCCAGCGCATTGAACTCCTCCTTCATTGCTTCTTCCCATTGTCTCTTACCTTTTGCTTCACTGTAATTCTAAGGTTCTTCATCTTCCTTTACTAAGTAAGCATAGTTTTTCTGAGTCAAATAAGAAGTGTCATAGGAATACCTTGTTGGTTGTTTCCTTACTCTTTTTGACCTTCTTAGCTCATATTCTTCATGTGTATCTGAATACACATCTTCGTCAAATCTCGGTCCATCTTCATTTCTCATACCTGATCCTATCCTGGACGTACTTGCCTGCATATGATCTTCATCTCCATTTACCTGCATATGTGATTTACCTTTTTCAATTCTTCTCATCTCTTCTTCAAGTGTTTCAACACTATGCTCTTTATTTGTATACCAGCTCTTTCCTTCATCAAATGTCACATCTCTGGAAACAATAAACTATTTGGTTAGAGGACTCCATAGTCTATAACCCATCTGCTTTTCATCATATCCGATGAACACATATTTTTCAGCTTTTGGTTCAAGCTTATGTCTAAGTTGTGATGGTACATAAGCATAAGCTATTGATCCAAACACTTTACAATGATTAGGTGTTGGTATCTTACCCCACCAAGCTTCATAAGGGGTCATCCCATTTAAAGCTGTACATGGTAATCTATTTACGAGATATGTAGCTGTATTTACAGCCTCAGCCCAAAGATAGTTTGGACAATTCTTCTCCTTTAGCATTGCTCTTGCAAACTCAACTAGAGTTCGGTTTCTTCTTTCTGCTACTCCATTTTGTTGCGGTGTATACCTACAAGTTATTTCTCTTTTGATACCTGCATTCCACAGATAATCATTGAATTCTCAAGAAAAATATTCTCCTCCTCCATCAGACCTTAGTCTTTTGAGTTTTTGTCCTGTAAGTCTTTCATCATATACATGAAAATGCCTGAAAGCTCCAAACACTTCTAACCTCTCTTTCAAAACATAAAGAGTTATCCATCTTGTTGCATCATCAATAAAAAGAACGTAATACCTTGATCCGCTGATAGATCCTTCTTTTGTCGGTCCCCATACATCTGTATGTATGAGCTCTAGCACACCATCGTGTTTGTAACCATTTTTCTAAAATGGTAACCTGTGGGCTTTTCCCATCTGACAGGCTTCGCACTTGTGAATCATATGTTGATTCTTCATATTTGGTAATCCTCTCACGGATTGTTTCTCCACCATAGTTTTGATTCCTGTTTCATTAAAATGTCCTAACCTCTTATGCCAGAGGTCTAACTCTGTAAATGCTTTATCATCATGTGTGATCAAAGCTTGACCAACATTCCCTTGTACTTTAAGAGTAAAAAGTCTACCTTCCTTTTTACCATGAACAATTTGTTTGTATCATTTCTCTGGATCTTCAACAAATACTCCTTCATTTGTAAACCTGACTTGAAAACCTTTTTCTACTATCTGTCCCACACTAATCAGACTCTTCGGGATTGTTGGAACATACAAAGCATTTGTTAGTAGGTCAGCTCCATTCTTACACTTTACTTTTCCAATTGACCGCACATTATGTTTTGTGTTATCACCTGTTTGTATTGTATGATTTGACATACGTCCTTCCAGTTTTGATAACAATTCTATATTTCCTAACAAATGATTTGAACAACCAGAGTCAATATAGAATACCTTTAGATCTTCATTCTCTGACACACTTATCGAATTCATCATCAATGTTGTATGATTATCATTCTGCGTATCATTCGCATAGTTGTAGTAGGTAGTGTTGTGAGACTGATTCTATCCCCAACTTCTTGCTCCACCTCTACCATATCCACCTTGGCTTTGTCTTCCTCTTTGATATCTTCCGCTTCTGCCTCTGCTATTGTTATTCTGATTAAGACTTGATCCTTGAGAATTATGCCAGCAATCATGAGCCAAATGATTGCTTAATCCACAGATCCAACAAGCCTTCTTGTTGTTATTCTGATTACCTCTTCCTTTTGTATTACCTCTGCTTTTACTTCTGACATTACCTCTTCCTCTTGCAAAATTTGCTTGAGTAGACATCTCTTCTTCATCTTTTTCTTTACCTTTATCACCTTTCTTCTTATTCTTTGCATACATAGTAGAACTATGTCCTTTATCTCCGTCTGTCTTCAAATCTTGCTCAAATGTTAGCATTAGTACAAGCAACTAATTTAAATCTGGTATAAAATGATTTAATGAAAGTTCAGTTGAAAGTACAAAAGGTTTCCACCTTTCATCTCCTCTCAGTCCTTCAAGCACTTGTGCTATCAACCTGTGATCTTCAATATCTTCATCAATAGATCAAAGAGTGTCCGCCAAGTCTTTCATCTTAGTGGCATAATCACTAATGCTTTGACTTTGCTTTTTCTTGAATGTTGTAAACTCGGACCATAAGCTAGCCTTCCTAGCTTTAGTAGTATTTTGGAAGTGATCTTCCAATGCACTCCATATGTCGTCCGCTTTCTCCAGACCTCTAATATGTGGTAGTAGATGATCTGTAATGGTATTGTAGATATACGCTCTTGCCGTTGCATCTTTCTTCTGCCACAGCTTCAAAGCTTCTAACTCCTCTTTCTTCGGTTGACTGTCATCTCCAAAAGTTAGCTTCTTTTCTTCTCTGTCACATATATCATTAAGTCCTTACTCATAAGTAAGGCTTCCATTTGCATTACCCATGCGGGATAATTATCTCTGTCCAATTTGTCAATAGAAATATGATCTGCCATAATCTTCTTGTTTTTGTTACTTCCGGTGAGTATAACGTTAAAGGATTTTACCTTTTGTAAACCTTTACCCTTGAGAATGACTTCGGAATGTTTCTTGACACCGTTTGTTGTTGATCATCTCAGCTTTCACCTTTCTTGTGAAAGTTCTTCAAATTCTCTTGTATCTTCACTTTTGTTTACTCTTTGAGGACCTTTTCTGCTCTAATACCACTTGTTGAGGTTATGTGATGTCGCGGCAAAAGCTTGTTCACTAACAAGACTGCGGAAAATTGACACGCCTCAACTAGAACTAAGCTAAAGTGATGTTAGAACACCTCTATAATCATCAGTAGCTTAGTAGCTTGAAAACTTTACTACTGTTTTAGTGAACTTCGAAAATTCACTTTACAGAAAGCTTTGCATTGCTTTCAAGCTTTAATTCTGAACTGATTTACTTCAAACTTTACACTACTGTGTTTGCTTATAGTTAGATAATCTATTCATCACTTAACTTTCCAAACCTGTGTTTTAAAACCACCAGAATATCACCGGAACTTCACCAGAATGTTACCGGACTGTCACCATAATCTTACTGGAATCTTACCAGAATCAACTGCAATTCTGTTTGTGATTACTTAAAATGTTTGTAATTGAAGTAAGAAAGTAATACCTGAGCTTCCTTCAGCAAATGAACTTTATCTGAAGATTGAGAAAAAAACTTCAT
>CM035426.1:150479572-150539572 GCA_020310875.1 Ceratopteris richardii | reverse complement strand
TTGACCATACACCTCGCCATCTCCATGAGAGACCTGTTCTTCCGTTCAGCAACTCCATTCTGTTGAGGTGTATACGGCACTGTACACTGGTGTTTTATCCCACGTTCAGCCAGAAATGCATTAAAATCTGAAGACATATATTCCCCCCCTCGATGAGAACGGAGGGTGCCCATTTTACATGCTGACAGATTTTCAGCCAAAACCAAAAAGTGTTTGAAGCACATGAATACTTCGGAATTTGCTTTGAGTGGATATACCCATGCATGCCTGGAAAAATCATCAATGAAAGTCACGAAGTAAAGGTAATTTCCAAAAGAGGGTGTCTGCATAGGACCACAGACATCACTATGTACAAGCTGCAATTTCTGCGTAGCCCGAACTGAACCATCTTTTGGAAAGGAAGAACACTGCATTTTGCCCAAAATACAGCCTTCACAAACATGTTTTCCAGGTGCCTCAAGTTTGGGCAAAGAGGACACCATTTCAGATTTCTGCAGGCATAGCAAACTAGCAAAATTCAGATGACCAAAGCGTGCATGCCAAAGCTTTGCATCTGACATAGCCTGAGAATCTTGAACTGCACATGCCGAATCATTCACAGATCTTTCATAGTCTATGAGCTTATATAGCCCACGACATAAAATGCCAGAAGCAATAATCACATCGCCATTTGAGAGATCATGAACTGTACACCTGTCATCAACAAATTTCACAACCAAGCCAATCTTGGCTAATGCAGAAACTGATAACAGATTCTTTTTGATCCCTAGCACAAATAAAGCATCTAGTGAAAGAACTACCATCAACAGTAGTCAAAATGATCTTACCAACTCCCATAACAGGATAAGAGGAGTTGTTGGCGCATGTAATAGTATTCCCTGTAGGGGCAGGCTCGAGTGAAGAGAAGAAACTACGCTGCGAGGTAATATGTTTGGTCGCCCCACTATCAAAGTACCAAACATCTGAGTCTACTGCAGACATGCACTGATCATGAGAAGATGGGTGAAAACTGCAGACAGTAGTAAACGCCCATTCTTCTTCCTGCACAAGATTTGCAGACTCTGTTTTTGGTGTAGAGGCCTCTGCAACAACCATTCCAGCCTCTTTCTTCTTTGTCTCTTTAGCAGCCAGTTTTGGACAGTTCTTTATGATATGATAATTGCCTTTACAGTCCTTACAAAACAATTTCTGCTTTTCTGATTTTTTCTCATCTTTGTCTTGGTTCTTTGAATGTGCAGCATTTGCAGATTTCTGCTTACTAGTAGAAGAGCTCCATTTTCCTTTGCCCTTCTGACTAGCTAGGAAAGCTTGATCTGCAACTCGCATATTGGACCTGTTCTGCCTGGACTGATCTTCCTGCAACAGAATAGAGACTAACTCCTCAAATGATAAGGCATTCGTATTGCCTTTCATCATCAACCGAAGAGTAGAAGCAAAACTCTGATATGAGTTAGGAAGACCATTCAGAACGGTTTGCACAAGTGAGCTATCTGGTATAACCTCATCAGCAGAAATCAAATGTTCCTTCAAATCTTTGATCTTCGTTAGGAAACTCTCCATAGAATCACCTTCATTCATGTGCTCACTCTCCAACTGTTTTCAGAGATAAGCAACACGAGCCTCATTCCTAGCTTGGTACAATGTGGTAAGTGTATCCCAAGCATCCCTAGCTATTCTGCAAGAGCGTATGTGAGGAATAATGACACGTTTGACAGACAAAGCTATCAATGCATGTGCCTGGGCATCTCTGCCATCCCAACAAATCTGCTCTGCAGTAGGTGCAACAGAAACAGCAACACGAACAAGAATCTGCACAATATCATCTTCGACACCATCTTCATCAGCTCCAGCACCTGTATTTGTAGTACCTGTAGTCGCAGGTGTAACAGGACGTCTTTCAACACCCTGCACAATGTTCCACAGTCCTTTTGCAACCAATACATGTCACATCATATAAGCCCATAATGGGTAGTTGGTACCATCCAACTTATCCTCAACAGCCAACATACGGAATACATCACTGCTTTTAGCCATGGCCGGTGACTAAAATACCTTGATGCAAAAAATTGACTGTATCTCAAAAAGTTGAACAGAACTGCCTAGATGAGTTCTGCTAGACCTGTAGTAGACTTCAAGACACTTAAACTGGCAAACAAAAACTGGTATATACCTTTGGCACAAAAGGACAAAATAGCATGCACAAGCACTGTGATAGTGTGTTCGGAGGCCGAAACGAGCTCAGATCACGATTTCGGCACCACACAACGAAGTTGTTTTGATCTCGGAAACAGCCTGAGTATGCTCACCAAATTTCGTACGAATCTGAGACTGCAAACGAAGGAGTGTCGACGGTGCCCTAGATGAAGCGACGACCTGCTCTAATACCAATTGTTGGAGTTAGACGTCTGAGGAAGCACGCGAACAACACAAGGAAGAAGAAGAAGCTTGGAGCACAACACACAAGACTAAATGTATTACTAGAGAATGTACAAAGATAAGTAGCCCATTAGGGCAATAGGCGTATATACAAGCCGGGGGAAAAAAAACCCTCCTAAAGAGGGAAAAAAGTGCCCCGGCGGTCCTACAGTGTTCACACACATCACTACCTAAATATATCAACAAGATAGATAGATAGATAGATAGATAGATAGATAGATAGATAGATAGATAGATAGATAGATAGATAGATAGATAGATAGATAGATAGATAGATAGATAGATAGATAGATAGATAGATAGATAGATAGATAGATAGATAGATAGATACACCATCATATTTATTGAGCTTGTGATTAAGTGCAAGTGGAGTTGAAGCTTCTCTGCAATTTTCCATACCAAACTTCTTCAATAGGTTCAGAAGATACTTTTCTTGTGATACATATATGCCATGATCTATATAAGCGACTTCCATTCCAAGAAAGTATGATAACTTTCCTAGATCACTGATCTTGAACTCTTTCTCAAGTAATCTCTTTACCTCCTTAATTCCTTCATCTGAAGTACCTATGACTATAATGTCATCTACATAAATACAAATGTAGATTGTACTTCCCTCTATTCTTTTGATGAGTAGGATTGGATCTGCTTTTGAAGTTTGATATCCAAGATCACTGAGATACTTCACCAATCTATAGTTCCATGCTCTTGGAGCTTGCTTCAATCCATAGAGTGCTCTTCTCAATCTACAAACAAAATTTGGATACCTGGAATCTATAAACCCTTGAGGTTGTTCCATGTATACCTCATCCGATATGTATCCATTCAAGAATACATTCTTTATATCCAATTGACTCAGAGTCCATCCTTTGGAATCTACAATAGCAATGATTGTCCTAATAGTTGACATCTTAGCTACAGGGCTCAATGTCTCATCATAATCTATGCCATAAGTTTGGGCATAGCCTTTCACCACCATTCTAGCTTTATATGTGGCTATACTTCCATCTACAAGCTTGTTCACTTTATAAACCCATTTATTTCCAATTATCTTCTTACCATTTGGTTTAGAAACAAGTTCCCAAGTCTTGTTCTCCTCTACTGCATTGAATTCTTCCTTCATTGCTTCTTCCCATCGCTTTTTACCTTGTGCTTCATCATAGTTATGAGGTTCTTCACCATCTTTACCCATATATGCAAAGTTCTTCTGAGTTATGTAAGAAGTATCATAAAATACCTTTCTGGTTGCCTTCTTGTTCTACTTGACCTCCTTGGTTTACATTCTTCATATGTGTCTAGATACACCTCTTCATTAAATATAGGAGCTTCTTCATTTCTTCTTGTTAATCCACTTCTAGATGTACTTGCTTGCATATACTCTTCATCTCCATTCACCTGCACATGATTTTCCTTTCTCACATCTTCTTACCTCTTCTTCAAACTCTTCAACTCCATAATTTTGATCTACATACCAACTTTTCTGTTCATCAAATTTAACATCTCTAGAAATAAGAAATCGTTTGGTTAGAGGATTCCACAACCTATAACCCATATGCTTTTAATCATAGCCAATGAACACATATTTTTTTGCCTTTGATTCAACTTTATGTCTAAGTTGTGATGGCGCATAAGCATATGCAATTGATCCAAACACTTTACAATGATCTAGTGTTGGTTTCTTACCCCACCAAGCTTCATATGGAGTTATTCCATTTAGGGTTATTTATGATAATCTATTCACAAGATATGTAGCTGTGTTTACATCCTCAACCCAAAGAAAATTTGGAAAATTCTTCTCCTTCAACATAGCTCTAGAAAACTCAACCAAAGTCCTGTTTCTTCTTTCTGCTACACCATTTTGTTGTGGTGTTTACTTGTAGTTTATTTCTCTCTTAATACCTGCATTCCAAAGATAATCATTGAAATCTTTGGAAAAGTATTCTCCCCCTCCATCAGACCACCGTCTCTTAAGCTTTTGACCTGTGACTCTCTCTGCATATGCATGAAAATGCTTGAAAGCTCCAAACACTTCTGATCTTTCCTTCAAAACATACAAATTTATCCATCTTGTAGCATCATCAATGAAAAGAACATAATACCTTGAGCCATTGATATATCCTTCTTTTGTTGGTCCCTATACATCTGTATGAATGAGCTCTAGTACTCCATCATGTTTGAATCCTTTCTTCTAAAATGGTAACATGTGTGCTTTTCCCATCTGATATGCTTCACATTTATAAATCATATGTTGACTCTGCACATTTGGTAATCCTAGTATAGACTGATTTACAACCATAGCTTTAATTCCTCTTTCATTGAAATGACCTAATGTCTTATGCCAAAGATCAAGTTCTATAATCAATTCTTCATCATGTGTAAGCAAAGCTTGACCAATGTTCCCTTGCACTCTTAAAGTAAAGAGTCTACCTTCTTTCTTACCACAAACAATCTGATTATATCCATTCTTTGGATCTTCAACAAATACTCCTTCATTTGTAGACATGACTTGAAAACATTTTTCAACTATCTCTCCCACACTAATCAAGTTTTTAGGTATTTTGGGAACATACAAAACATTGGTTAGAAAATCTCCTCCACCCTTGCATTTCACTTTTCCAATTGAATGGACACTATGTCTTGTATTATCACTTGTTTGAACTATTTGACTAGAAATGCCTTTTTCCAATTCTCACATCAATTCTATGCTCCCTAACAAATGATTAGAACATCTAGAGTCAATGTAAAATACCTTTAGATCTTCTTTACCTGATGTGCTGATTGAATTCATCATCAATGATGTATGACTTTCATTCTGTGTGTCATTTTCATAATTTTAGTAGGTGGTGTTGTAGGATTGATTCTATCCCCAACTTCTTCCTCCACCTCTACCATAGCCTCCTCTTTGACTTTGTCTAACTTTTTGAAAATTACTTTGATATCTTCCACCTTTGCCTATGCTATTTTTATTCTCATTTTGATTTGATCCTTGCTAATTATGCCAACAGTCATTGTTGGGTGTGTGTAGAAGTGCGAGAGACACACAAGAAGCACACACAAGGAGCACAAACGCAGCAAGACACGCGGAGAAGATGATGGCTGGAATAGTTCAGTTCATCAATCAATAGAGAGAGCTATTCCAGCCATCATCTTCTCTGCATGTCTTGCTGCATTTGTGCTCCTTGTGTGTGCTTCTTGTGTGTCTCTCGCACTTCTACACACACCCAACAGTCATGAGCCAAATGATTACTCAGTCCATAGACCCAACAAGCCTTCTTGTTGTTATTCTGATTACCTCTTCCTCTTCCAAAACCTCTTGCTCTTCCACTGCTTGTGCCTTTTCCTCTTGCATAATAAACTTTTGAAGTCGGTTCCTCATCATCCTTTGCTTTACCTTTATCGCGTTTCTTTTTGTTCTTCATGTACATTGCAAAACTTTGTCCTTTATCTCCATCTCCCTTCAAGTCTTGCTCAAATGTGAGCATCAAACCAAGAAATTCATTCACATCTGGAACATAATGATTCAAAGAAAGTTCTATTGACAAGATAGAAGGTTTCCACCTTTCATCTCCTGTCAACCCTGCAAGCAATTGAGCAATCAATCTATGATCTTCAACATCTTCATCTATGGATCCAAGACTATTTGCTAGATCCTTCATCTTAGTGACATAATCACTAATACTTTGACTTGGCATCTTCTTGAATGTAGTAAACTCTAACCATAGACTTGATTTCATTGACTTGGTAGTACTTTGGAAATGATATTCCAATGCATTCCATATATCTTGAGCTGATTCCAATCCTCTAATGTGTGGTAGCAAATGATCTGAGATTGTATTGTAGATGTAAGCCTTTGCACTTGCATCCTTCTTCTACCAATGCTTTAAAGCATACCGTTCTTCTTTCTTAGTTCCACTTTCATCTTCAAATATAGGCTTCTCTTCTTCACCTCTTATGCACACCATGGGATCCTTACTCATAAGTAAGGCTTTCATTCTCATTACCCATGTCGGATAATTATCTCTCTCCAATTTTTCAATGGAGATATGATCTGCCATAACTCTTTGCTTCTGCTTCAACCTGTGAGTTTAAAGGCTAAAGAATAACACCTTTTGGAGTTCTTTGTGTATGAAGATACTTTTAAAATAATCTTCCAATGCCTTGTGTCTTTGAATGCTTCATCTTTCAAATTTTAATGAAAAATTTCCAAAACTTCTCGTATCTTTGAGGCCTTCTGCTCTCTAGAACCTTTCTACTATGATACCACTTATTGATAAATAAAAATCACAAGAAAATGACATACCTTCAATGTTTTTCTTATTTCTCATAGCACAAACATTACTTTGCCAAGATTTTTTGGTAGATAAAAGTAGAGGCGATGAACTTTCCAACAGGCTATCAGTTACTAAAAATGCTTCATTAAACACCACATTATGACCTTCACAAGTTTACCCTGTGTGAGCTACTAAAATAAGAAAGCTTGCCCATTTTAGCATAAAGTATGTCCCTATATTGAAAATTCGATGTTTGGCATCAACTTGGTGCATAAAAGTCCACTTTTTAGCATGAATTCGATGCCGGGCATCGACTTCCCACATAAAACCTCACTTTTCTAGGCACAAAATCATTAGATGAATCATAGGCATAGAAAATAAGAAGATATCAACTACAACTCGATGTCAGGCATCGAATTGGTCCAACAACCTCCTATTTTGAAAAACTTTACACTAGTAATTGAAGGAAATAGAAAAACAATGATTTATCATCTCAGTCTCAAAGCCACACATTGACTTGCTTGGAAAACTTGAACTTTTGAGATCCTTACAAAGTAGGCAAAGTATTAAGATGAAGGAGAGAGTTTCATACACATAACTTTTATATTTCTTCTGATAATTATGGAAAATCAAACACTTTACAGGTGCTTTCGCTCTCAGAGAAGCCCAAATATTTCTCAGTCATACAAAATCTCTCATTCTCTCTTCTCGGTCACACTTTCTCACCACATCAGTTGATACAAACTAACTAATATAGATTTTTCTCAATCTCGTGACTTTTGAAAACTCTAGAACTAAAGTTAAGTCTAACTTTACAAATATGGTACATAGTTGAAATTATCCCTTCACATGGGCATGTGATTTCCTTCTTATACTTTGACCATCAACTTTGTGTCTAATTTGTGATTGGTTCTCCAACAAGAGATAGATAGATAAATAGATAGATAGATAGATAGATAGATAGATAGATAGATAGATAGATAGATAGATAGATAGATAGATAGATAGATAGATAGATAGATAGATAGATAGATAGATAGATAGATAGATAGATAGATAGATAGATAGATAGATAGATAGATAGATAAATATATAGACAGACAGACAGACAGATAGATAGATAGATAGATAGATAGATAGATAGATAGATAGATAGATAGATAGATAGATAGATAGATAGATAGATAGATAGATAGATAGATAGATAGATAGATAGATAGATAGACAGATAGATAGATAGATAGATAGATAGATAGATAGATAGATAGATGGATAGATAGATAGATAGATAGACAGATAGATGGACAGATGGATAGATAGATAGATAGATAGACAGATAGATGGACAGATAGATAGATAGATAGATAGATGGACAGATAGATAGATAGATAGATAGATAGATAGATAGATAGATAGATAGATAGATAGATAGATAGATAGATAGATAGATAGATAGATAGATAGATAGATAGATAGATAGATAGATAGATAGATAGATAGATAGATAGATAGATGGATAGATAGATAGATAGATGGATGGATAGATAGATAGATAGATAGATAGATGGATAGATAGATAGATAGATAGATAGATAGATAGATAGATAGATAGATAGATAGATAGATAGATAGATAGATAGATAGATAGATAGATAGATAGATAGATAGATAGATAGATAGATAGATAGATAGATAAACAGATAGGTAGATAGATAGGTAGATATGTGGATAGATAGATGCATACATAGATAAATAGATAGATAAACAGATAGATAGATAAATAGACAGATATATATCCGATTTGAGCATCACACGGTGTTGGTAGATACAAGGATCCAATCCCTTCATATGGCAATAGTCCCAAGAAAATACATGAGCAAATTCCTTCAGCAAGTGTAGTAAGTCATCTTTAAAAATCTCAGGTAATCGGGCCTTAATGTTGACCGGGCGCGGGCTAACCTCGTCACCCAAATTGCAAGTGATTAATTGATTTTTTGGTATATAAAACTGTGGGGGCATGGAAGCATCTTCAGGTGGGGGGAGTAAATGTTGAAGATCAATGGCAGTCTGTAACTGGTTACACTCCTTTGGTCAGAGGGACTACTGTACAAGCGGTTGGAGTCTAATTATCCATTATGGCTTGTAAATCAACTGTACCCAGTGCTAACAAATCCTAGTTAGCATTTAAAAAAGCTTCTTCTTTGTCATCTGAAAGACCATCCAACATATGCACGGGTTCTGCCACATAATGTCATGCATGAAAGTCGTAGGGCCTCACATCATCCAAGGGTACAACATATTTTCAATGATTGGTTTTAAAAATAAGTTCATGTGCAGACCAATCCTGTAACACTTTTGCGTGTTTCAAACAGGGCCTTCCGAATAATAAGTTGTAATCCAAGCTTGATTCGGGTAATTCCAAGACAACAAAAGTCATTTTGAACACTTCCCCCTATAGGGTAATGGGTATATCATGCACCAAACCCACTAGATGTACCTGAGATTGATCAGCCATTCTTATTAAGAACTGGATGGGTTCAATATGAGTCCATCCTAACTTCTTATAGAGTGCGGCTATAGCAATATTAACCCCTGAGCCTCTTTCAATTAATACTTGTGAAATTTTGTGGTTTTTATACCATACCGTAATTAAAGGAACAACATGATCCATCGTAGAATCAGTTTCCAGGTTGATGGTTGCTGTAGCAGGTGTGCACGAAGACCTTGGACTAATTTGTTGCTGAAATTGTTGTCAAATACTAGGGAACACTAATAAAAGTTGCCCCAAGGGGATTGTAATAGATGCTGTTGATAAAATATTCCACATAGAATCAAAATTTGGTGTACCCGATATCAAGTTTGGTATGTCCCCCGGTGGTAGTTGGATTGGATCCCTCTCTTTCGATGGGGTATTTTGTACTGTTTGCTGGACCAACAATACGAGATAAGGAAAGACAATTGGTTCTTGAATTGCCCATCTGCTTGCTTTAGTAAACATCCACTGTTGTTCTCGAATTCGTGGTTCAAAAATCTCAGCAGCTGAGTGCAACTTCTTATCGGACCGTGTTTGAACTATTGTCGCTTATGTATCTATCGCTGAGATGTATACCATATTTGCCATTGGATGTTGTCGTTCTTTTCTTCGCTTATCATATTCGGATGCTTCTTTACAATATCTATGGATATGTCCAATTTCTCCACAAAAATGGCATCTTGGTGGTGGGAGAGATGCACTTTCACCGGATTGTCCCGAATTCCAATGAGGATATCCAAAATTGTTGGTCGTGGTCCTCTCTAATTTCTGTATGTTTAATAAGATGTACTTCTAAAATGCGGTGGTATGTAGTGGGTGGATGGTTGTCCCTACTCGTGTATTATGGCATTTACGATCGGTCTAGTTTGTACTTTTGCATTATATGGGCAAGTTTTGGTAGAATGATTCGCTGTATTACAAACAGCACAATACATTTGATTTAGTGCACAAGCTAAAGTAGTATGCCCCGGGTTCTTACATTTGGTGCAATATAGCTGTTTTAACGAATCATCATTCGTACTCTTGGAGGCTCTTAGCCAATCCAAATCTTCGATAAAACCACCAATCTTATGTTCCAACTGTAATTCCATAGCAATGACTGCATCCAAGGTCATACAGCCCACACATTGAATAATCATAACTTGTATGAGTTGGGGGTTTAACCCATTGATGAACAATTTAGTAATCACATCATCCAGTAGATTAGCATGCACTGGAGGTAGCTACCGTAGGTGAGTGCGGAATAAAGTTGCATACTCTTGCACACTCTGATGTGGCTTCTGTCTTTTGTTTTGTAAGTAATCAAAGATTTCAGTCGCATTTTTTTTAATCCAAAAACATTGTAAGAAGGCATTCTTAACATCATCGTATTTGATTAACCAACAAGTAACTTCATTAACAAGAGTAGATTGAAACACTATAGCCTTATATGCTGGATCCGCTGGATAGTTTAGTACAGCATAATTAATTTCGAAATTACGGACATGAGCATTAGGATCATCACTTGGAAATCCACCAAATTTGGTATATGTGACTTCAAAAGGTATCGGTCATGGGGGTATGACTTGCTGCTACTGTTGTTGTTGTTGTTGTTGTTGCTGCTGCTACTGTTGTAGCTGCATACTACTCATGTCGTCTAAATCAAGAGGAAGTATCAATTTAGAATTACTTGAACAGGTTGATTCTGATTGCTAATATGTCATGTAGTTGCTTTGTGAAGTCTTCGGTTGTATGGTATCACTCATTTGATCACACACATCTAAATTCAACTGCCATTCATCGTATTTTGTGTATGAGATGAACGTTTTGCTAGAACTTTCACCCACAAATGTGCTAGTACCACCGAAATCAAAACTAAAAATTATGTTGTCATCAGAATTCACCAAGCTATCATCGAAATCAGTGCCTACGCCACTGACCACACTTTCAATAGATTGAATGGATTGAAATTCTGGTGTACTTTATAATCCTTAAACAAGAAAATAATGTGGCGCCACTCCTGAGTATCACGCTTTCCTTCAGATGATTGTCCTTCACCACTACCACCGGAGGGTGTTCCCGACGTGCTAGTAATTTTCCACAGATGTTGATCACTTTGGTACTTCGGATAAGGTTCACCAAAATGCATTACAAGCATATATCATAGAATTCTTTCTTTCATCCAACCTTAATCTGCCCTGAGATTGGCTATTCCATGCCCCATGGCCGACGCCAGTGTTAATCGCTTACGGGAATAAATCAACTACTGGGTTCTTGGGATGGTCAGGGGTCTATGTTATAGTGGTCCTATGATTATTTTCCCAAAGGAAAAACTTTCACTACACAGAGTTACTTATTATCTTACTCTAACTATCCACTAGCAAACTTGTAATTAACAATTTCACCACCAAACTTTCTAACAACATACATAATACATCATTGCGATAAAGTTATGATAAATAATTATGCAGAGTAACACAGATTCTTCATCGGTGATTCACACGCAACCACAACTAAACTTATATCCTCATGAATCAAAATATTACACAGACAAGATCATCAAAATGACTTAATACTCAAAACAATAAAGGATCATTACACTAGTTTAAGTAAAACTTGCACTGAAAATGACCCCGAGGCACACTGCCCACACCCACAGTCCGGCATTATGCTTCTCTGTGCATCTGCTTCTTGCACACTTTCATTATCAAAAAGTTACAAATGTTACGCTACATCCTTTTGATGTGCGTCTTTTCCAATTACATTTTTCGTAATTACAATTACATTCCGACAGCCTAACAGTGAACCAAAAGACAGTGGAAATGTGGACCACACTAATGGGGAAGGGAGTGAAGGTCGAGTTGCTACACCTCAAGGCAAGTCTAAAGTAACTAGAGTTTGGAGAGGTGACAAAATTCCTCATGATGATGTGTTGATTGATGTGTATATGGTAGCCGGGATGGAGAAATTACTACAAGCCCCTTCATCTTTGTGGGGAGAAGGTAGTAACCCGGTCACCATCTATGAGCTAAAAGACCCGAAGGATCTTTCTAGAATCACCTATCTTGACACAAATATGAGGAATTACTGGCCCATCTAAGATCTAGAAAGAGCCTAGTTGAGGTATCAAGGTATTCGAGTATTTCCTCCGAGAGACTCAGGAACTAATTCCCAGAATCCTCAAGGAACGTACCAAAGCTATGCTTATCAGAACTTAGGGTAGCACCAACAACAAAGTATTCATACAAGGACCAATGTTGAGTTTCCCACACTAGGAGCAAACCCTAATTATCAACCCCCAACCAATGGAGAGCCTAGGACTAGAAATCCACTACCTCAGAGACCACCATTAGGCAGAGGATTTGGAGTTCAAGTAAGACATCCACTAGTTCCTCTTATGCCCATAACACTAGAACCAGGAAGAAGATTATGACCAATTCAAGTGGCAAAGTGTATGAGAAGCCCTAACCACATAGCTGAATTCAAGCAAGTGATTCGTGCTCAACAAGTGAAATATTTTATGATCCAATATGAGACATTTGGGTTGACCTTACAGATACTGCTTTGGCCTGGTTCCAACCACTTGAACCCAATTGTTTCCTAAATATGGAACAAGTATTTCAAGAAATGATTGAAGAATTCACTAAGACATGCATTAAGAATAATTCTTCATCATTGATCCACAGTTTCAAATAGTCCCCTACAGAGTCAGTACGATTGACTGCTCGAAGATTTAAGAAATATGTGGATAGATGCCCCGAGGCCCACCCAACAGAGAATGATTTCCTTATTCTTAGAAGGACTAGTCAATGGATCCCTGAGAGCATAGTCTACATAAAAATATTCCCAAAATTAAGTGAATGCTTGAAGGAATGCATAGATTTGGAAGATAAATTATCAGAAGACTTGAAGATTCCCCAAACCAAGAGTAAGAGTGAAGATAGTTCCAACAACGTCACTAGCACAAGTAGTAATGTAGAAGAAATTGTTGACTTAGTGGCCAAAAAATTAGGAGTGCAAGGACAAAGAACTACCCTTACCCCCCATTACGAATGCAATGTTAAGAAGGTGTGTACACTATGGAGGGGATCATCCTACAAAAGAGGAGTCATATCACACTGTAGCCCCGACACCTAGAAAGGATTTTAGTACCATAGAGAAAGAGCAATGTAAACAAGAAGCCAGGTTAGTGCTAGCTGATCCCATGCCTTACGACCTAGCCATGTGGTTAAATGCCTATCAATCTAGGATCAAAGCAGGACCAAGTGTGGAACAACACGAAATGAGTTACCCGAGAGGGGATTTAGAAAGAGAGAGGCTAGAAATCTATAAAAAATTGATCAAATTAGCTCAAAATACCCTAGAGAAACCTATACAAGACCTTCTAGAAATGAGAGTACTTGATAGAGAATTTCCAGATTAATTACGAGCTCACGACCCTCTAGAAGGCTGAAGGATTATAGAGAAAGCTAAACATGTAGCCACTAAAAATCATGTAAGAAGTTTGATAATCCCCGAAGTAGAAGCTAACTAGCCGGAGGATTTATGGGCTAAAGTCCACGAAGAGAGATGGAGAAAAATCGAGGACATTAACCAACCTTTCGAAGAGTTGGATGCACACAAGAACCTAGGAATGATGAATTATGAAATGAATTGCGAGGAAGGTGGGGAGGGAATGGAAAGCATGGACACACTACCGAACTACATGGGAGACTATGAGTGGAATTCTGAACTTTATCATGCCCCAATAGTAAGAAGAAGAGAGAAAGGACTTTCTAGCAAGACATTAGACATAGCACAAAAGTTGGACACTAAAGTGCAATGTTCAATAACCCTAGAAGAATTACTAAAAATGAAACCACAAGTATGGAGCATATTAGCTAAGCAACCCATGCAGAGAGAAGTAAAAGCAGTTAACAAGGAGGCCAATGAAGATATGCATACAATTCAAATCCCTATAGATAAAGTGGGAGACTTCAGTGAAGGCAATGAAGGTAATACATGTTCACCCATCACTTTTCGAGGTTACACCACAAAGGCAATCCTAGACATGGGAGCTGGAGTAGGGATAGCTACAAGAGAAATATGGGAGAAGTGGGGAAAACTAGCATTACGACCCACAAGAATGAAATTACAATTAGCTGATGGTCACACTGAAAAACCCCTGGGATTGCTAGAGAACGTAGTGCTGACAACATGTGGAGTAGACTTTGAGCACACTTTAGCTATTTGTCAATTTGAGAGACCCAATAATTATGAAATGATTTTGGGAAGACCATTTATGAGACAACTAAGGGTAGTGCAAGACTAGGGTAGAGATGCTGTATATCTGCAACATAGGGACACAACTACAAGAATAAAACTCCATATATACACTTATCAAGATGTTCCGCCTCTACAATGGAACTCTATACATAAAGAAGAGGATGACCTATGAGTCCATAGTGCGGGACCTGAAGACCAATCCTGGTTGCATGAGGATACCCAACTATGGATGTGTAAGGCAGCTAAGAGGGAAGAAGAAAGAAGACTAACATGGCAATGAGGTTGTGGAATCTCTAGGCCAATAGAGGATCCAACGTATATGCCACAAGTGTTCTTGAATGAAGAGTTCAAACTCGAGGAACTTTTGACCCTAAGTGAGTGTATAGATAAGGAAGGATACAATGTAAATCTATACATGGTGGTGCTACAAGAGATAGAGGAAGGAGAGTGGATAGAAAAGGAGTGGATAGAGGATTATGAAAGCATAGAAATGGAACCTGAAAATCAAGGAGAAGGACTTCTATTAGAAAAAGAACACAAAGAGACTGGTATTGGAAACAACTCTTCCCAAGAACAAAAAGAGAGTCCAGAAAATATCCATTTAGAAGGGACCATCAGAGAAGAGAATATACCACAGGAGTAGTTCGAGGTCCCCAAACATTTTAAAAAGCACAAAGTGGAGGAAAGGAAAATTGCCATCCAAATGCCTAAACGACAAGCACAAGGAGTAGCATATTAATAAAGAACAGACTAAAAAACTTATGGTGACCATAGAAGGAGAAGAGGAAACATGTACCTACATAGGGAAAGATGTGTCAAAAAGTGAAGAACGAGATCTTCCAGAGTTGATCCGAAACTATAGGGGCATATTTTCTTGAACATACAAGGATTTAAAAGGAATGGATCTCTCTATTTGTTCCCAGTGTATTCCCATTACTCTTGATGATAAACCTTCCAAACAACGGCCATACACATACAATGATGTGTAGACCAAAATTAAGGAAGAAATAGACAAATTATTGGCAGCAAGATTCATTTACAAAATTGAACACACCGAATGGATATCACCTTTGGTAGGAGTACCAAAGAAAAATGGGAAATTTAGGGTGTGCATCAACCTCAAAAACATTAATGCAACCACCATTCAAGACATCTACCCCTTACCCATTACAGACCACCTCTTGGAGAGGGTGGCAGGCAAGGAAGTGTATAACTTCCTTGATGGATTCTCTGGCTACAACCAAGTTGCAATTGCCCTAGAGGATCAACACAAAACTACATTTTCCATAGAATGGGGAGTGTATGCTTTTAGGGTTATGCTGTTTGGATTAACCAATGTGCCAGCTACCTTCCAGAGATTAATGTGTCATGTATTTAAAGAATTTCTCATGAAGAGTATGAAAGTGTACGTAGACAATTTGTGCACATATTTCGAATAGCGAGCAGACCACATACCCGAGTTGAGGAGGATTTTTGAGAAGTGTAGACAATATAGAGTCTCTTTAAATCCAGAAAAATGCATCTTCATGGTAAGACAAGGAAAAATTTTAGGGCATATAGTGTCTAAGAATGGAATATCCATCGATGAAGACAAGATCAAAGTCATTCTAGAACTACTCCGACCAAAAAATGCAAAGGAAGTACAAGCATTTATGGGACACTATGGATACTATCGTAGATTTATCCACATGTACGCCATAATTACCCGACCTCTATATGGCTTACTCAACCAGTGTAATTGGATTGAAGATTGTGAGAAAGCATTCAATGAGCTGAAAACTAGACTAAGTTCAGTGCCTATTTTAAAGGTACCAAACTGGAAGAAAGCATTTCATATCCATGTGGATGCTTCCAAATTTTCCATAGGATGCATCTTGGTAGAGCCGGCAGATGAAGGAAAACTTCATCACCCTATAGCCTATGCTAGCAGGCAGCTCAATCAAGCCAAAAGCAATTACGCTACCACTGAACGAGAAGGATTAGGAATGGTTTATGCCGTAAAGAAATTTCGGCATTACTTATTAGCGAACAAATTCAAATTCTTTACTGATCATCAAGCCCTACTATACCTAGTCAATAAACCCTGTAACACAGGAAGGCTACTAAGATGAGTTCAAGAAAGGAAACACGCATGTCTGAGTTGATCATCTCTCTCAAATGACACACAGAGAACCCCCAACATGAGTAGCAGATGACTAGGCCGACACCTATCTTTTCAACTTAGAAGTTTGTCCCCAGTGGGCTGAAAACTTTATACCTATACTCACCCATGGACCTAGTCATTGAATTAATTTTGGTAAAGCCTAACAATTATGGAAGACTCAAAATCTTCACATTGTAGCAGGAAGCCTATACCACCAAGATTCCAACGGACTTCTATTGAGGTGTGTAGACAAGGAAGAACAAGATAACTGGTTGAAACACACACACATAAATCCCTAGAGGAAACATAGAAGTATCAGTGGTACAATACAAGAATTAAAAAGATTAGGGGTGTATTGGCTAGGGATGCCAAAGGATGTTCACACGCAAGTAATGAGTTGTCTCAAGTGCCAAGAAGAACGAGTTGAGGAGAACTCGATGCTATGCTATTCCACAATAGCACCTAAATGGAGTTTTCCTTTAGTGAAATTCTTGAAGATGCGTGAATACCCGGAAGGAGCAAGCCTAGCAAGAAAACGAGCTCTCGAGGAGCAGAGTAAGATCATACCCTCATAGGGAGACAACTATTTAGATGCAGTCAAGAAAGCCAATAATGATTGTGTGTACATGAAGATGAGTATATCTATGTGTTGGATATGGCCCATACTGGAGCAGTGGGAGGTCATTTTTTGACTAATAAAACAGCAAAAATGATTCTCTTTGATGGATTATGGTGGCCAACTTTATACCAGGATGCTACAATGTATGTTTAAAGATGCAATGTATGTCATAGAAAAAAATATCCTATACGAAGAGATGAGATGCCATTGGGACCTATGATTAGTGCTAGAGCTTTCACTAAATGGGGTATAAATTTTTATTGGACCAATTAGCCCTCCAACTAAAGGGTCTCATGCTGAGTATATAATCATGGCCACATATTATTTAACCAAATGGGTAGAAGCAAAGGCCACAAGGAAAAATGATTCAAGAACTATAGCCAAGTTCCTCTTCGAGAATATATTCACAAGGTTTGGGCTACCCATTGAAATTGTGAGTGATCGGGGCACACACTTCATTAATGAAGTGATAGAGACTTTGATGAATGAATTCCTAGTAATTCATAAGAAATCAGCGCCTTATCATCCACAAGCCAATGGACAGGCGGAAAGTTCCAATAAATTGATTTGTACCATTTTAACCAAGATTGTAAATAATAAACGATCAGATTGGGTAAGCAACTACATCATGCCATTTGGGCCTTCCAAGTTGCGTATAAGACTGCTATAGGCACAACACCTTTCAATCTGGTGTACAAACAAAATGCAATCTTAGCAATTGATTTCCTGATTCCTACTCTTCAAGTAGTTTAAAAATATGAGTGGACTAGACATGAATTTTCCCAACAATTGGATCAGATTGAAGGAAATCAAAAGGAATCCACCCGAGGGTGGCACCGACCTGAAGTGTTCATCAAAGATAGGCACACACACATAGTGCAAATATGATAGCTCAAAACATCTTGATGGATGAGGAAAAGGAAAAAGCAGAATTGTTTGAGGCACGAAATCGATTCCACAACCTAAGTGAAGAGCTTTGTGCCAAAAATATAGCCATGCAAAAAAAACTTGTTCAGAAGATGCTAGATTTGGCAAGAAAGACAGAAGAATACAATCGTGTACAGGAAGAGAATGCATTGCTAAAAGACAACATACAGGAATTAACTACATCTGTGTTAGAGCTCCAAGATGAAGTGAAAACATTGAAAAAATAACATACAATGTATGAAGTCGAGAAAATAAGGATGCTCAACTGCAGCAAACTACTAGAAAGTCAGGTCAAGGTATATATGGACGAGGCCGATAATCTGCATATGCGAAATAAAGAATTAATGAACTGTATTCTATTGAATCAGCCAATGGAAAACAATGTTGACACTCGCATACAAGACTTACAAGCCAAGTTGTCAGTATTGGAAGAGCAGCTTACCCAAGAGAAGAGAAAACAGGTAAAGATAGAGACCACATGTAAAGCGGAAGCCAAATCATGGGAGCTTAAAATCGAATGAAGTAGTACACAAGTACATGGAACAATGCAATGAGGATGCGGATCAGGTAAAAATTATATGTGAAGCAAAGGCAAGAGTTGAAGAGGAGCTCAAGGTTAGTAAACAGGAACATGAAGAGAAAGATAAAGTCATAGCTGAGCTCAGGGCCCAAATAAACAAGACCAAGAACTTGGGGACACTAGTAGTGCAACCATCCATGATGGCTACTGACGAGACTGAGGTACGCCCTCTTTCTCCCCCAATTTTTCATTCACCACTAATGGAACCAGCTATGGAGGAATATGATGATCACCCAATGCCACATACTACAAAGCTATGTCAGAAAGAACGAGCACTACTGGTGTCTTGCCTTACAAAAAATTTTGAAAATGAAGTAGTAAAAGTCATGAAGGAGGCTCAAATCAAGAGTCAAAATCTAGAAGCCATAATGAAGCCCTTCAACCCCCTGTATGGAATCATTAAAGAACAAACCCGAACATACATCAAGATGACTATGGGAAAGGATCCGGACGAGCAGCTAAATTTTACGGCCACCACTTTTTAGTATACTCAACAGGAGTTCGAAGCTACAGATCCCATCTGGCAAAGAAAATTTTTGGAGAGAAATCCAACAATGCGTGTGCATTGGCACGAGGCACCATATTTATTATGAGTTAATCCAGCATTTTGTCCTGTGCTACGTCGATGCTACTAGCCAGAAATTTGGGAATTGCAAAGTCAAGGTAAATTAAATAAGCAGGGGCTCAATTTTCCATTACTCCCGAGCCCACCGCATAATTATTTGCCTACGGAATAGTACATGACCAGGACAATCAAATTTTGGTTATCTCGGTATGCAAAAGTGTTGGTGCAATTCAACCATCAATTGATGTCTTGGATAAAGACTTGAAGTCAAAAGATGAAGAAAAGGTCAACAAATAAAGTTTGAAGATAGGACATATTCAAGAAATGAAGACTTGTATACATATGAACATTAAACTTGTAGTTAGCTCACTTATACCTTCTATAATGGTCAAGAGCTTGTACATATATGCCTATATATACAAGTAGAAAGTCGGGGCAAGTATGAGAGAGCATGAGATGAGACAACTTAAAAGTTGTAAGAGTCATTAGACATTTTAGAACCGTAGAAGATCTCTCTCATCATTCAGATGTAAAACTTTTCAGAGAAGACGAAAAATTGCGCTCAATCTTTTGCTGAGTACTCCTTCTGTGTTTAATCTTTTGTGAAATGCTTTTGTACAAGTTTCTATAGTTGGTTGAACTCTGTACAAGTTTTTCAGATTCTAATTGTGATCAAGCTGAGAGAATTGAGAGTAGGAACATTTACATGTGTAAATGTGAAGAAGTGAAGTTTGCAACATGTGCAAATTCTATGCTAATGTTTTGGTCAGTTGTCCTTCCATAGTGTAAAGCTTTCAGCAAGCAAGCACTCATTCTTTAAGTTGGAAGGTAAGCATTTGACTAAGCAGGTTGTAGTTTGAGAGAACTATGCACTAAAAGTTACCTGTGTTAAAGTCGATTGTAGAAAAGTACAGTTTTAGACATAGGTGGATTGTTTGGATCATTTCTCAAGATCTACTGAATCTTTTGAGATGTTTTAACTTGGAGAAGGTGTGCAATCTTTAAATGACATGTTGTGCAAAGTTTCATAAAAAAATTTACATATTTGATTAGTCAATGAGTGAGTTATGTGCAGGAGACTTTTCTGAGTACTGACTCTCTTCACAGTTAGTGCAAATTTTAATAGTTTGACATTGGTCTTTCAAAATTTATCAAGGTTTTGAGTTATTCTTGATATAGAAGTCTTCTAACATCAAGGATAGCTTGTTCTTTAGTGGAATCAGAGCAGGAATCATCAAAATAGAAGAAAGGAGGACCCTGACTATTGCAGTTATACAGAAATCAACATTTGAAGGTTCAAAAGGTGAAAGCATAAAGGGAAAGCTTGAGAAGGAGACATAAAGCTATCAAGAAGATCAAAAGGAACTTCATTTGAAGTAAAGGTACACTTATTCCTCATAAAGCTTGAAGAATTTAATACACTGGTGAAGAAAGGTTGGGAGATTCTCTTCAGATAGAGAAATTGGATAGAGAAAACTATCCAACTTGGTCAATGAGGATGGAAGCTCATCTCATGAGCAAAGACCTGATAGGTTACATCGCAGGTGAAGAAGAAAAACTAGAATTTAGAGATCCTTGTGTTCCAAATAGGGATGAACTCTCAGATTTGAAGACTTGGATGAAAAAGGATGTTCAAGCAAGGATCATTATCTACATATGGAATGCTTTGGAGGATCATTTCCAAAATACTACAAAGTCAAGGAAGGCATCCTTATGGTCAGAGTTCACTACATTTAAAAAGAAAGCTTCTCAATCCATTTCTCGTTATGTAACAAGGATGAAGGACATTGCAAATGCATTAGGAGAAGTTGATGACGATATTGAGGAGGATAAGTTGGTAAGGAAAATCCTCACAGGTTTGAGAGGAGATGAGAAATGGAAGCCATTCATTTTGTCTACTGAATTGTCACTAGATCATTTTCCTCCTGATTTAAATCAGTTGCTAGGACATATGCTAACTTTTGAGCAGGATGTCAAAGGTGATTGTGATAAGAGTGCAAGTCAAGCAATGTATTCAAAGGATAAGAAGAAGAATAGCAAAGGCAAGCAACAATTAAATGAAGAAGAAGGTACAACTAGTCAAGACAACTCCTAAGAGGAAGAGGAGGTGGCAAAGGTAAAGGAAGGGGCAGAAGCAATAAAGATGGAGCCAAAGCTTGCTGGATTTGTTGTAAGACAAATCATTTAACTCATAATTATTGGCATAATAATTATAATAATGGAGGATATAGTCAGAACTTTAATCCAAGAGGAAGAGGTGGTAGAAATCAAAGAGGTAATTTCAGAGGTAGAGGTAGTAGAGGTTACTTTGGAAGAAATGCAGGTAGAGGTTTCTGTTGAAGCATCACTCACAAATTTGACATACAGATAGACATAAAGACAAAGAAAGACAAAGAGAAGCAGAAACAAAGCATTCAGAAAATCAAGCCTTAGTGAAGGGACAAATTCACGACTGTAATATAGTTCATAGAAACTTCCAGAATTACAAGTTTTGAATCTCGGAACAAAATGTATATATATGAGGTAGAAGATCATAATACAATGAGCAAAGAAGGGAGTGAAGAGAGCGCATAGAACCGGAATAGAATAGTGCATATAGAAATTGAGGATAGCGATATAGAAGACGCGGGAGATTGTGTATGTAGTGATGAATATTAGAACCTGAACTGTCAGGTATTCATATGAGAAAGATGGTAAGGAATAACTACTCAGAGTAGGAGAGTTTCCCATAGCTATGAGCAAAGTGAGGCCAAGCTATTTTTGTACACATCTTCTCTAATAGAAAACACATGTTCATGTGGAAGTTTGAGCGCATTCTTCGTATGTGAAGAAATCTGAGTGATTTCATGTTACTATGAAAGTTAGTTAACAGTTACAGTTTTCTCAGTAAACATTTTCCAGTACTTCTGAGAGTTAGATCTCACAGCACAGTGTAAAGAATTTCATGAGTGATAGCTCATCTTGAAGCTAGGAGTCTCAACTACAAATTGATGAAAAGAGTTTTATGAAACGGGACATGTATATAGTACAAAGTGTGACCGTAAAAAAATCTAGAACTAGTGAAGTTTTTTTTTCTCAAACTTTAGAAAGAGTTCATTCAGTGAAGGAAGCTCAGGTATTACTTCCTTACTTCAATTATAACCATTTGAAGTAATCACAAACAGAATTGCAGTTGATTCCGGTAAGATTACGGTGACAGTCCGGTAACATTCTGGTGAAGTTCCGATGATATTCTGGTGAGTTCAAAACATAGTTTTGGGACAGTTAAGTGACGGAAAGATTATCTAATTGTAAGCAAACATAGTAGTGTAAAGTTTGAAGTAAATCAGTTCAGAATTAAAGCCTGTAGAAAGGCAAAGGTTTCTGTAAAGTGAATTTTGGAGTACACTAAATACAATTATAAAGTTTTTCAGTTTCAGAATATTGCTAAGCTACTGATGATTATAGAGGTGTTCTAATATCACTCTAGCTTAGTTCTTGTTGTGACACGGCAAAATTCCGTAGCTTAGTTTGTCAAGCTTCTTGTCGTTTCAACGTCAACAAGTGGTATCAGAGCAGAAAGATTCTCAAGAGCAGAAAGGTCCTCAAGAGTAAACGGAAGTAAAGATACAAGAGAATCTGAAGAATTCTCATAAAGAAAGGTGAAAGCTCAGGTGATCAACAACAAACGGAATCAGAGAAGCATTCCGAAGTCATTCTCAAGGGTAAAGGTTTACAAAAGGTAAAATCCTTTAACGTTATACTCACTGGAAGTAACAGAAACAAGAAGATTATGGCAGGTCACATTTCTATTGACAAATTGGACAGAGATAACTATCCCGCATGGGTAATGCAAATGGAAGCCTTACTTATGAGTAAGGACTTAATGATATATGTGACAGGAGAAGAAAAGAAGCGGACTTTTGAAGACAATAGTCAACTGAAGAAAGAGGAGTTAGAAGCCTTGAAGCTGTGGCAGAAGAAAGATGCAATGGCAAGAGCGTATATCTACAATACTATTACAGATCATCTATAACCACATATTAGAGGTCTGGAGAAAGCGGAGGACATATGGAGTGCATTGGAAGATCATTTCCAAAATACGACGAAAGCTAGGAAGGCTAGCTTATGGTCCGAGTTTACAACGTTCAAGAAAAAGCAAAGTCAAAGCATTAGTGATTATGTCACTAAGGTGAAGGACTTGGTGGACAATCTTGGATCTATTGATGAAGATATCGAAGATCACAAGTTGATAGCACAAGTGCTTGCAGGACCGAGACAAGATGAAAGGTGGAAACCTTTCGTACTCTCAACTAAACTTTCATTAAATCATTTTGTACCAGACTTAAATCAGTTGCTTGGACTAATGTTAACGTTTGAGCAAGATTTGAAGACAGACGGAGATAAAGGACATAGTTCTGCTATGTACGCAAAGAATAAGAAGAAAGGTGATAAAGGTAAAGAAAAAGATGAAGAAGAGATGACTACTCAAGCAAATTATGCAAGAGGAAGAGGTAATGCCAGAAGTAAAAGTAGAGGTAATACAAAAGGAAGAGGTAATCAGAATAACAACAAGGCTTGTTGGATCTGTGGATTAAGCAATCATTTGGCTCATGATTGCTGGCATAATTCTCAAGGATCAAGTCAGAATCAGAACAATAACAGTAGAGGCAGAAGCGGAAGATATCAAAGAGGAAGACAAAGCCAAAGAGGCGGATATGGTAGAGGTGGAGCAAGAAGTTGGGGACAAAATCAGTCTCACAACACTACCTACTACAACTATGCAAATGATACACAGAATCATAGTCATACAACGTTGATGATGAAATTGATAAGTATATCAGAGAATGAAGACCTCAAGGTATTCTATATTGACTCTGGTTGTTCAAATCGTTTATCAGGAAATATAGAATTATTATCAGAACTTGAAGGAGGAATTTCAAATCATACAGTACAAACAGGTGATAACACAAAACATAATGTAAGGTCAATTGGAAAAGTAAAGTGTAAGAACGGAGCTGACCTGTTCACGAATGTTTTGTATGTTCCAACAATCCCGAAAAATCTGGTTAGTGTGGGACACATAGTAGAAAAAGGTTTTCAAGTCAGGTTTACAAATGAAGGAGTATTTGTTGAAGATCCAGAGAATGGATACAATCAAATTGTCCATGGTAAAAAGGAAGGTAGACTTTTTACTCTTAAAGTACAAGGGAATGTTGGTCAAGCTTTGATCACACATGGTGATAAAGCATTTATAGAATTAGACCTCTGGCATAAGAGGTTAGCCCATTTTAGTGAAACAGGAATCAAAACTATGGTGGAGAAACAATCCGTGAGAGGATTGCTGAATATGAAGAATCAACATATGATTCACAAGTGCAAAGCCTGTTAGATGGGAAAAGCACACAGGTTACCATTTCAGAAAAATGGTTATAAACACGATGGTGTGCTAGAGCTCATACATACAGATGTATGGGGACCAACCAAAGAAGGATCTATCAACGTTCAAGGTATTACCTTCTTTTTATTGATGATGCAACAAGATGGATTACTCTTTATGTTTTGAAAGAGAAGTCAGAAGTGTTTGGAGCTTTCAAGCATTTTCATGCATATGCTGAAAGAATTACAGGACAGAAACTCAAAAGGTTGAGGTTTGATGGAGGAGGAGAATATTTATCTTGAGAGTTTAATGATTATCTGTGGAATGCAGGTATCAAAAGAGAACTAACTTGCAGGTATACACTGCAACAAAATGGAGCAGCAGAAAGAAGAAACTGAACTCTAGTTGAGTTTGCAAGAGCAATGCTAAAGGAGAAGAATTGTCCAAATTATCTTTGGGCTGAGGCTATAAATATAGCTACATATCTGGTAAATAGATTACCATGTACAGCTTTAAATGGGATGACCCCTTATGAAGCTTGGTGGGGCAAGAAACCAACTGTAGCTCAGTGGTGAGTAGCACCTCCTTTAATGTCAATCCGGGAAGACGTGAGGATGGTATGAAGACCACGAGCAAGTGGAAGCACAAGTGCGTGAGTGAGAAGCACACAAGCATGCACACACATACACACGCGCACACACGGCAAGAACAAAGAGAGTAAGACAATGGAATCACTTCTATTGCAAGAAAGTTCTCATACAAGCTCAAACTATAAGAAGCTAGCCCCAAAAATGAGCTCTCTAGCTCTATTTATAGTTTTTGACTAGCTTTGGCCCTGTCCAGACCTAGTGTCCGGCCTAGTTAAAAATTAGGTTCCAGGGCTTATTTGAGGGCCCAAACGAGATCTAAAAATTATGAAAATTGACAGGCAACTACTTCTAAGGCTCCCCAAGCTCGAGGACTCCTCGGCTTGTACAAAATGGAGCTACAAAAAGGTGAAATGATATTTACAAGGGTTTGTAGTGATGAGAATCACTTTAAAATGATGTGAGGGTTTTGAAAAAAATGAAGGGTTGCCTCAGTGCTAGATCTGCATGTGTGTCCGTACTTGCTTCTTCCCGTATACTGTCAACACTCTCCCCCCCCTAGGGTCTGTCGCCTCTGACAGACCTTTGCTCTGCGGGTTGATCAATATAGTTCTGGAGAATGTCAGCTCCCACCTCATGTTCTTTGATTCGCAGCCCTCAGATCAGGTCTCTCTGCAGGGTATCCCAATTGACTGGGCCCGGTATGTCCGTCTGTGGCGTTGTGTAGAGTTCTGAGTGCATCGTTTGTTCGCATGCAAAGAGGTGTAACAAATGGGTGGGCCGTGGCGCGAACACCTCTGAGTGTGCTTCCCAGAACCCCATGGTGAACATTTCATCGAACGTTTGCTTGTAGCAGGCAGGGAGATATCTGATGCGTGCGTGCCATGCGTAAGCCACTCGTATGCTCGGGGTTGTGCTCATATCATATAGCAGGTCGTAGTTACCATTAATAAACCCGGGAATGGGAGGTTGAATACGGCATACATTGCGAAAGGTTTTGAGTACGACCTGCATCATATCGAAGATCTTGAGCATCATCTGGGCAGCGACATCTGGCATGGGGTGGAGACGTGGTATCCAATGTCTGATGGTTGCCATCATGTATGACACCGTGGGAGTACCGGTTGGGGGAGCGATGGCGGGGTAATTGAGCCATTCTTTGCAATTGGCATTGTTCTTGACTTTGATTGCAAATGACTTCCATGTCCTTCTCCGTTGTACTGGTCCATAGCAATTGTTATACTTTAAATGCATGGGTGCGTGGTCCCATGTTCGTAGCATCTCGGGATAGGTCTCCAATAGCTTTTGCCTCCAGATGGGTTGATGTATTCTCCCTTTGCGCGCCTCCTCTGGAATGTCCTCCGGTTCAAATTGCGTTGCGAACGTTGGGTACTTGTTGGTCTTACGTTTGATCTCGGCGTTGTAGTCTGCCAACAGTACAAAGTATGGCTTATATTGTAATTCTGAGCTGGTGATTAGTCTTCTAGGGGCCAGCTGTCTGAAGTATTCTGATTGAAGTATGGTTTCTTCAATGGTCTACATGGCCAACATCTGGTAGGTGATACGTTCTTCATGACTCTGCCCCATTTCTTCTACCTGTTTCATCCATGCCGATGGGGGTTCCTCATAAGTGTCCTGTCCCTCCTCAGTGGTTGTGCCTCCTGGAAAAGGTTGAGGCTCATAGTTCTCTTCATATGCTTCCTCCACTGGAATAATAACTTCTTCCTCTTCCATGGGTTGCTCAGGTGGGGAAGGAGGTCGCTCGTACTGCATCAACTTCAATTTTAATTCTGCAACCTGTTGTCGTAACTCCAGTACGTCATTGGTCGTTGAATGTTCAGGTTCAGGTGAAGTAGCAGCGTCGGTCATCTCTTTAGGTTCCCGTTGGTGTGGTGTAGACTCGTGGGGTCTCTGTAGGTCCTTCAGTTGGTCGGCAAGCTGATCATGTGCTTGTAAAAGATTGGCATAAGTTTCCAAGATCTGTTGTATGCTTTCTGAGGGAACAACTTGAAATTTAGCCGGGTCTATGGGTGCTCCCGAGGTGTTCTCCATGGCAGCCTCGAGGTTCTCTTGGTTTTGTTGTTGAAGCCGTCTGTTCTCTTCTTGAGCTGCCGCCAGATGTCGTCGTAGCAAGGCCATGTTTCGTTGAAGCCTTGCATTGCGGCCCATTTGATCTCGCAGCTGTTCCTCCATGGCTTTGCTCTCTTCCATATGCTTCGCTTCGAGTTGCGCATTTGCATGTTCGAGGGCAGATATTTTGCTTTGTGACTCCGTATGGCTGGACTCCAAAGCATTGACACGCTCTTGGAGTGTTGCGGAGAGGGTGCAAAGCTCCTTGTTATTTTCTTCCAATAATTTATATTCCTGCTTAAGCTGAGTGGCAGCTTCGAGCATGGTGTCGAGTGCAAGACTAAATGAGGTGGGTGTAGGGGTAAGGATGGAAGATGCAGGGGGTTGGGAAGTGGGAATGGGAAAAGTGGATGTTGTGCCTACAGTGCTTGGAAATGGCGACGTGAGTGAAATGATATGTGGTAATGTTGGGATAACAGTGGTGGTGGGTGATCCTGCGGATGGTGAGATGTCCATGGGATCGGACGTGAGAGTGTGTGATTCGTGCACTGTGAATACAGGAATGGTGGGTGGTGTGATAGTGGTGGCAGTGAATGTGGGGGAGTGGGTTTGGGAAAGGGACTTTTTATTATAAGTATCCACCTGTTGGAGTATATTTACAAGGTTTGTCCAAAATGAGGGTTGTGTGACTTGGGTTGAGTGTGAGTCAGTTGCTAGGGGAGTGGCGGATAGGGTTTGGGTGTGAGTGAATGGAAAAGGATGGGATGAGGTCTGGCTATTGGCAAGTGGTTGTCCAAGGGCGGGGAGATAGGAAGGGTGACCTATTATGGTTTGATCGGTGGCCGGATGACCGGCGTGAGGTTCCAAAATTTGGGTGGAAGTGTGGGACGTGGGTAAAGGGAAAGATGTAAAAACGGAGGTGTGTACAATGGTTTCGTGATTGGTGGATGTCGGTTGTTCAGGAGGAATAGTGGAGAGGGGTTCTGAAAGGTGGAGGGAAGGTGGCTGTGGAGATGGTACGTGTGTAATTACCTCATGTTCGTCGGTGGGACTCGGGCTCGTCATGTGAACATCTTCTGAAATTATAGTAGGCAAGGCGGTAGAGGTTTCCATTTGAATCATTTTCCCGCGTCGTGGTCGTGTATCAATCCTTCGTTGATCGTAGACAGGATTTTCCTGATATACCATTGTCCTCAATGCCTCCCCGATCCCACATGTCTCTGCCAATAAATTCAATGATTCCACAAAGTTGGAGTCAACATTCTCGGCTTGAAGCATCTGGTTCACTAGAGCTCTATTCGCCGCTTCTGTCATCTTATGTCTTCTCTGTACCTGCTTGATTGTCTTGTACAGCCATCTGAGTTGTGCTGTGTAGGCAGGGGCCTCCTCTTCACTGTCTTCCGGGTCATTTCTGTGTGCGCCTTCCTGCACTTGTGTGCTTTGGTCATGAGGATGTTGTGCCACTCCTTCCCCATGTACTCTGCTCGTCTCGCCCCGTGGCTGTTCTCTTTGGGCCGATGCACCCGGACCCACATTGTCAAGGGAATCTTCACTGTCGGATAGGGGGACCGTCTGCAGGAATCTTTCAAAGTCGAAATTTGGATCTTCTGTGAAGGTGGCCATAGATGCAAACTCTGCATCAGTAGGTAGTGGAGGGGCGGATGGAACGGGTTGTACCACCTCTCTTGGTTGAGACTCTTGGAGATGGATCGTGAAAGATGCCACTTGGGTTTCTTCTCTAGTGGAGACTTCAGCGGTGGCTTCTGGAGGGATCAGGACCTGTGAAAGGGATCCACGCATTCTTTTTGTCGGTTGATTCCCTGACTTTCGCCCTTTGAACAGCTCCAGGTGTGCATACTTTAGGGCTCGAGCAACTGGCACATCATATGCCAGACATCTGTAGATGATCCTTGTCAGTGCACAACAACCATGTAAAGTGGGCTTCCTCGCCCCCCGCTTGCCAGCCTCATATACTTGATCTAAGATCCATACCGGCATTTTAATGGGCAAGCTTCCGGTCTCGGCTAAATACAACCCGTACCATATCTTCTTGTGAGGCTGAGTGAAACGGTCCTGAGCGGGAAATGCGAAGTGCTGGAGGCACACGCGCAGAGGTATGGCGATGTTGGGGGTGAGGGCGCACATTTCTTTGAGCTTCTTGACTCTATTGCTTTTCATTGATTCTGGTATCAAGGGGTCGCGATCTGAGGGCACATGAGTGCCATACATTTGAAGTGCTTCCCTGATTAACGTTACATTTAATTCAAACTTCCTCATCTCCTCCAGATTGGATAAGGAGGGCACCCAGAATGTGCCTGAATGATCTTTATCCCCGGTAGGTTTCAGCGTAGCAATCAAGTAATAGCACCTGAGGAAGTCGGGTTTAGGTAGAGCTGCACTGAAGTAAGCTTGTAGTCCTGCCTTTTGCCAGATATCTTGAAGTGGAGCTGCATTTTGTAAGGTCTCAAATTCTCTTGAAAAGAATTGGAAGGTCCACCAAACCCCTCCACACTCCATCTTGGACTCCCAGATGTGATCTGCGTCTCCCAAATCCCCTGGCATTTCATTGAACCAATGGGAGTGCCCTTTTACTCTTTCGGTTAGTCCATTGGGTGGATCTGGAATAGGAATCCTTCGCACATTCAAGAATTCTTCAGGCCGAGCTGTTGGTGGAGCTTCCACTGGCATGGCATCCCAATTGATAGGAGCACCAGATCCTGCCTGAGAGCTTGTGCCTGTCGCGGTTGCCATGAGAGTAGGTTGCTTATCTGCTGGAAGACGAAAGGCACATTAGTGTTGCATAGGAAACAAGATGTAATGGTGTTCCCTTCACAATACTAACATGATAATCCCGGAGGTCAGTGGTTAGTGGTGAGGTGTTTATGATATGTGTGAGTGGTGATTAAAGGTCAGTGTCATCCTAGATGCATACTTTGGTTATGCAATGGGCTCGGAATGTTCCTGTGTTAGTGTGGACGGATTTACAGAATAGGGTCAGGGGGTTTAGTACACAGTTTAATTCTCCACACTTTGATAGAGGAGTCGTAGCTCTTAGAGCTAAGGACAGGTGAAGATTTCAGTATGAGAGTGTGATGTATTTGGAACCTTTTGGGTACCCATTTCCAGATATTCCTAGGGTTGATGGGAGTGGGGACAGTGAGAGGTGTAGGTATCTTGTCACTTTCTGAGTTGTTGGCCAAGAGTGCTTGTGAAAGCTGCTTCATCCTAGTGCCTGAAGGTGAAGTAATTTGGGCTTGTAAGCAAGCCTTGGGCACCCATATCTGTCTAGCATTAGGGGTGGCCTTCATTGACCGTTTAGGAACCCAAATAGAAATGGTATGCCTAGGGGTTATCCTAGGGGGCTTCTTCACTTTGTTCCTTGATGGTGAGGCTCGTTTCTTGTCTCCTTGAGAATCTGCTATTGGAGCTGTGGGTTTTCCATCCCTGCGTATCCAGATCTGCTTCACGCCACGAGATGCTCCATGTTGCACGGGTTGGCGCTCCTGCCTCTTGATCAGCGGCCTCCTTCGTGTAGAGTGATGTTCGGTTCGTTCGTTTAGAGTCTTCTTTGGATCAGTTAGGAACTCCTTCTTGGCTCCTGAACCTTCAGTAAGATTGACATTCCTCTGCACCATAGAAGTTTGGACAAGCACAACATGGTTATCTTCGTGTGGATTCCTGGAGGGACCAGGAGTTGGTGCCTGTTCTATTGGTTTGAGTGCTTGATTTTCTAATTCAATCGTGAGACGGCTTTGGCCTACCCAAGCCTGAAGAAGTCCACTTCTTAGGTTGAGGTTGACTGCGTGATCATAGATCCAGTCTTGGCCTAAGACAAGAGGTTCGGTCAGATCCTCGTCTTCACACACTAGCACTTTTGCTGGCATGAGGACCTCTTGTATGTAGAGGGGAAGATCCACCTCTCCTATACAAGGGGTTTCAACACCTCCTAATCCTATCAGATATGCTTCTAGGGGATTTACCTCCAATTGCAGCTGCTGGCAATATGAGAGCCGAACTGCACTTGTGGCTGCTCCTGAATCAATTAAAGCCCTCACGCTTGTTGTGCTGTCTCTTTGTCCTATTTCTAGGGTCACAAAAGGTCGTCGATCCACTATCTTATGGGTACGTTCACCTGAAGCCTCACACATGGCCATGTGATAGCCTGGAGACTCTTGAGTGTCAGTCATAGGCTGGTCCCTTCCTTGTCTCCTCAACTTCATTCGTCTGATACGCTCTAAGGCCTCTGCCTGTGCTTCTTCTCGAATTCGTTTTTCCTCCTCTTTACGTTGCTTAGCAGTATTGAGTCGGCTTAGCATCTCCTCCGTGAGGGGTTCCTGATAGAGCTTGACTCTGCATCCGCTAATATAGTTTGGGAGGACATCCCCCTCTAAAGTGGCTAGTTGTACTGCTCCACTCGTGGAGATCCTATTAATGATCATAGGTCCGTAGCCCCTCTTTTCTAGCTTTCTTGCGTGTTGTTTCAATGTGTAGACTAAAACTAGATCTCCTGCTTTCAAACCCTTATCCTTCACATGGGCATCAAAGTATGCCTTTTGCCGTTTCTTTGCAGCATAGATGCCTGCTGCTGCTCGTAGCCTCGTCTCACCTAAACGTTCTAGATCAAAGATCCTAGAGGACAACTCGTGTCCATTCCACTCATGCTCTTGTGCTACTCTTAAAGCTGGAATTAGGAAATCTAATGGTAGCACCGCATTTTGTCCGAAGACCATCTGAAATGGGGTGGCATTGAGTACCGTTTTGTAAGCAACTCGGTATGCCCAAACAGCATGATGAAGTTGTTTGTCCCAATCCGAGCGTTTATTATTTACAAGTTTCGTCAATACGTTACATAGGATCTTATTCGTGCTCTCGGCTTGTCCGTTAGCTTGTGGGTGATAGGGGGCAGACTTCTTATGTATCACCATGAATTCTTGAAGTAGATTTTCAATAACCTCATTCAAGAAGTGCGTACCTCTATCACTAACCAACTCTATTGGTAACCCATATCTAGTGAACACATTTTCGAATAAGAATTTAGCCGTCGTTTGAGCATCATTCTTCGTCGTGGCTTTTACTTCCACCCACTTTGTAAGGTAATCTGTGGCTACAATAATGTATTCTGCATGGGAGTTTCTAGCTGGGGGGTTGATGGGACCTACAAAGTCTATACCCCACTTGGAAAATGCACGTCCTCCCATCATTGGCCTTAAAGGCATTTCATCTTTTCTTATCGGATATTGGGCACGTTGGCATGTGTCACAACTCTTCACATAAGTATGTGCATCCATATGAAGAGTGGGCCACCAAAGTCCCGAGAATAGAATGGTCTTAATTACTCTGTCAGGCCCAAAGTGTCCACCTGCAGCACCGCTGTGTGCCGTTTCTAAGACTTTCAAGTAATCTGATTCATGAACGCACAGTCTTAGGTAACCATCCTTGCCTCTTCGATATAGGTTGTCTCCTACTAAGGCATAGTCTTGAGCCTCTTGCTCCATGCTCCGTTTTCTTGCAAGACTAGCCTGATTGGGTAATGTTCCCGATCTCATGAACTCGACCAATGGAGCACTCCAATCTGGGATTAATGACACGTGATAAAGAGTGGCATGTTCCACTGGGGTTCTCTTCTGGCACACTGAACAATTGTGAATCCAATCTTGTATTTCTTTGTCCATGCTAGGCCAATACACTCCTAAACGTTTTAGATTCTGCAATGTTCGTTGTTTAGAGTAGTGATTCCCTAGCAATCCCTCATGGGCTTGTTGCAACCAACTAGTATGTTCATCGTCCTCGACACAACAAGCTAATACGCCCTCGGTATCTTGCTTGTACATACTTCCGGCCAATATTTGATACTTTAGTGATTTTACAATTTCCTCTTTGCTTGTTTTCACATTCTTATTTGCAGGCCCGAAGGTTAGGGCTGGTACCAACTTATTTGCCCATTTAGGAACAACTTCTAAATTGAACAGATAAGCATCGGGCAATTCATCAGACACTCCTTGCGGTGGCTCTCCTGAAGTGATGCGAGAAAGATGGTCAGCCCTAAGATGGGTTCTACCTTTCCTGACAACAACTTCAAAGTCGTATTCCATTAGTAAGAGGAACCATCTTACTAAGCGGCCTGTATTGCAAGGTTTATTGACCAAATATAGTAAAGCTTGATGATCAGTGAAAAACTTGAACTTATTGGCCAATAGATAGTGTCTAAACTTCTTCACAGCATATACCATACCTAGGCCTTCTCTCTCCGTTGTGGTGTAATTTCGTTCAGCTGCATTTAATTGCCTACTAGCATATGCTATCGGCAAATCCAGGTTTCCCTCACCTGTGGGTTGTGCTAGTACGCATCCTATTGCATGATTGGAGGCATCTACATGGACATGGAAGGGTTTGCTCCAATCCGAAGTAGTCAATATTGGTGCTGTGCACAGACGTCTCTTCAGCTCGTTGAAGGAAGTCTCGCATTCCTCACTCCACTCAAAATTTGTTAACAACCCATAGAGAGGTTTAGCTATGATGGCATACATGTGGATAAACCTACGGTAATATCCACAATGGCCCATAAAGGCTTGTACCTCTTTCACATTCCTTGGTCTGGCCAATTCTGCTATTGCTCTTACCTTGTCTTCATCTGTTGATATTCCATTCTTAGAAACAATGTGACCTAAGATCTTACCTTGTCGTACCATAAACACACACTTCTCTGGATTCAGACACACTCGATAATCTCTACACTTGTTGAAGATTTGCCTGAGCTCAGGGATGTGGTAACTTCTCTCTTGGGAATGAGCGCACAAATCATCCACATATACTTCTAAGCTCTTTCGCAAGAACTCTTTGAAGACATGACACATGAGTCTTTGGAATGTTGCAGGTGCATTGGTGAGCCCAAATGGCATCACACGAAATGCAAAGATTCCCCATTCTGTGGCAAAGGCCGTTTTGTGTTGATCTTCGGGGGCAATGGCTACTTGGTTGTAACCTGAAAATCCATCAAGGAAGCTGTAAACTTCCTTGCCTGCAACACGCTCCAATAGATGTTCGGTGATTGGAAGTGGATAACTATCTCGGATCGTAGCGGCATTAACTTTTTTAAGGTTAATGCACACTCGCAATTTCCCATTCTTCTTGGGCACCACTACAATGGGGGACACCCATTCAGTGTGCTCAATCTCATAGATAAATCCAGCTTCAATCAGCCTGTCAATTTCCTCTTTTATTTTGGCTGCATAATTGTCATTATATGTGTAGGGCTTTTGTTTGGTGGGCTTGGCATCAGCGGTCATCGGAATCGTATGAGAGCAAATCTCTGGATCTACTCCTTTCAAGTCTCTATAGTGCCAAGCGAACACATCCCTATATTCCCTTAATAGAGCTACAAGCTCTGCTTCTTCTTTGGCACTTAGGTCATCTCCTATGTACGTACATCGCTCTTCGTTCCCTTCAATGGTCACTACAATTTTTTTGGTCTTTTCTTTATTGTCATATGCTTCTCCTATAATGGCCTCTCTCTTAGGCATTCGTACCAAAATTTTCCGGTCTTCCACTTCATATTTTTTGAAATTTTCTGGTACTTCAAACAATGATTCTTCCTCTTCTTGCCTTACTGCTTTTCTTTTCTTTTTCTTTTGACCTCCTTCACTTCCTTTCTTTGAATTTATCGTTTTAATACTCGCAAGGGGTTCTTCTTCTTTTTGGGTTAGCACTCCTATGTCTTCTAAGTAATGTTCCTCTGAGTCAAAGTATGTATCCATCACAATGGATTCTAGATCATCGTCATTCTCTTCTTCTTCTATGAACTCACTAGGATCACACTCTTCCAACAAGGGTTGACACATGAACACTGAAATATCATAACCCTCCTCATCACAATGGGGCGTCCATTGTTCCTCATTGACTGCAATGTCCATGGTAGCTAAGATTTCTGCCCAACCATGAGGCTCAAATTCCTCATCTGGAAATATCATTGGTGTATAGGCTGGGTCTTTTATTGGTCTATCTCCTGGGGGAGTTCCTTCTTCTCTCGCTTTTAGGCGCTTTTCCTCTTCCTCAGCGACCTTGCACATCCACAAGTGAGTATCTTCATGCAACCAGGATGGTTCAGGTGAACTTCCAGAATGCACGGAGATAGAATCTTCTTTCGCTTTGTGGATAGGATTCCACTGTAGGGGTGGTACATCTCTGAAGGTGTGATCCTTCAGATTGACCTTGGTGGTGACCCCTAAGTGCTGTAAGTACAAGGAGTTGGTTCCCCAATCCTGTACTATTTGCAATTGTCGTAGGAAAGGTCTTCCTAGGATCATCTCGTAAACATTATTCTTCTCAAAGTCACATATAGCGAACGTATGTTCAAACTCCACACCACAAGTGGTTAGAGTTATCCCTTCAAGCAATCCGAGAGGTCTTCCAAAATGACCATCTGCCATTTGAAGTTTCATTCTCGTTGGTCTTAAGGTGGGTTTGCCCCATCGCTTCCACAGGGAGGTGGTCGCGATAGCAACACCGGCACCCGAATCCACAATTGCTTTGGTTGTGTAACCTTGATAGGTGATCGGAAGATAAGTGTTACCTTCTTCACCTTCGCTCATGTCTCCTACCTTGTCGAGAGGTATCTCTGGTACTTTTTGTTTAGAGCCTACTTTTGGCATATTGGATTCAAGTTCTGGAACCTGATCCTTCACATGATTCCAGAGCTCAGGTTTTGCCTTGAGCAGTTCCTCTACAGTGAGATGACATTGAACCTTAGTGTTCTTCACAACATCAGTGTTCCTAGGAATCACTGAGTCTTCATTTCTCACCAATATTGTGGGAGCTCTGATCTGGAGAGATTCAGATTCCCATGGGCCTGTGAAATGAGGCAACTCTTGTAAAGAATTAGATTCAAAATCTAATCTCTCATCCTCTTGTTGCTCTGTTTGATCTCCATAGATAGACGGAATGTCTTGGGGAAATTGATCACGAAGATCATCAATCTCAGGAATAGGAGGGGAATCACTCTTCTCCTTGGCCCATTTCTCTTCTTGTATTTCCCGCAAGAACTCTTGAGAGTACTGTTGAATTGAAGGAGGTGTTCCAGCATCCGTGGAATTAGGAACATAAGCTCCCTTAGGTGGTGAGCTTCCTCTTTCAACAACTGGTTGAGCCTGTGGAGGTAAAGAAACTTGTGATTTGTTTACCAACTGCTCTAATCTTTCTAGTAAGCCTTGGAAATGCAAATCCGGCTTGACAGAGTTTGTCTGATTGAACTTTTGACTAGTCTCAAGTATAGCTTGAGCTTGTTCTACCATTTTCATGCACATTTTCATCCGTTCAATCTCTAAATCTACTCTAGGGTAACTCTTGTCTAGGTTTGCAGCTGTTGGCCCTTCTTGAAGTCGAGCCTGGTAGGCCTTGAACATCATGTCCAAGCCTTCAGGAGTGGGGTCAGCTAATACTGATCCTACTCGGGGTGGTGGGTGGGTTACGAGGGGTGTGTTAGAGGGTGGAGAAATGGAGGGTGATGGGGATGGTAGTGGTGGAAGTGTGTGTGAGTGCGATTGAGATGTGATCTCTGTGATTTTTGCCTTGGTTTCTCTCAGGCTTTCTTCAAGTTCGTTTATCTTTTTTGCCCATTGCCTCTTCATTCTTTCACGACTATCCTTCCAGGCTCTAGTCCTCTTTTTGGTTATGCTCTCTGTTTCACTCACCTCGGGGCTCTTTTCCTGACCAACACCTTGGTTTTGTTGTAGTGCCTGGGCTCTTGTGATCACCTGCACGGGTGCAGTGGAAGTCACACTCCCTGTGGAGTCTACAACTAACCCAACGACATTGATAGGAGTGATTTTAGGCATGTTATTAGGGTTCTTTGGGCAATCTCGTAGGAGATGCTCTTTCTCGCAGTCTTGACAGAAGCCTTGAATGATTACTGGTTGAGGTTGTGTCGGGGCAGGTAGTGGACAATCACGTATAAGGTGATCTCCCTGACATCTGAAGCATGGTCCTCTAGGAATTGGGGGTCGTACCTGCCTAGGTTGAGGTCTAGAGTTGGGGTTTGTGTACATGACATTAGAATACTCAGGTTCCCCACTATTTTCACTTGGGTCCTCATAATAGTATGACTCGTTATGCTCGGGTGACTGCATGTAGTAAGCCTGTGGGCTATCCATATGTGTGGAGTCAAAACTATGGTCACTTGGATCACTGTCTGATAGCAATGGGGTGACTGGGACTATGGCTCTATTCGGATTTTCTTCAGTAGATGCATATTTCACTGGGATCACATTGGTGGGAGCAGGGGGTTGCTGTACTAGGACTAGTTGAGGTCTCTGCTGCCCTTGATAAGGTGGCTGATAAGTTTGCTGTGGTCTGTTATATTGTTGTGATGGGTATTGATTCTGGTATCTACCATGTTGTGGGTATGGCTGAGGGTAATTTTGCCTAACAGTTTGTTTGTTATATGGGCAGTCTTGTGCAGTGTGGTTGGTGTACCTGCGCTCTATGGAGCAGTACTGGCTACTAGGATTCGCCTGGGGTTGGGTCATAATGGGACATACACTTGCCATGTGTTCACCGCCACAATTGTAACACCGCTTAACTGGGGCAAATCTCGGAATTTGTTTGTTAGAGACACCTAGTTTTTGGGCTACCTTTTCTGCAAGTTCCTCGATGGATGTGGATTGACCAGATGTCTGTTTACTAGAGCTATCAGAATCCTTATAAATTTTTGATAGTTCTAATTCCTCACCTAGATTGTCCTCAATGTCTATGCACATACGCACGCACTCTTCTATCGTTCTGGGATCCTTCAGGTACACATATGACCTGAGCTTAGTGCTCAACAATCCATCTAGGAACAAGGCCACTTGTTTGGCTGGTGTGGGTAACTCTGGCATCGGGCATCTCTCTAGGTATTGTCTAAATCTTCTTCCAGCTAGTCTGACCATCTCTTGAGGTGTTTGTTTGAAGCTGTGAATTAGTGAGGAGGTGTTATGCCTGATGCCACTCTTAGAAAACTCAACAATAAATGCCTCTAAGAGCTGGTCTATGTTTCTAAAATGCCTCTCATTTAGTGGTTGAAACCACGTAAGGGCAGTGTTCCTAAGAGTTAGACCGAAAGCATTATATTGTGTGAATAGGTCCTCTACCTGTTCAGCTTTCAATACTTGTCGAAATTCTGCCACATGGTCATAAGGGTCTCCCGTGCCATCGAAATAATTCTTCATGGACTTCACCAGTTGAGTTGGTCGCAGGGTCCTAGTGTGTTCTCTCGGCCTTGGCAAAGGAAAATCATCAATGTCCCTGTGATTCCATGGGGTTCTATGTCTCTCAGGTTCCACTCTATTCCTTTCTGTTCCCGTTCTTTCTCTTCCCAGGGAGTTGGCGAAACTTACCTCAGGTTTGTCTCTACTTCTATCTCTCTGAGCCCCATGAGCTTGGGAGGTCCCAGCTCCTTGGTGACCAAAGGACACAGTAGACCTTGGTTGGGGAAAAACAAATTCTCCCTTCCATGTGTAGGCATGTTTGCCAAGCTCAGTGACCACGAAGATTCTCTCTGATGCATTGTCTAGGTAGGTTACTTGACCTGGGCTATCAGGGTCTTTAAACTCATAGATTGTGAGGGCACTCACTTCCTGAGATTGAGGAGATTTATATCTCCAAAAAACCTCATCGGTTTCTCGGTTTAAAAGCAGATCTATGCTTTTATTATCCTGTGGAATCCACTCTCGAGTCATGATTCTGGTCAAGACAGATTTACCACGGGGAGTTCTTGGCTCTCTCTCTAAGTTCCCTTGCTCTATATCACCCATGTCGGTCTCCGCAATCACATTTCCAAACTCATCAGTTCTATCAGGGAGAGTGGTGACTACATATATAGTCCCCTCTTTATCTAGGTATGCTCCATTCTCAAACTTGACTACCGGGTGGGCTAATCCATGGGGTTGATCGGGGTTCTTAATCTGGACCACCGATCTTCTCAGTCCGTCTTCGTAGATGCGAGCACCTAGACGATTCGTCCTGATGTATTCCAGCTGAGTCTTGTAAGGTCCCTCTGGCTTTTCTAGATAAGCCAACCCTGAACTACCTACTGGTCTCTCCATGTGATAGGACATCTCAGAATCACTTGTTTCTGATCTGGGAATGTATGGGTAATCACTCAACTGCTGGGCCCAAGACCTGGCAGTGTGATTGACACTAGCTTCAGAAGATCTGAGGCTCTGTCTGTCTCGGCCTAAGTGTCTGCCTGATCTAAGGTTCATAAGCCTGATTTATTTATCCCCTGGAACCCAAGCACACTCTCGTGCAGGTTGATTTTGCACCAATCACTTTGTTCTTTTTAGTTGAATATTATGTTTATGGTCTTGTCTGAAATCGCGTCGTCAGGAGTACTTAAGTGAATTTCCGCACTTGATAAGTGATCGACTCCAGTTTACCTTTTGTCCCTTAGGGTTTTCGCACTTAAGACCTATTTACTTCTTGCACTTTGTTGATTAATATTCTTGGACTTGATTCGTGCCTAACGTTGCCCTAATTAATTACCACACCTAAGTCGTACTTAGCCTAGGCTAGGAATTGACAAAGGAGGGTTGAGAGATCTTCCAACCTCAATTAGCTGGTTGACCAGACTGCTACACAAGCCCAGGAAGCCTTCTCCCAAGCTTGGTACTCACCCTTGCTAGCTTGCTTTAGATTGCCTTGAGCGTGCACAAAGTTCCTGCAAAAGCTCACCTGTTAGTATAGCTCTATTGCCACAAGTAATTGAAAGACACACTTCAATAATTTCAGTCCCCTTGGAGTAGTTCACTGTACCCCCTGAATCTGAGAACCACTTAGTTCCACCTAAAGGTCAACTTAAAAATGCATGTTCTAAAACTCCGCGTATGATTCTTACAAAAACCAGTCGAGGTCCACGTGGGATTCTCAACGAGCTTTCCAACGAGACCAAAATCTCATCAATCGGAGTTCGTATGGTCAAGTTATGACCATTCAGGCACTAAAGGGTCAAAACAGGCACTCAGGGTTCAGGAGATCCCTCTCTGGTTTCTAGGCCTTTTGCCCACTTCCAAGGTTCTAAAGTTATACCAAGGTGCCTAAAATTAAGCTCAACTACCCTTCCAATCACTAAAAAAAATTAACCCTAAATTTTCATGCGTTAAAAGCCGTGTATCGCGATAGGTCGGGTCGAGGTGTCGCGATAGGTCGAAGTGTCGCGATAGGTCGGGGTGTCGCGATAGGTCGGGGTGTCGCGATAGCTCGTGAGGTGTCGCGATAGGTCGGGGTGTCGCGATAGCTCGTGAGGTGTCGCGATAGCTCGTGAAGTGTCGCGATAGCTTGTGAGGTGTTGCGATAGCTCGTGAGGTGTCGCGATAGGTCGGGGTGTCACGATAGCTCGTGAGGTGTCGTGATAGGTCGGGGTGTCGCGATAGGTCGAAGTGTCGCGATAGGTCGGGGTGTCACGATAGCTTGTGAGGTGTCACGATAGGTCGAAGTGTCGCGATAGCTCGTGAGGTGTCGCGATACCTCGAGGTGTCGCGATAGCTCGGGATATGGTGAATTTTTCTGTTCTATCTAGTGATCCTGGGAGCTCTAGGCCTGCGCAGTGTAGTGGTGCACTCAGAATCGTGATTGGGTGAAATTTTCGGAGTGTCGCGATAGCTCGAGCTCAACGCCTCGGGGACTGTGCAGACAATTTCTGTACCTGCTGAGCTTGCTGGAGATGATGATGGAGCTGCCACCTGCAAGAAACATGCAAAAAACACACAAAGACAAGCACACACAATCGCTCTCTCTCAAACTCGCACACAACAAATGAGGGAATGATAGGGAAGAGGGGATATGTAGTGGAGAAGGAGGTGGAGGTGGAAATGGAGAATGAGGTGAAGATGAAGATGGAGATGGAAAAAACTCAGAATTTTACCTACTACTTACCATTCCAACGCGTCCTCTCTACGTCTTACCATCACACGCTCGTCCTCAAAGCTCGATCCCCGGCAACGGCGCCAAAATTTGGTGTAGCTCAGTGGTGAGTAGCACCTCCTTTAATGTCAATCCGGGAAGACGTGAGGATGGTATGAAGACCATGAGCAAGTGGAAGCACAAGTGCGTGAGTGAGAAGCACACAAGCATGCACACACATACACACACGCGCACACACGGCAAGAACAAAGAGAGTAAGACAATGGAATCACTTCTATTGCAAGAAAGTTCTCATACAAGCTCAAACTATAAGAAGCTAGCCCCAAAAATGAGCTCTCTAGCTCTATTTATAGTTTTTGACTAGCTTTGGCCTTGTCCAGACCTAGTGTCCGGCCTAGTTAAAAATTAGGTTCCAGGGCTTATTTGAGGGCCCAAACGAGATCTAAAAATTATGAAAATTGACAGGCAACTACTTCTAAGGCTCCCCAAGCTCGAGGACTCCTCGGCTTGTACAAAATGGAGCTAAAAAAAGGTGAAATGATATTTACAAGGGTTTGTAGTGATGAGAATCACTTTAAAATGATGTGAGGGTTTTGAAAAAAATGAAGGGTTGCCTCAGTGCTAGATCTGCATGTGTGTCCGTACTTGCTTCTTCCCGTATACTGTCAACACCAACACTTGATCATTGTAAAGTGTTTGGATCAGTTGTTTATGCTTATGTACCATCACAACTGAGACATAAGCTTGAACCAAAAGCTGAAAAATACGTGTTCGTTGGATATGATGAAAAACAGATGGGTTATAGGTTATGGAGTCCTCTAACCAAACAGTTTACTGTTTCCAGAGATGTAACATTTGATGAAGGAAAACATTGGTATACAGACATAGAGTATAATGAAGAAACAATTAAAGAAGAGATAAGAAGGAAAGAAAAAGGAAAATCACATATGCAGGTGAATGAAGATGAAGATCATATGCAAGCAAGTACATCCAGGATTGGATCAGGTATGATAAACGAAGATGGACCAAGATTTGATGAAGAAGTGTATTCAGATACACATGAAGAATATGAGCTAAGAAGGTCAAACAGAGTAAGGAAACAACCAACAAGGTATTCCTATGACACTTCTTATTTGACTCAGAAAAACTATGCGTACTTAGTAAAGGAAGATGAAGAACCTCAGAATTACAGTGAAGCAAAAGGCAAGAAACAATGGGAAGAAGCAATGAAGGAGGAGTTTAAAGCGCTTGAGGAGAACAAGACTTGGGAACTTGTTCCAAAACCAAATGGTAAGAAAGTGATTGGAAATAAATGGGTTTACAAAGTTAAGAAGCTTGCAGATGGAAGTATAGCCAGATACAAAGCTAGATTGGTAGTCAAAGGCTATGCTCAAACACATGGAATAGACTATGATGAGACATTTAGTCCGGTGGCAAATATGTCAACCATAAGGACAGTGATTGCTATAGCAGCATCAAAAGGATGGAAGCTAAGCCAATTGGACATAAAGAATGCATTTTTAAATGGATATATATCAGATGAAGTCTACATGGAACAACCTGAAGGGTTTGTAAGTTCTAGTTACCCAAATCATGTTTGCATATTAAGAAGAGCACTCTATGGATTGAAGCAAGCTCCAAGAGCTTGGAATTATAGACTTGTGAAGTATCTCAATGATCTTGGATACCAAAGTTCAAAGGCAGATGAAAGTCTACTCATAAAGAGAATAGATGAACGTATGATCTACATTTGTATTTATGTAGATGCGATTATAATCACATGTACCTCAGATGAAGGAATCAAGGAGGTAAAGAGATTGCTTGAAAAAGAGTTCAAGATCAGTGATCTAGGAAAGTTATCATACTTTCTTGGAATGGAAGTCACATATACAAATCATGGTGTATATGTTTCGCAAGAAAGGTATCTCCTAAACTTACTGAAGAAGTTTAACATGGAGAATCATAGAGAAGCTTCAACACCGCTTCAAGTAAATCATAAACTTAGCAAATATGGTGGTGCAGAGTTTAAAGATATGAGGAAGTATTAGTCGTTAGTGGGAGGCTTAATTTATGCTACACTAATAAGACCTGATATCAGTTATGCAGTGGGAGTTCTCTCAGAGTTCATGCATTGTCCGAAGGATCAACATTGGGTTGTAGGACAAAGAGTTCTTAGATATATCAAAAGAACTATAAAAGAAGGATTATATTATCCTTTTATGTCAGATATAAAGATGAGAGCATACAGTGACTCAGACTGGGCAGGAAGTTAAGATGACAGAAGGTCAACACATGGGTATATGATATACCTAGGAGATAAGCTTGTAAGTTGGTGTTCAAATAAGCAACACACAGTGGCTTTATCGTCAACAGAAGAAGAATATAAAGGACTTGTGGAAGCAGCTAAAGAAGTGATATGGATGCAGACCTTGTTCAAAAGCATGGGTATTGATCAAGGTATACCTATCATATATGGAGACAATATGAGTTCATTGTATCTTGCAACAAATCGAGTATTTCATGCAAGAACAAAGCACATAGAGTTTCAATATCATTTCCTGAGGGAAAAGGTAATGGAGAAGGAGATTGAAATAGTATTCACTCCTACAAAAGATCAGATTGCAAAGAGCTTAGATGGAGTAAAGACAAGCAGATTCAAAGAAATGGCGATATTCTGACAAAGAGCTTAGATGGAGTAAGGGCAAGCAGATTCAAAGAAATGGCAGGTATAAAAGAAAAGAAGAATATATGAAAGATCAGAGAATGCAAATTAGTGATTGAGGGGGAGTTGTTGAAGAATCACTCACAAATTTGACATACAGATAGACATAAAGACGAAGAAAGACAAAGAGAAGCAGAAACAAAGCATTCAGAAAATCAAGCCTTAGTGAAGGGACAAATTCACGACTGTAATATAGTTCATAGAAACTTCCAGAATTACGAGTTTTGAATCTCGAAACAAAATGTATATATATGAGGTAGAAGATCATAATACAGATGAGCGAAGAAGGGAGCGGAGAGAGCGCATAGAACCGGAATAGAATAGCGCATATAGAAACTGAGGATAGTGATATAGAAGACGCCAGAGATTGCATATGTAGAGATGAATAATAGAACTTGAACTGTTGGGTATTCATCTGAGAGAGATGGTAAGGAATAACTACTCAGAGTAGGAGAGTTTTCCATAGCTATGAGCAAAGTGAGGCCAAGCTATTTTTGTACACATCTTCTCTAATAGAAAACACATGTTCATGTGGAAGTTTGAGTGCATTCTTCGTATGTGAAGAAATCTGAGTGATTTCATGTTGTTGGTGCATTTTACCCAAGCCTACATGCTTGATATGCTTGATATTATCCTCATTTGTAAGTCACATGAGTAGTCATGTGAACACCTCTTGTAAAAGAGTTCATTTTTATCTCTTGTAATTGAAAAAAGAAAAAGGAAAAGGATGGCTTACCTCATGCATGATGTAAAAGCAATTTCGTGGCTCTAACTACCAAAACCCACGACTTTTTGAGCTGAGGGAATATCTCCTAACTTTGGGGATCACTTTTAGGTGGAGCCATTCGAATTCGAATTCAAAACTCCCTCCAAGAATAGCTATAAAAGGAGCAAGAAGGAAGAGGCGATTAGCAAGCCTTGTACATTACTACTTCATGTCATTTTGTAGAGATTGAAGAGCTTTTTCCATAGCTCTATCATTCTACTCCCATTGTGCAAAGATTCATTGCCAATGTGGTTGTAATCATATATGAATTTATACATTTATCATCATTCACTTCTCTGTTTTGTTCTCTGCTATACTCACTCAGAGCAGTACCTTCAGAAGGTCATATCTCGAGTTATACTGATCCTTTTTCAGCGATTTAATGTGCGTTGGATAGATCTTACTGTCTAGTTTCTGCATATCAATTTCCAAGGTCATTTTACTTATAGTTTTGGAGATATCTACATTTTACTGCTCACTGGTCTATCTCTGCAGAGCCCCGAGAATTGTGGGCATGTTCCAGAAATTGATAAATCTTGTTCTCAGTGCTGAGTCCATCATTTGAAGTGTTTTAACTTGGATTGGGAAGCTTGCTAAGTCTATTTGCTATGTCCAAAAGGAATTTTTCAAATTCTTACCAGGTTGAGAGCACTGTTCATTTTGTCTAGTAGGTGTATGTCCAAAAATAGCAAGTTTTGGGAGCTAGTCATTTCGCAACTAGTCTATCTTGACTTAAACTTTTGGGATACATGTTCCAAAGTACTTGGCTGATATTTTGGTGGATTTAGGAAGCTTAAAGGGTCTACTAATCAACTCTGAAGTCTCAGTTGGCTGGTGTGAAGCTGGTTGTAGCAGCACCTACTCATCTTTGGATTGCATCCACCATCTCTCTTCATAGTGGTATCAGAGCATAGTCAAGCAACATGGGAGATGGATTTCCATCAACAATTGACAAATTGGATCGAAAAAACTACCCGGCATGGTCTCTAAGAATGGAGGCTTACCTTCAAGGGAGGGATCTATATGGATTCATATCCGGAGATGAAGCAATGCCAACCATGAGGAACAAAGGGCAACCATCACATGAAGAAGTGGAAGGACTTTCGAATTGGTGTTCGAAGGATGCACTTGCAAGGTCCTATATTCTAAACTCAATCTCTGATTTTCTTTTACCTCATGTCAAGGGATGCAAGACATCAAGAGAGACCTGGAATGCACTTGCTTCTTTCTTCTCTTCCAACACTCGAGCAAGGAAGAACCAATTGTGGATGGAGTTCACAACAATGAAGAAAAGCCCGAAGCAAAATGTGACTGATTATGTCACAAAGATGAAGGAGATTTCCGACCAACTTGGAAGCATTGGAGAGGTAATTGAAGAGGAGCAAATCATAAGACAAATCATGAATGGAATCAAAGCAGACGACAAGTGGGAGTCATTCACAACAGCCATGGATTTATACATGGATATGCATGTACCCGACCTCAACACACTCATGGGCAAACTCTTCACTCATGAAGCAAAGATTAGCAAAGGTGGTGAGTCCTCAAGAGGTAATCAAACTTCTGCCTTATATTCTGATAAAGCTAAGGTCAAGGACAAGTCAAAGAATAGGAAGAATGAAGATGAAGGTAGCTCTTTCCAAGCAAACTTTGCAGGTAGAGGAAGAGCTAGAGGAAGAGGCAGAGGTGGAAAGCAAGGCAGGGGGAGATTCCAATCATCTCAACATTGCAACATATGTGGCTTATCTAACCATACTACTGAAGAATGTTTCAGGAACCTGAGGAACTCAAGAGGAAGAGGATTCAATAGAGGTGGCTATGGATCAAATAGAGGTAGATACAATGGAGGCTACAACAACAACAACTACTACAAAAACAATTACAACAACAACAACAACTATCAAAGTGGCCATAGAGGAAGAAGAGATTACAATAACTATGCAGAGGACCAAAGTCAAGAAGATTCATTATTGATTATGAATCTATCAGCGAAGAAGGGTAAGGATGATGATCACATATTTTACATTGATTCGGGATGCTCGAACCATGTAGCAGGAAATGTGGCTTTACTTTCTGATTTGGAAGATCCTCATAACAAGCGTGAAGTGTAGAGAGGAGATGACACAAAGCACTCAGTGGAGAAGATAGGTAATGTGAAGACATCAGATGGGAATATGAACCTCTTAAGCAAAGTCTTGTATGTCCCTACAATTACCAAAAATTTAATAAGTGTTGGACAGATTGTTGAAAAAGGATTGTAGGTTAGATTCAATTGATTTGGAGCATATGTTGAAGACCCAAGGCAAGGATTTCGAAGGATTGCCAAAGGAGAAAAGACGGGAAGGCTTTTCACTTTTGAAGTGGAAGATACAAAGAACATAGCTTTGTTTAGCTATGGATCTCAAACTCTAACTGAGTTGGAGATATGGCACAAAAGGCTTGCTCACATTGGTGAGAGGACACTCAAACAAATTCGCAGGGACCAAAGTGTACTTGGTTTGCCTAATATCACAAGGCAACACATGATTTATAAGTGTGAAGCTTGTCAACTCGGCAAGGCTCATAGACAACCTTTCAATAAGAAAGGATATATGTATCAAAATCCTTTGGATCTAGTGCACACGGATGTGTGGGGTCCAAGTAAGGAGCCATCTATATCAGGCTCAAGATATTATGTGTCTTTCATAGATGATTGTAGCAGGTGGACCATTCTGTTTTCATGAAGCACAAGGATGAAGTGTTTAATTGCTTTAAGAAGTATATTGCTCTTGTTGAAAACCAAACAGGTAGGACTTTAAAAAGACTCAGATCAGATGGTGGAGGAGAATACTTCTCTTCTGAATTTGATGCCTTCTTGCATGAAAGAGGCATTAAAAGGGAAGTCACTACAAGGTATACACCCGAACTCAATGGTGTAGCAGAGAGGAGGAACAGAGCTATTGTCGAAGCTGCAAGGTCCATGCTCAACGAAAAGGGATTGCCAAACTACCTATGGGCAGAGGCTGTGTCGACAGCCACATATCTCATAAATAGACTTCCATCTAAGTCACTAGATGGAACCACTCCATATGAAGTGTGGAATGGAAGAAGACCTAGTCTAGAGCATTGTAAAATCTTTGGATGCTTAGCCTATGCTCACATTCCTTCTCAAGTAAGAGGGAAATTGGATCCCAAGGCAGAGAAGTGCGTATTTATTGGTTATGACCAAAACCAAAAAGGATATAGATTGTACAATCCAACCAATAAAGGATTTTCTGTGAGTAGAGATGTAATTTTTGATGAAAACAAATCATGGTTTGATGATGACAGGAAAGTGAAGCTGCCTTATGACTTGGATGAAGATTTTCCATCACTTCAACCAAAGGAGCCAAAGCAGATTGAAGAAAGTGATTCGGAGATTTACCTAGAAGACTTGGAAAGACTAAAGCTATGGAAGAACAAAGTAAAAGCAAAGATGCAGGATGCTACATATGGACCCTAGAGCTCACATCAACCACTTAGAAGGTCTTCAAGGGAGAAGAAGAAACCAGAGAGGTTTGGTTATGATACTTCTTTGGTCACCAAGCACTCAATCTACATTGCAAAGGATTCAACCAATGAAGAACCTACCACATTTGAAGAAGCACAAAGCAAGAAAGCTTGGAGAGATGCAATGGATGAAGAAATGGAAGCCTTGAAGGAGAATGACACTTGAGAGCTTGTACCTAACAAGCCATCTATGAAGATAATCGGATCTCGATGGATATACAAAATCAAGAGGAATCCAGATGGAAGTATAAATAGACACAAAGCAAGGTTAGTTGCTAAAGGGTTTGCTCAAACCCATGGTATTGATTATGAGGAGACTTTCTCTCCTGTTGCAAAAATGCCTACAATTAGGGTTCTCATTAGTCTTGCTGCATCTAGAAATTGGAATCTTTATCAACTTGATGTAAAGAATGCTTTCTTGAATGGATGGATTTCTGAGGAAGTGTATATGGCACAACCTCTTGGATATGAGGATGCACATCATCCTAACTATGTATGCAAACTAAAGGAAGCTTTGTATGGATTGAAGCAAGCTCCAAGAGCTTGGAATTTCAGGTTGGTGACTTATTTGCAGGACCAAGGATTCAAAGCTAGCAAGGCGGATACCTCTTTGTTCATAAAGAGGAATGGATCTGAAGTGATCTATTTATGTGTGTATGTTGATGATATTACTATCACAGGCAATGATCTTGAAGGAATCAAACAGGTAAAGAGTCAAATGAAGGAGGAGTTCAAAATAAGTGAGCTCGGACCACTCACTTATTTTCATGGATTGGAGTTGATCTACACAGATTCAAGTATATACATCACACAACGGAAGTATGTCCATGACATGCTCGTCAAGTTCAAGATGGAAAATACCAAGTGTGCAGGTACACCTATGGAGCAAAATCATAAGCTTAGTGCTTATGAAGGAGAGCCAATTGAAGACATCACAAGCTATCAAAGCTTGGTTGGAAGTTTGAACTATGCAACACTCACAAGGGTGGATATATGCTATAGTGTTAGCATATTGAGTCAGTTTATGCATAAGCCGAGAAGACCACATATGGAAGCGGCCAAGAGAGTCCTCAAGTACCTAAAGGGGACCATGAATGAAGGTTTGTTCTATTCATATACTTCAGATATTGAGCTAAAGGTCTACTCAGATGTAGATTGGGCCGGATCTAAAGATGATAGAAGAAGCACATCAGGGTATATATCATTTGCAGGTTCAAAAATCATTTCTTGGTCATCGAAGAAGCAACCAACCGTGGCATTATCTTCTACTGAAGCAGAATATAGAGGTTTGGCTAATGCAACTCAAGAAATCATGTGGTTAAAGTCTTTGTACACAGATCTTGGACTTCATTCTTCAACACCTCACATTTTTGGTGACAACACAAGCTCACTACATCTAGCTGCTAATCCGGTATACCATGCTAGAACCAAGCATATTGAAGTCCACTACCATTACGTAAGGGAGAAGCTAATGAGCAAGGATATTCAACTATCCTATGTCTCTACAGATATGCAATGTGCAGACATGTTAACTAAAGCTCTTGATGGTGCAAAGTAGATTCAAGTTGATGATTGGCTTGCAGGAAATCAAGGACAATTGAAGACTTATTTTGAGGCCAAGCATGTTAGGCTTGAGGGGGACCTGTTGGTGCATTGCCTACATGCTTGATATGCTTGATATTATCCTCATTTGTAAGTCACATGAGTAGTCATGTGAACACCTCTTGTAAAAGAGTTCATTTTTATCTCTTGTAATTGAAAAAAGAAAAAGGAAAAGGATGGCTTACCTCATGCATGATGTGTTGATATATTTAGGTACTGATGTGTGTGAACACTCTAGGACCGCCAGGGCACTTTTTTCCCTCTTTAGGAGGTTTTTTTCCCCCAGCTTGTATATACGCCTATTGCCCTAATGGGCTACTTATCTTTGTACATTCTCTAGTAATACATTCAGTATTGTGTGTTTGTGCTCCAAGCTTCTTCTTCTTCCTTGTGCTGTTTGCGTGCTTCCGCAGACGTCTATCTCCAACAATTGGTATCAGAGCAGGTCGTCGCTTCTTCTAGGGCGCCGTCGACACTCCTCCGTTTGCAGTCTCAGATTCGCACGAAATTTGGTGAGCATACTCAGGGTGTTTTCGAGATCAAAATCGCTTCGCTCTGTGGTGCCGAAATCGCGATCTGAGCTCGTTTCGGCCTTCGAACGCACTATCGCAGCGCTTGTGCAGGCTATTTCGTCCTTTTGTGCCAAAGGTATATACCAGATTCTGTTCACTAGTCTAAGCGTCTCGAAGTCTGCTACAGGTCTAGCAGAACTCGTCTGGGTAGTTCCGTTCAACTTTTTGAGATATAGTCAATTTTCTGCATCAAGGTATTTTAGTCACCGGCCATGGCTGAAAGCAGTGATGTATTCCGTATGTTGGCTGTTGAGGATAAGTTGGATGGTACCAACTACCCATTATGGGCTTATATGATGCGACATGTACTGGTTGCAAAAGGACTGTGAAACATTGTGCAGGGTGTTGAAAGACGTCCTGTTACACCTGCGACTACAGGTACTATAAATACAGGTGCTGGAGGTACTGGACCTGATGAAGATGGTGTCGAAGATGATATTCCACAGATTCCTGTTCGTGCTGCTATTTCTATTGCACCTACTGCAGAGCAGATTCGTTGGGATGGCAGAGATGCCCAGGCACATGCATTGATAGCCTTGTCTGTCAAACGTGCCATTATTCCTCACATTCGCTCTTGCAGAACAGCAAAGGATGCTTGGGATACACTTACCACTTTGTACCAGGCTAGGAATGAGGCTCGTGTTGCTTACCTCCGAAAACAGTTGGAGAGTGAGCACATGAATGAAGGTGATTCTATGGACAGTTTTCTTACAAAGATCAAAGACCTGAAGGAACAATTGATTCCTGCTGATGAGGTTATACCAGATAGCTCACTTGTGCAGACCATTCTGAATGGTCTTCCTGATTCATATCAGAGTTTTGCCTCTACTCTTCGGTTGATGATGAAAGGCAATCCGAATGCCTTGTCATTTGAGGAATTAGTCTCTGTTCTATTGCAGGAAGATCAGTCCAGGCAGAACAGGTCCATTATGCGTGTTGCAGATCAAGCTTTCCTGGCTAGTCAAAAGGGCAAAGGAAAATGGAGCTCTTCTACTAGTAAGCAAAAATCTGCAAATGCTGCACAATCGAAGAACCAGGATAAAGATGAAAAGAAATCAGAAAAGCAGAAATTGTTCTGCAAGTACTGTAAAGGAAATGATCATATTATAAAGAACTGTCCAAAACTGGCTGCTAAAGAGGCAAAGAAGAAAGAGACTGGAATGGTTGTTGCAGAGGCCTCTACACCAAAAACAGAGTCTGCAAATCTTGTGCAGGAAGAAGAATGGGCATTTACTACTGTCTGTAGTTTTGACCCATCTTCTCATGATCAGTGCATGTCTGCAGTAGACTCAGATGTTTGGTACTTTGACAGTGGGGCGACCAAACATATTACCTCGCAGCGCAGTTTCTTCTCTTCACTCGAGCCTGCCCCTACAGGGAATACTATCACATGCGCCAATAACTCCTCTTATCCTGTTATGGGAGTTGGTAAGATCATTCTGACTACTGCTGATGGTAGTTCTTTCACTTTGTCAGATGCTTTATTTGTGCCAGGGATCAAAAAGAACCTGTTATCAGTTTCTGCATTAGCCAAGATTGGCTTGGTTGTGAAATTCATTGATGACAGGTGTACAGTCCATGATCTCTCAAATGGTGATGTGATTATTGCTTCTGGCATCTTATGTCGTGGGCTGTATAAGCTCATAGACTATGAAAGATCTGTGAATGATTCGGCATGTGCAGTTCATGATTCTCAAGCTATGTCAGATGCAAAGCTTTGGCATGCACGCTTTGGTCATCTGAATTTTGCTAGTTTGTTACGCCTGCAGAAATCTGAAATGGTGTCCTCTTTGCCCAAACTTGAGGCACCTGGAAAACATGTTTGTGAAGGCTGTATTTTGGGCAAAATGCAGCGTTCTTCCTTTCCAAAAGATGGTTGAGTTCGGGCTACGCAGAAATTGCAGCTTGTACATAGTGATGTCTGTGGTCATATGCAGACACCCTCTTTTGGAAATTACCTTTACTTCGTGACTTTCATTGATGATTTTTCCAGGCATGCATGGGTATATCCACTCAAAGCAAAGTCCGAAGTGTTCATGTGCTTCAAACAGTTTTTGGTTTTGGCTGAAAATCTATCAGCATGTAAAATGGGAACCCTCCGTTCTGATCGAGGGGGGGAATATATGTCTTCAGATTTTAATGCATTTCTGGCTGAACGTGGGATAAAACACCAGTGTACAGTACCGTATACACCTCAACAGAATGGAGTTGCTGAACGAAAGAACAGGTCACTCATGGAGATGGCGAGGTGCATGGTCAAAAGTCAGGCTTTACCACATAGTTTCTGGCTTGAGGCTGTCATGTGTGCAGCATATGTACTGAACAGGTGTCCCACTAAAGCGTTGCAGTCTATCACTCCATATAAGGCTTGGCATGACCGCAAGCCATCTGTTGCTCATCTGCGTGTTTTTGGTTGTTTGGCATATGCATTAGTGCCTGAACAACATCGCAGAAAATTGGATGATAAGGCAGTAAAATGTGTTTTTGTTGGGTACAGTTCTGAAAGTAAAGGCTATCGTCTGTATCATCCACAGACTAAACGCATTCTGGTTAGCCGTGATGTTGTCTTTGTGGAAGATGCTATTCAGCCATTGCTTTCATGTACTAAGGAGACATCTGTTAGCTCCAAATACATGTATGATACTTTGATGCCTCTTTTTACAGGTGGACATGCTAGTGCTGGTCCTAATGAGGCAACTTCTCAGCCTTTGCAGGTTTCATATGATGATGTAGATCATTCCATTTCTGATGCAGATTTACATGATGCACTTGCTGATGAGAGAGCTGATATTGAGCAAGCAAAAACTATGCCAAAATGGCTGGTGCAGACTTTGCGTGACAACAAATTAGATGCACCTTTGTCATATCGTACTCGTTTAGGCTCTCATAGTGCCTCCTTTGCATCAGATTGCTATGCTATGGCTGCATCTAGTCTCTGTGATGAGAATGAGCCTGTTTCTTTTGATGAAGCACATAATTCAGAAAATTGGATGGCTGCTATGCAATCTGAATATGATGCTATAATGAAGAATGGTACATGGTCCTTATGTGACTTGCCTCCTGGCAAGAAGGCCATTGGCACTAAGTGGGTATACAAGCTGAAGCGTAAACCTGATGGTACCGTTGACAGGTATAAGGCTAGGCTTGTTGCAAAGGGTTATGCGCAGGAAAGAGGCATTGATTTTGATGAGACCTTTGCACCTACATGCCGTATGACTACTGTTCGGAGCATTTGTGCACTTGCAGCCCATCATGGTTGGAATGTACATCAGTTGGACATTAAAACAGCATTTCTGAATGGTGACTTGCATGAAGAAGTGTATGTTTTTCAGCCCCGTGGCTTTGTGCAGAAAGGGCATGAAAACCAGGTTTGCAGGTTAAAGAAGGCATTATATGGTTTAAAGCAAGCACCACGTGCTTGGTATGAGAAGATACATGCCTATCTGATTGCACATGGTTTTGAGAACAGTCCAATTGAAAGCACCTTATATGTTAAATGTGCTAATGATGTGCTTCTGATCATTGTTGTCTATGTTGATGACATGCTGCTCACTGGTCCTATTGAGACACATATTGCTGATTTTAAGGCTGATTTGCATGCCTCATTTGAGATGTCTGATTTGGGGCATTTGCATCACTATTTGGGCATTCAGTTTATGCACGTTGATGGTGGAATGGCTTTGTGTCAAACGAAATATATTGACACATTATTGCAGCGTTTTGGCCTTGAAGACTGTAAGCCTATTACCACTCCTATGGAGACAGGTTTACGATTGAGTCTTCATGATGCTGGAGATGCATTTGATGCTGTTCTCTATCAGCAGGCTGTTGGATGCTTGATTTACTTATGCATTACTCGGCCAGATATTCAGTTTGCTGTCTCACAGATGAGCAGGTTTATGCATTGCCCAGGAGTCACGCATTGGAAAGCGGTTAAGCGCATCTTTCGCTACTTGAGTGGTACTCGGCTACTTGGGTTGTTTTATCCCAAGGGGGGATCACTACCGCCAGATTTGCATGCTTTTTCTGACTCAGATTGGGCTGGTTGCTATGACACTCGTGTGTCCACCAGTGGTTTTTGCTTCATGCTTGGTAGCTCATGTATATCTTGGTTGAGCAAGAAGCAGCCTACTGTGGCCACTTCCAGTTGTGAGGCTGAGTATAGGGCAGCTTTCACAGCGACTGTTGAGTGTGTGTGGCTCAGATGCCTTATGGCTGATTTGGGTGTTGGCCAGTCTTCTGCCACCACCATCTTCACTGACAGTCAGAGCGCATTGGCAGTTGCGAGGAACCCTGTGTTCCATGCTCGCACTAAGCACATTGAGGTGCATTATCACTATGTCAGGGAGAGGTTCTCTGCTGGGGAGATCAGCTTGGCATATGTGCCCACGCAGGAGAACATTGCAGACCTTTTCATGAAGGCTCTGCCTAGGGAGAAGTTTGAAGCTTTTCGCAAAGCTTTGGGCTTACTTCCTTTTGTGGAGTGATTTCCACATAGCTTGGCACTTCCTTATACATGAGTGCTAGCTCCTTGTTCACCGCATCACTCCCAGGGGGGATTTGTTGATATATTTAGGTAGTGATGTGTGTGAACACTCTAGGACCGCCGGGGCACTTTTTTCCCTCTTTAGGAGGTTTTTTTCCCCCGGCTTGTATATACGCCTATTGCCCTAATGGGCTACTTATCTTTGTACATTCTCTAGTAATACATTCAGTATTGTGTGTTTGTGCTCCAAGCTTCTTCTTCTTCCTTGTGCTATTCGCGTGCTTCCGCAGACGTCTATCTCCAACATGATGTAAAAGCAATTTCTTGGCTCTAACTACCAAAACCCATGACTTTTTGAGCTGAGGGAATATCTCCTAACTTTGGGGATCACTTTTAGGTGGAGCCATTCGAATTCGAATTCAAAACTCCCTCCAAGAATAGCTATAAAAGGAGGAAGAAGGAGGAGGCGATTAGCTAGCCTTGTACATGACTACTTCATGGCATTTTGTAGAGATTGAAGAGCTTACTCCATAGCTCTATCATTCTACTCCCATTGTGCAAAGATTCATTGCCAATGTGGTTGTAATCATATATGAATTTATACATTTATCATCATTCACTTCTCTATTTTGTTCTCTGCTATACTCACTTAGAGCAGTACCTTCAGAAGGTCATATCTCAAGTTATACTGATTCTTTTTCACTGATTGAATGTGCGTTGGGTAGCTCTTACTGTCTAGTTTTTGCATATCAGTTTTCAAGGTCATTGGATTTATAGTTTTGGAGATATCTGCATTTTACTGCTCACTAGTCTATCTCTGTAGGGCCTCAAGAATTGTGGGCATGTTCCAGAAATTGATAAATCTTGTTCTCAGTGCTCAGTCCATCATTTGAAGTTTTTTAACTTGGATTGGGAAGCTTGCTAAGTCTATTTGCTATGCCTAAAAGGAATTTTTCAAATTCTTACCAGGTTGAGAGCACTGTTCATTTTGTCTAGTAGGTGTATGTCCAAAAATAGCAAGTTTTGGGAGCTAGTCATTTCGCAACTAGTCTGTCTTGACTTAAACTTTCGGGATACATGTTCCAAAGTACTTGGCTGATATTTTGGTCGATTTAGGAAGCTTAAAGGGTCTACTAATCAACTTTGAAGTCTCAGTTGGCTGGTGTGAAGCTGGTTGTAGCAGCACCTACTCATCTTTGGATTGCATCCACCATCTCTCAACACACATGTTACTATGAAAGTTAGTTAACAGTTATAGTTTTCTCAGTAAACATTTTCCGGTACTTGTGAGAGTAAGATCTCACAGCACAGTGTAAAGACTTTCATGAGTGATAGCTCATCTTGAAGCTAGGAGTCTGAGCTACAAACTGATCAAAAGAGTTTTATGAAATGGGACATGAATACAATACAAAGTTTGACCGTAAAAACATCCAGAACTGGTGAAGTTTTTTTTTTCAAACTTCAGAAAGAGTTCATTCAGTGAAGGAATCTTAGGTATTACTTCCTTACTTCAATTATAACCATTTGAAGTAATCACAAACAGAATTGTAGTTGATTCCGGTAAGATTCCGATAAGATTACGGTGACAGTCCGGTAACATTCCGGTGAAGTTCCGGTGATATTCTGGTGAGTTCAAAACATAGTTTTGGCACAGTTAAGTGACGGAAAGTTTATCTAACTGTAAGCAAACACAATAGTGTAAAGTTTGAAGTAAATCAGTTCAGAATTAAAGCCTGTAGAAAGGCAAAGGTTTCTGTAAAGTGAATTTCGGAGTACACTAAATATAGTTATAAAGTTTTTCAGTTTCAGAAGGTTGCTAAGCTATTGATGATTATAGAGGTGTTCTAATATCACTCTAGCTTAGTTCTTGTTGTGACACGGCAAAATTCTGCAGCTTAGTTTGTCAAGATTCTTGTCGCTTCAACATCAACAGTTTCCAAAGTCAATCCTACAACAATAACTACTACAATTATGCTTCAAATCAGAAAGAAGATTCAACCTTAATCATGAATGCAACTTGTGAAAGACAAAGTGAAGACCAAAGAGTCTTCTACATTAACACAGGGTGTAGCAATCACCTGAGTGGTAATATAGCCTTGATGACTAATTTGGAGAATGAGGTAACCAATCATGTAGTTCAAACAGGTGATAATACAAAGAACAATGTGAAGTGAATTGGATCAATGAAGGCCAAGGATGGAAGTACTCTTATGAGTAAGGTCTTGTATGTTCCTACAATTCCAAAGAATTTGATGTGTAGGGAAAATTGTTCAAGGTTATGAAGAAAGGTTCACTAATGATGGAGTTTTTGTGGAAGACCCTAGCAATGGGTATAAACAATTTTTTTCAGGGAAGAAAGAAGGAAGACTCTTCACATTGAAGATTCAAGGTAATGTTGTTCATGCCTTGTTCGCTTATGGAGGACATAAGATTTCTGAGTTAGATCTTTGGCATAAATGACTTGGACATTTCAATGAAAGAGGTATTAAGGATATGGTTAACAATGGTTCAGTGCTTGGATTGCCTAATGTTGCAGGTCAACATATGACATAGAGATGTGAGGCATGTCAATTAGGTAAGGCTCATAAGCAATCATATTCCAAGCATGGATTTATGTATTCAGAGAAGCTTGAATTGGTACACAAAGATGTGTGGGGACCATCAAAGGATTTTAGTATAAATGGTTCAAGATATAATGTGATTTATGTTGATGATGCTACGAGGTGGATCACTATATACGTGATCAAAGATAAATCAAAGGTATCCAATACATATAAACATTATCATGTGTATGCAAAAAGAATCATAGGTCAAAAGTTGAAGAGACTAAGGTGTGATGGAGGGGGAGAGTATTTCTCTAATGAGTTCAGTGATTACTTATGGAATGTAGGTATAAATAGGGAAGTTACTTGCAGGTACTCTCCTCAACAAAATGGTGTAGCAGAAAGGAGAAATAGAACTCTTGTTGAATTTGCAAGATCAATGATGAAGGAGAAAAAATGTCCAAATTATTTGTGGGGTGAGGCTGTAAAAACAGCTACATACTTGATTAAGAGGTTACCATGTAAAGCTTTGCAGGGTATGACACCATATGGTGCATGACGGGGTAAGAGACCTACCTTAGATCACTGCAATGTGTTTGGATGTTTGGCTTATGCATATGTGCCATCTCAATTGAGGCATAAATTGGAAACCTAAAGCTGAAAAGTATGTGTTCATTGGATATGATGATAAGCAGATGGGTTATAGTTTGTGGAGTCCATCCACAAAGAAATTCCTTGTATCAAAGGATGTTACATTTGATGAGCAAGGTACTTGGTATGCAGGTATAATCAATAATCATGCAGGTGATGAAGATGTTTTGAATTAGAAGAAAGGTAAATCAAAGGTTCTGATATTTGATGAAGAAGAGAACAATGAAGTACAAGTTGAAGTTGAAGAAGTGCCAAGGTTTGATCCAGAATATGATGAACCAGAAACTTCAAGAAGTGGAGAACTTAGAAGGTCATCAAGACACAAATGGCAACCTACAAGGTATAGCTATGACACTTCTTTTTTGACTACTGAAGATTATGCTTACATGGTGAAAGCAGATGAAGACCCTTCTACATAGGAAAATGCAAAAGGTAAGGAAAATTGGGAGAAAGCTATGCAGGAAGATTATGATGCATTAATGGAGAATGAGACATGGGATTTAGTTCCTAAACCAAACAACCAGAAGATCATTGGATGCAAATGGGTCTACAAGACAAAGAGGTATGCAGATGGAAGTATGTCTAGATATAAAGCTAGACTTGTTGTCAAAGGGTATGCTCAAACATATGGTATAGATTATGATGAGACCTATAGTCCTGTGGCAAAGATGAAAACCATCAAGACGCTCATAGCCATTGCTACATGTAAAGGTTGGAGATTGTATCAATTAGATGTGAAGATTGCTTTTCTTAATGGTTATATTTCAGATGATGTTTTCATGGAGCAACCACAAGGGTTCAGAGATAAAAGGTATTCAGAATATGTATGAGAGAGCTTTGTATGGTTTGAAGAAGGCCCCAAGGGCATGTAATTATAGACTTGTAAAGTTATTTAAGGAATTTGGGTTCCAAGTATCTAAAGCTGTTAGTAACTTGCTTGTCAAAGCAAGTGATGATGGGCTCATTTACATGTGCATGTATGTTGATGAAATAATTCTTACAGGTACAGATGAGAAGGGCATACAAAGCCTTAAGAAACAAATGGAGAAAGAGTTCAAGATTAGTGACTTGGGAGACTTGTCATATTTCTTGGGCATGGAGGTCTCATATACTCAACATGGAGTATATGTGACTCAAGAAAGGTATTTGAAGAACTTGTTAAGATTGCACGGTAGCACCTACTCCAATGGAAGTGAATCACAAGTTGAGCTGATATGGAGGAGAATAATTCATGGATATGAAGCTATATCAAAGTGTGTTTGGTAGTCTAATCTATGTTACATTAACTAGGCTTGATTTGTCATATGCAGTTGGTGCGTTGTATCAATTCATGCATTGTCCTAGGAAAGAACATTGGGTTGCAAGAAAGAGTATTGAGGTACATTAAGGGTACACTCAAGGAAGGTTTGTATTATGGTTTTACATCAGATACAAACATCAAGATATATAGTGATACATATTGGGCAAGTAATCCTGAGGATATGAGATCAACATATGGATACTTGTGTTATGTGGGAGATAAGCGAATCTCTTGGTGTTCTAAGAAGCAACATACAGTTGCTTTGTCATCCACAGAAGCAGAGTATAAAGGAATGGTTGAAGCTGCAAAGGAGGTCATATGGTTGAAGACTCTGATGAAGAGTTTTGACATTATTCAGAGTACACCCACTATTCATGGAGATAATATGAGTTCATTGTATCTAGCTGCTAATCCTGTTTTTCATGCCAGGTCTAAACATATTGAGATTCAATATCACTTCTTAAGAGAGAAGGTGATTGAAGTCATACATACTTCAACAAAAGATCAGATTGTAGATATGATAACCAAAAGCTTGGATGGACCAAAGCTACAGAGATTTAAAGACATGGCAGGTATAAAGAAGATAGAGAAAACCTCAATTGA
>CM035426.1:150469572-150472072 GCA_020310875.1 Ceratopteris richardii | reverse complement strand
TCCTAATCCTAGGCCCCAACTGAGACAAATGAGACCCCATGCACCAAAAGGGCCATGCTAAAGGTTCCAAGGAGATCATTTCATTGGAGATTTTCCAGACCCTACACAAAGACAACTCCAACCAGTGATGATTCAAGGCGTTTGTCCAAATTGTGGTAAGGAACATCTCTTAAAGGATAGCCGAAAGAATCCAATCAATGCAAAAGAAATCACACTCATCAATCTTATTGGTTTGGTAGTAGACTCTAGCAAAAGCATGATCACTACAACCCCATTGCAAGTAGTAACTAGTGCTCAAGCCCTACAACAAAACCAAGGCATAAACAAGAGAAGATCCTAGACGAGAGTGAGACTAAGAGCACAACTACAAAAGAGAACGAGAGCCTGGAAGAGTAATCGTGAGTGGATGAAAAGACAATGGTCAAAGAAGATGAGTGAACTCCAAGAAAGCTTAAGGGAGACTAAAGCTAAACTTATAGAAATTGCGTCTGAGTAACACTCTCACACACCACCGTCATCACCATCACCTAACACTAATCATCCCATATAACCCCATGACCACCTAGAGCAGGATGAGTCCTAGTGGATCCTACTCCCAAGGATTTACATATGATGCGTAAAGTATATCAGGCTAGAATCCAAGAAGAATGTGATCCAACATCACAAATCTTACCCTAGAGTTGACCTAGAGATTGAAAGAACTAAACTATGTGCCAAAATGGTAGAATTGGCTCAATTTATGTTTGAAGCCAGCCACCTTTTTAATTGAACAAACTCACCCAAGGTACAATTACAATTTGATGGATTGTTAAAGCAACTAGAGAAGATAATAGACAAATCCGGAAAGTCAACTACATCGAAGGTAAGTAATCATAGGAGTGATGGGATAAGTTTTCCTCCCCAAGAATCTTATGTACCTTATTCAACTTACCAGGAAACCTCTTCTCCAATGAATCAATACTCACAAGAATCCCTAAGAGAGATTCAAGGGGAGAAAGAGCAAAGGAGAATGAGAATTCTACTCCCTTTGACATCATGGATGATTTACATGACCAACTCCCATAGGATATTCCTTTGATTTATGGGGAACAAGAAGATGAGCAAACAAGAGAAAAGTTAGACTTCAAATCTAAGCCCTTCCAAGAATCGCCTCATTTCACAGGCCTATGGGAGTGTAAGTCTATCCATATGAGAGCAACCATGATCGTGGTATGAAAATATCTATCTATCTATCTATCTATCTATCTATCTATCTATCTATCTATCTATCTATCTATCTATCTATCTATCTATCTATCTATCTATCTATCTATCTATCTATCTATCTATCTATCTATCTATCTATCTATCTATCTATCTGTCTATCTATCTATCTGTCTATCTATCTATCTGTCTATCTATCTATCTGTCTATCTATCTATCTGTCTATCTATCTATCTGTCTATCTATCTATCTATCTATCTATCTATCTATCTATTTATCTATCTATCTATCTATCTATCTATCTATCTATCTATCTATCTATCTATCTATCTATCTATCTATCTATCTATCTATCTATCTATCTATCTATCTATCTATCTATCTATCTATCTATCTATCTATCTATCTATCTATCTATCTATCTATCTATCTATCTGTCTATCTATCTATCTATCTATCTATCTATCTATCTATCTATCTATCTATCTATCTATCTATCTATCTATCTATCTATCTATCTATCTATCTATCTATCTATCTATCTATCTATGTATGTATGTATGTATGTATGTATCTATCTATCTATCTATCTATCTATCTATCTATCTATCTATCTATCTATCTATCTATCTATCTATCTATCTATCTATCTATCTATCTATCTATCTATCTATCTATCTATCTATCTATCTATCTATCTATCTATCTATCTATCTATCGATCTATCTGTCGATTTATTTATATATCGATCTATCTATCTATCTATCTATCTATCTATCTATCTATCTATCTATCTATCTATCTATCTATCTATCTATCTATCTATCTATCTATCTATCTATCTATCTATCTATCTATCTATCTATCTATCTATCTATCTATCTATCTATCTATCTATCTATCTATCTATCTATCTATCTATCTATCTATCGATCTATCTATCTAACTATCTATCTTGTGAAGAGATGGATAGGTATGTGCTTGAAGATGAAGAGGTGTTGCAAAATCGTTGATCTACACCAGCCAAATGAACTCTAGGAGTATGTGGTGGGCCCTTTTAGCTTTCCAATGGATTTATTAGACACCCAAAGTACCTTGGAATATCACTCTCAAAAAGATAGATCAAAACAGATAAGTTGGAGTTAGCTCAGAGGTGAAGAACTTGCTATTTTGGTTCATACACCTGTCCAGTGTTTTGCATAATTCTCTGAGCACAGCAGCAATTAGCTTAATTCCTCTTGGGGAAGTTTAGTTAACTTAAAGAGGTCACTTTCAAGAGTAATCTCATAAAAAATAA
>CM035426.1:150457072-150462072 GCA_020310875.1 Ceratopteris richardii | reverse complement strand
TGATTATTGACTCTTGTGAATGTATCATCCAAGGGTTCAATCTTTTATGCTTTCCAAGGATTCAATAGTCCAAGCTTCATGTTGGGTCTTCAAAGGCACAAAGCAAAGCCAAGTGTTAAGGCTTGTTTGCACCAACAGCTCCCCCTCAAGCCAAACACTTGCTTGAGTCTTCATATTTAGTCTTCAATGATATCCTGTAATCCAATCATGGATTTAAACTTGCATAGCTTGCTCCCATCCAGAGCTTTTGTAAGCAAATCTGCACATTGAATATTAGTGGACACATATGACAATTGGATTTCCTTGCTAAGTAATTTCTCCCTCACATAGTGGTAATGCACCTCTATGTGTTTTGTCCTAGCATGATACACAGGATTAGCAGCTAGATGAAGTGAACTTGTGTTATCACCAAATATGATAGGTGGCCTTGTGTATAGGCCCAATTCTGAATAGAGTAACTTCAACCATATTGCTTCTTGAGTGGCATTGGCTAGCCCTCTGTACTCTGCCTCAGTAGATGATAGAGCTACTGTAGGTTGTTTCTTGGATGACCAAGAAATTGGTTTATCACCTGCAAAGCATATGTAACTAGATGTACTCCTCCTGTCATCCTTGCAACCTGCCCAATCTGCATCTGAGTATACCTTGATGTCAATGTCTGATGAATATGGATAATACAAACCATGATTTTGTGTTCCCTTTAGGTACTTTACTATCTTCTTGGCTGCCTCCAAATGTGGTACTCTTGGTTTATGCATAAATTGACTAAGTACACTCACACCATATGAGACATCAATCCTAGTTAAGGTAACATAATTGAGACTACCTACCAAACTTTGGTAACCTGTAATATCCTTGAGTTCTTCTCCTTCATGTGCACTGAGTTTGTGGTTGACCTCCATAGGAATGTTTGAGATTTTAGCTTCCTGCAAGTTAAACTTCTTGACCATGTCCTGAATGTACTTCTTCTGAGTAATGAATATACCTGAATTTGTGTAGACCAATTCAAGTCCTAGGAAGTACTTCAATAATCCAAGATCATTGATCTTGAATTCCTTCATCATTTGACCTTTGATGTGTCTAATTCCTTGAACATCATTTCCTGTAATAATGATGTCATCAACATAGACACACAAGTATATTACCTCTGAATTGTTCTTCTTTATAAACAATGAAGTATCTGCTTTACTCATCACAAATCCTTGATCCAAAAGATAGGTTGTCAACCTATAGTTCCATGCTCTAGGTGCCTGCTTCAATCCATACAGAGCTTTCTTCAATTTGCAAACATGATTTACCTTATTGGGATCCTCATAGCCAGGTGGTTGTGACATGTAGACCTCTTCAGATATCCATCCATTCAAGAATGCATTCTTTACATCCAATTGGTACATGTTCCAATTCTTGGATGCAGCTACACTCACCATAATTCTGATAGTTGGCATCTTGGCCACAGGAGAAAATGTCTCCTCATAATCAATGCCTTGGGTTTGTGCAAAACCCTTGGCTACCAACCTAGCTTTGTACCTGCTTATTGTACCATCTGAGTTCCTTTTGAGTTTGTAGATCCATCTGGATCCTATCACCTTCATGGAGTCCTTCTTGGGTACCAAGTCCCAAGTATCACTCTCCTTGAGAGCCTCCATTTCTTCATCCATTGCTTCCTTCCATTCTGGTTTAGTAATAGCTTCCTCAAATGTACCTGGTTCTTCACTTAAGATATCCTTTGCAAGATATACAGAGTGCTTGGTTACAAGTGAAGTATCATATCCATACCTAATAGGTTTCTTCTTTTCCCTTGAAGATCTCCTCATAGCTTGAGTTGAGGATTCTGGATTATCTTCAAGTTGCTTCATCTTCATCTTCCCTTTTGATTTCCAAGCTTTGAACTCTTCAATGTTGATGGTGTCTTCATCATCTGAGCTTGTGTCCTCACTCTGAGTTGGTTCTTGCCTGACAAGCTTTGGAAAGTCTTCTTCCATATCATAAGGTAGGCTCACTTTCCTGCACTCATTATCATACCATGAATCATTTTCATCAAAGATGACATCTCTGCTTACCTTGAAGCCTTTGTTTGAGGGGTTATAGAACCTGTATCCTTTCTGATTCAAATCATAACCAATAAAGATACACTTCTCAGCCTTAGGGTCTAGCTTTCCCCTTACCTGTGAGGGAATATGCACATATGCAACACACCCAAAGATCTTGCAATGATCCAGAGATGGTCTCTTACCATGCCAAGCCTCATAGGGTGTCATTCCATCAAGTGTCTTTGATGGCAACCTGTTGATTAAGTATGTGGCAGTAGATACACTCTCTGCCCAAAGATAATTTGGTAGTTTCTTCTCATTGAGCATAGACCTAGCTGTCTCCACAATGATTCTATTTCTTCTTTCAGCTACCCCATTTTGTTCTGGTGAGTACCTTGTGGTAATCTCCCTCTTGATGCCTCTTTCCTGCAAGAACTCTTCAAAATCATTGGAGAAGTATTCTCCACCACCATCAGACCTTAACCTCTTCAAATGTCTACCTGTTTGATTCTCTACTAATGCAAGATACCTTTTGAAGCAATTAAATACTTCATCTTTATGTTTCATGAAGTACAAGACAGTCCATCTGCTATAATCATCTATAAAAGATACATAGTACCTTGATCCAGATATGGATGGCTCCTTGCTTGGTCCCCACACATCTGTATGCACCAATTCCAAGTAGTCTTCATGCATAAATCCTTTCTTGGTATATGGCAACCTGTGTGACTTACCAAATTGACAAGCCCCACACTTGTATATCATGTGTTGCTTGGATACATTAGGTATCCCAAGCACACATTGATCTCTGCTCATCTGCTTTATGGTTCTCTCTCCAATGTGACCCAATCTTTTGTGCCACATCTCCAATTCTGATAGGGTTTGGTCCCTATAGTTGTACAAGGCAATATTTTTAGTATCCTCAAGTTCAAAGGTAAACAATCTACCTGACTTCTCTCCCTTGGCTATCCTTCTGAACCCATGTCTTGGATCCTCCACAAATGCACCATGTTGAGTGAACCTGACCTGTAGACCTTTTTCAACAATCTGACCTACACTCATCAGATTCTTGGTGATTGTTGGAACATACAATACTCTGCTTAGCAAATTCTGATTACCATCACTTGTTTTGACATTACCTACTTTAACCACTGAGTGTTTAGTGTCATCACCTGTCTGCACTTGGTGCTTGCCTTTAGGTTCTTCCAAATCAGAGAGTAAGGCAACATTCCCAGCTACATGGTTAGAGCAACCTGAGTCAATATAGAACAAATGATCATCATTGATACCTGATTTAGATGTCATGTTCATAATCAACAAGGAATCATCTTGATCCTCTGCATAATTGTTGTAATCCTTTCTGTTCCTGTATCCTCCTTGATAATTGCCATTGTGATTGTAGCTATTGTTGTAGTTGTTGTTGTAATTATTGTTGTAGCCATGGTAGCCTTGAGATTGATTGAACCTGCCTCTGCCTTGGGAGTATCCTCCTCTTTGGTGACCTCTTCCTCTTTGGTTCTTGTAGTTTTTGTAGCATTCATCTGTAGTATGATTAGACAAGCCACAAATATTGCATGGAGATTGATTATAGGGTCTCCCCCTACCTGACTTACCTCCTCTGCCCCTACCTCTAGATGATCTACCTCTCCCTGCATAGTTTGCTTGGGAGGTGGATCCTTCTTCATCAACTTTTTTACTTTTACCCTTGTCTTTAGACTTCTTATCTGTATATAGGGCAGAGGGATTGTTACCTTTTGATTGCTCTCCATTCTTTGTGATCTTTGCTTCATGTGTGAATAGTTGTCCAATCAAAGTTGTTAGATCAGGTGCTTGGATGTCCATGTACAAGTCCATTGCAGTGGTAAAGCTCTCCCACTTGTCATCTGCTTTGAGTCCATTGATCACTTGTCTGACTATTTGCTCTTCTTCAATTTCTTCTCCAACACTTGCAAGTTGATCTGCAATGTCTTTGACTTTGGTGACAAAATCTGAGACACATTGTTTTGATTGCTTCCTAAGAGTTGTAAACTCAATCCATAGCTGATTCTTTCTGGCCCTTGTGCTTGATGAGAAGTATGTTGACAAGGTCTCCCAAGTCTCTTGGGAAGTCTTACAGTTCCTAACATGAGGTAGAAGGAAATCAGAGATAGAGTTTAGAAGATATGACCTTGCTAAAGCATCTTTAGCACACCATTGATTAAGTCTCTCATGCTCATCCTTTGTAGGTAGGCCTCTGGTTTTGAATGAGGGCAACTCCTCATCTCCTGATATGTATCCATACAAGCTTCTCCCTTGTAGATAAGTCTTCATTCTTAATGACCATGCCTGGTAGTTATTCCTATCCAATTTGTCAATAAAGGAAGGGAAACCATCACCCATGATTACCTTGTTTTGCTCTGATACCACTGTTGGATGTGATGGCTGGGTACAATCAGAAGATCAAGTTGGTGCTGCTAGACCTGCTTCACACCTGCCCTCTTTTCTCTTCAGATATGGTTAGGAGACTCCTTGAGCTTCCAAATGACACCAAGAAACTATATATGTGCTTTACAAAATGATTGAGTAATGACCAAATCAAAACAGATAAGTTTGAACCTTCATAAGTCCAAAAACTTGCTATTTCTGTAATGACACCTGCTCAGTCCTAAGCTCAGTGTGTCCAGCACACTTGCAATTGGTTTAATTCCTTCTGGGAGTATTAAATTAGCTTAACTAGCTACCATTAGCAAGTTAAATCACTCCAAATGATAAACTATATACTGAGCATGATGTTTAGCAAAATCAGGGACACTCCCGATTTTTTAGGAATCACACAGAAATATACCAGTGATCACTTCGACAGCGATTTCTCCCAATTGGCTGAATAGATTGACTTGAAATTTTGTAGTGTTGTAGAATGCTTTGAGCTGGTTCCAATGAGCCCTGGATCATCAAATTTGGTTCAGTAGATCTTGAGATATGCTCTGTTGA
>CM035426.1:150420296-150424572 GCA_020310875.1 Ceratopteris richardii | reverse complement strand
ATTCTCGAGAGCAGAAGACGACAAAGGTACGAGAAGTTTTGTAAAGTTTTCCATTAAAGTTTGAAAGGTGAAGCATTTGAAGACACAAGGCATCAAAAGGTTATTTCAAAATTATCCTCATACACAAAGAACTTCAAAAGGTATTATCCTTTATCCTTTAAGCTCACAGGTTGCAGCAGAAGGAAAGAACTATGGCATATCATATTTCCATTGACAAACTGGACAGAGATAATTACCCCGCATGGGTAATGAGAATGGAAGCCTTACTTATGAGTAAGGATCTCATGATATATGTTACAGGTGAAGAAGAGAAGCCAGTATTCGAAGATGAAAGCCGACCAAAGAAAGAAGAACTAGATACTTTAAAGCATTGGCAGAAGAAGGATGCAAGTGCAAAAGCATACATCTACAATACAATCTCTGATCATTTGCTACCACACATTAGAGGATTGGAGTCATCTGAAGATATATGGAATGCATTGGAGTATCATTTCCAAAGTACTACCAAAGCAAGGAAAGCAAGTCTATGGTCAGAGTTTACAACATTCAAGAAGAAGCCAAGTCAAACCATTAGTGATTATGTCACTAAGATGAAGGATCTAGCAGATAGTCTTGGATCCATAGATGAAGATGTTGAAGATCACAGATTGATTGCTCAATTACTTGCAGGTTTGAGAGGGGATGAAAGGTGGAAACCTTTTGTCTTATCAATAGAACTTTCATTAAATCATTATGTTCCAGATTTGAACCAGTTGCTTGGTTTGATGCTCACATATGAGCAAGACTTGAAGGGAGATGGAGATAAAGGACAAAGTTCTGCAATGTACATGAAGAACAAGAAGAAAGGAGATAAAGGTAAAGCAAAGGATGAAGAAGAGTCAACTTCTCAAGTTTATTATGCAAGAGGTAAAGGCACTGGCAGAGGAAGAGCAAGAGGTTTTGGAAGAGGAAGAGGTAATCAAAATAACAACAAGAAGGCTTGCTGGATCTGTGGATTGAGTAATCATTTGGCTCATGACTGTTGGCACAACCAACAAGGATCAAACCAGAATCAAAACAACAATAGCAGAGGCCGAGGTGGAAGATATCAAAGTAATTTCCAAAGAGGTAGACAAAGTCAAAGAGGAGGCTATGGTAGAGGTGGAGGAAGAAGTTGGGGACAGAATCAATCCTACAACACCACCTACTACAACTATGCAAATGACACACAGAATGAAAGTCATACATCATTGATGATGAACTCAATCAACACATCAGATAAAGAAGATCTAAAGGTATTTTACATTGACTCTGGATGTTCTAATCATTTGTCAGGAAACATAGAATTGATGTCAGAATTGGAAAAAGGCATTTCTAGTCACACAGTTCAAATTGGTGATAATACCAGACATAGTGTACATTCAATTGGAAAGGTGAAATGCAAGAGTGGAGCAGATTTGCTAACCAATGTTTTGTATGTTCCCACAATACCTAAAAACTTGATTAGTGTGGGACAGATAGTTGAAAAAGGTTTTCAAGTCAAGTTTACAAATGAAGGAGTATTTGTGGAAGATCCAGAGAATGGATATAATCAGATTGTCTCTGGTAAGAAAGAAGGTAGACTCTTTACTTTAAGAGTGCAAGGGAACATTGGTCAAGCTTTACTCACACATGGTGAAGGAGTGATTACAGAACTTGATCTCTGGCATAAGAGATTAGGTCACTTTAATGAAAGAGGAATTAAAGCTATGGTTGCTAATCAGTCTGTACTAGGATTACCAAATGTGCAAAGTCAACATATGGTTTATAAATGTGAAGCATGTCAAATGGGTAAAGCACACAGGTTACCATTTCAAAAGAAAGGATTCAAACATGATGGAGTACTTGAGCTCATTCATACAGATGTATGGGGACCAACAAAAGAAGGATCTATCAGTGGCTCAAGGTATTATGTTCTTTTCATTGATGATGCTACAAGATGGATAACATTATATGTTTTGAAGGAAAGATCAGAAGTGTTTGGAGCTTTCAAGCATTTTCATGCATATGCAGAGAGAGTCACAAGTCAAAAGCTTAAAAGACTGAGGTCTGATGGAGGGGGAGAATATTTCTCCCAAGAGTTCAATGATTATCTTTGGAATGCAGGTATTAAGAGAGAAATAACTTGCAGGTATACACCACAACAGAATGGTGTAGCAGAAAGAAGGAATAGGACTTTGGTTGAGTTTGCTAGAGCTATGCTAGAGGAGAAGAACTGTCCAAATTATCTTTGGGCTGAGGCTGTAAATACAGCCACATATCTTGTGAATAGATTACCATGTGCAGCTCTGAATGGAATGACTCCATATGAAGCTTGGTGGGGTAAGAAACCAACACTAGATCATTGTAGAGTGTTTGGATCAATTGCATATGCTTATGTGCCATCACAACTTAGGCATAAACTTGAACCAAAGGCAGAAAAATATGTGTTCATTGGTTATGATGAAAAGCAGATGGGTTACAGGTTGTGGAGTCCTTTAACCAAACAATTTCTTGTTTCTAGAGATGTTACATTTGATGAACAGAAAAGTTGGTATGCAGATCAAAGTCATACAACTAAAGAATTTGAAGAAGAGGTAAGAAGATGTGAGAAAGGAAAATCAATTGTGCAGGTAAATAGAGATGAAGACTATATGCAAGCAAGTACATCCACAAGTGGATTAACAAGAAGGAATGAAGAAGCTCCTATATTTGATGAAGAAGTGTATCCACACACATATGAAGAATGTGAACCAAGAAGGTCAAGCAGGACTAGAAGACAACCAGAAAGGTATTCTTATGATACTTCTTACATAACTCAGAAGAACTATGCATATATGGTCAAAGATGATGAAGAACCTCAGAACTATGATGAAGCTAAAGGTAAGAAGCAATGGGAAGAAGCAATGAAGGAAGAGTTCAATGCACTGGAGGAGAACAAGACATGGGAACTTGTTCCTAAACCAAATGGTAAGAAAGTAATTGGAAGTAAATGGGTTTATAAAGTGAAGAAGCTTGCAGATGGAAGTATAGCCAGATACAAAGCTAGATTGGTGGTGAAAGGCTATGCCCAAACCTATGGCATAGATTATGATGAGACATTCAGTCTCGTAGCTAAGATGTCAACTATAAGGACAATTATTGCTATTGCAGCTTCAAAAGGATGGACCCTAAGTCAATTGGATATAAAAAATGCATTCTTGAATGGATACATATTAGATGAGGTATACATGGAACAACCTCAAGGGTTTATAGATTCCAGGTATCCAAATCTTGTTTGCAGGTTGAGAAGAGCATTGTATGGATTGAAGCAAGAGCTTGGAACTATAGACTGGTGAAGTATCTCAATGATCTTGGGTTATGTAGATGACATTATAATCACAGGTACTTCAGATGAAGGAATCAAGGAGGTAAAGAGATTACTTGAAAAAGAATTCAAGATCAGTGATCTAGGAAAGTTGTCATACTTTCTTGGAATGGAAGTTACTTATACAGATCATGGCATATATGTGTCACAAGAAAGGTATCTTCTGAACTTGTTGAAGAAGTTCGATATGGAAAATTGTAGAGAAGCTTCAACTCCACTTGAAGTTAATCACAAGCTCAGTAAATATGATGGTGCAGAATACAAAGATATGAGGAAGTATCAATCTCTTGTGGGTAGTTTGATTTATGCTACACTAACAAGACCTGATCTTAGTTATGTAGTGGGAGTTTTGTCACAATTCATGCATTGTCCAAAGGACCCACATTGGATTGCAGGTCAAAGAGTTCTCAGATATATCAAAGGAACTATAAAGGAAGGATTATATTATCCTTTTACATCAGATTTGAAGTTGAGAGCCTATAGTGATTCAGATTGGGCAGGTAACCAAGATGACAGAAGATCAACTCATGGTTACATGATATACATTGGTGATAAGCTTGTAAGTTGGTGTTCAAAGAAACAACATACAATAGCATTATCATCAACTGAAGCAGAGTACAAAGGACTTGTGGAAGCAGCTAAGGAAGTCATATGGATGCAGACATTGTTCAAGAGCTTAGGCATTGATCAAGGTACACCTACAATACATGGAGATAATATGAGTTCACTTTATCTTGCAGCAAATCCAGTATTTCATGCAAGGACAAAGCACATAGAGATACAGTATCATTTTCTCAGAGAAAAGGTAATGGAGAAGGAGATTGAAGTGGAGTACATTTCTACTAAAGATCAGTTAGCAGACATAATGACAAAGAGCTTGGATGGTGTGAAGACCAACGATTCAAAAGCATG